>AP027111.1:43024609-43517109 GCA_028142955.1 Pinctada fucata | reverse complement strand
CATGATGTGCACGTCGTAAAAAGTGATGCTCAATGTGTCAATATACGGGCTCAAGGCACCATTAAAATAAAACTTCGAATGTTCCTTATTCCCGCTTTTCAATTCCAAGAAAAAAATGTACGACTATAAAATAACACATTGGCGTTTACGGTTTAGTGGATCTAATTTTAATGAACTCCCATGATAAGCTTACATACTAACAATCAAGTAAGAAAAAGATAGATAACTTACTCTGCATTTTTGCATACGTTAAACAATGAATAAATAAGACATAAGGAAACGAAAGAAGAAAATACAAACAATACAAACAATTAATCAATGCCTATATTATGTAAACAAAAAGAAAGGTTTTACATTCGGAATTCAGAAAATTATATATATAAAGAGTACATGTAGTTTATTCTCAGACAGGTACGCACAAGCTGCAAATGACATCAAGATTTTCAAAAAGAAAAAAAAAAAAAAAACAACAACAACAACAACAACAAAAAAACAAACAAACAAACAAACATAATAAATAAAATAAATAAATAAAATAAGATAAATAATTGAATAAATCAAATCAAAAATATAAAATAAAGGGAAAAATAAATAGATTCACGAATAAATAGCCTATGTAAACGAGTTAATTAATCAATCAATTAGATATACGAATAAGATTTATGCAGATATATAGATAAATGTCGCGAATGTGTAAATTATTCATTAGTGTAAAGAAGGGACAAATACCTATATTACTGATAAACCAATCAATTACTAAAATCTAACGAATACATGTAATAAGACTATAATAATCATTAATGAAGGCATGTTAATCACAAAAGAAAAAGAAAAACAAAAAAACAAAACAAAACAAACAAACAAACAAAAAACAAAACCAAAAAAAAAAAAAAAAAAAAAAAAAAAAAAATGTCTTAAATAGTTACGTCAATTAATCAATCGTTAGGAATAGAAACCCCTAAATCTTTTAATCAGATACAACATTACATAAAGATAGATTATAAAAAAGATAAACGTCCCGTAACAAGATTTTGCAAAGGTGCACGCTTAAAAAAAACAAAAAGACAACAAACAAACAAAAAAACCAAAAAAAAACTAAAAATAAACCTAAATGAATAAATGAATAAATAAATAAATAAATAGATAAATAAAAAAAACAAAACAAAACAAAACAAAACAAAAACAAACAAACAAAAAAACAAACAAAACAAAACAACAACAACAACAAAAAAAAACAAAAACAAAAACAAAAACAAAATTCCATTAACCAAAGTTGGCACCATGTCTGTTTTTAAAGTAAATAGGAAAAAATAGACGTGTGATATCAGTCTATGGCAAGATGGACCAAGATGTCTTAGATAGAATTAAATGCAGCATTTCATTTGTAGCAGCTACAGGTACATTATTTGTACATGGCTACATTTTGCATTTTAGTTAGCACATTAGTTTGCTATAGAGAGCTTAAAATTAAGAAATAAGTAAATAAATATGGAATAAAAAAAAAATAAATAAATAAAATAAAATAAAATAGAATAAAATCGATAACTAAAAAAAAAAAAGAAAAAGAAAAAAAAATAAATAAATAGAAAAAAGTTTTGCATTCACACTCTAATATTATTTTCACGTTGTGTAGCACATGCTCATGAAGCAGATACCAAGTATAATACACGTGGTGCATGTGTAAGTTGCATTTTAGTTTTCATGACACAAGATGACAAGATGAATTCTCAGAGCTTTGCAACAATAAAACCTCGTACTTCAAGCTCAATTAATCTGGCAGAAATACAAAGCACGCACTGTCCAAGTAGAAAGATAATTCTATACCAGGCAGTCATGCATTTTAGCAAGATATAAACAAATTCAAAAGTTTCAATTCTTGTTGCTGTTGTTAATTGTAAACTGTATGTATATATACCATTGATTCAATACTAGTATCAAGCGATTAAGTACAAATAAAAGGCCTATGTAAATCAATGAGTGGTCGCGGCTGACGGAGTAATGAATCTTATAGCTGACCACTTTTCGGGGTTATTATCGCAAAGTGGCGGCTTTCGGGGCTGCGCTCCCGAAGCATGGCACCTACGCTATAATATTCATTACTTTATATCAATATTTAAAGCGCATGCGCTTCGGCGCGGTTTTCCCGGTCGCAGTGCATATTCGCAATTGATAAATAGGTTAAACTAAAGGCTAGCCAGTACTGACTATTTCGGCAGCCTTATTTGTTTATTTGCTGATCCCGAATTATTGTCGGGAATAACTCTCCTGAATTTAAAATACACTGAACTTTGAACTCAAATCATTGATGCAAAGTGATCGATTTGATCTCTTGTGATTGCTTGAAGTTAAATTGGCCGCGTATGTTCTGTTCACCGGCCAATCTTAACAAACTGACTGTTATTGTGAAATCAATGGAATTGGAAACAATTTGAACAAAATATTTGAATGAAGTGAACTTGGATTGAGCATTGAAGTGAACTTGATTGAACTTGAACTTCTCTTGAACTTGAATTGAGAACTTGATTGAATTGAACTTGATTTGCAATTTGAATTTGATTGAATTGAACTTGAATTGCAATTCGCATTTATTTGAATTGGATTGCATTGAACTATGAGTGAATTTGCATTGAACTGGAATTGAATATATTGACATTTGTTTTGCATTGAATTTCTTTTATAATGTCAGCCGCGTCCAAAACAGCCACATATCATTAAAATGATGAAACTTATTTACTTTGCCATTGTCTTATTTTCATATACAAAGGAAAGGTCCACAGATAATAAAATCTATTAAGACGCTAGTTCGCAAATAGATTTCTTTATATGTGGCCTTTCGTACGTGGCTGTGCGAGTTACCTCGCTTTTCATACATTGACCTCCAAGCTTGAACCCCTATGTGCTACGTCATCAGTACACGTCACAAAGCACATGTTTTACATACGGGTCCTTGAGCGACCTCTTTCTGGAATTCAACTAAAGGTAACAGACCTATTGAAAATTTAAGCTAGGAAATATTGGAATATGCACATTTAGAATTATATCTTTACATCAAATCTTTTAAGAAATGATTCACCCACCCACCCACCCAATTTGTTGCTTGTTTTATAGGCTATTTTCAAATTTAGAACCTGGTTCTGCTGCCGGTTTTGATGTATATTTTCAGGTCAGCTGGATTCTACTCACCATACCATCCCGGACACTCGGCGCGGCTGAATCCGATTATGTTCTTGGAATACTGCCTTTCTGATGTCCTAGATGTTTGCCTATATCGACCTTACGAAGTGAAACCGATTCTGTGATCCTTGTCAGTGTAATGTTTGCCTACATCGACCTTATGAAGTGAACTCGACTCGGTGATCTTTGTCAGCGTACCATTAGCGCAACACCTACGCTATAATATTCATTACTTTATATCAATATTTAAAGCGCATGCGCTTCGGCGCGGTTTTCCCGGTCGCAGTGCATATTCGCAATTGATAAATAGGTTAAACTAAAGGCTAGCCAGTACTGACTATTTCGGCAGCCTTATTTGTTTATTTGCTGATCCCGAATTATTGTCGGGAATAACTCTCCTGAATTTAAAATACACTGAACTTTGAACTCAAATCATTGATGCAAAGTGATCGATTTGATCTCTTGTGATTGCTTGAAGTTAAATTGGCCGCGTATGTTCTGTTCACCGGCCAATCTTAACAAACTGACTGTTATTGTGAAATCAATGGAATTGGAAACAATTTGAACAAAATATTTGAATGAAGTGAACTTGGATTGAGCATTGAAGTGAACTTGATTGAACTTGAACTTCTCTTGAACTTGAATTGAGAACTTGATTGAATTGAACTTGATTTGCAATTTGAATTTGATTGAATTGAACTTGAATTGCAATTCGCATTTATTTGAATTGGATTGCATTGAACTATGAGTGAATTTGCATTGAACTGGAATTGAATATATTGACATTTGTTTTGCATTGAATTTCTTTTATAATGTCAGCCGCGTCCAAAACAGCCACATATCATTAAAATGATGAAACTTATTTACTTTGCCATTGTCTTATTTTCATATACAAAGGAAAGGTCCACAGATAATAAAATCTATTAAGACGCTAGTTCGCAAATAGATTTCTTTATATGTGGCCTTTCGTACGTGGCTGTGCGAGTTACCTCGCTTTTCATACATTGACCTCCAAGCTTGAACCCCTATGTGCTACGTCATCAGTACACGTCACAAAGCACATGTTTTACATACGGGTCCTTGAGCGACCTCTTTCTGGAATTCAACTAAAGGTAACAGACCTATTGAAAATTTAAGCTAGGAAATATTGGAATATGCACATTTAGAATTATATCTTTACATCAAATCTTTTAAGAAATGATTCACCCACCCACCCACCCAATTTGTTGCTTGTTTTATAGGCTATTTTCAAATTTAGAACCTGGTTCTGCTGCCGGTTTTGATGTATATTTTCAGGTCAGCTGGATTCTACTCACCATACCATCCCGGACACTCGGCGCGGCTGAATCCGATTATGTTCTTGGAATACTGCCTTTCTGATGTCCTAGATGTTTGCCTATATCGACCTTACGAAGTGAAACCGATTCTGTGATCCTTGTCAGTGTAATGTTTGCCTACATCGACCTTATGAAGTGAACTCGACTCGGTGATCTTTGTCAGCGTACCATTAGCGCAACACCTACGCTATAATATTCATTACTTTATATCAATATTTAAAGCGCATGCGCTTCGGCGCGGTTTTCCCGGTCGCAGTGCATATTCGCAATTGATAAATAGGTTAAACTAAAGGCTAGCCAGTACTGACTATTTCGGCAGCCTTATTTGTTTATTTGCTGATCCCGAATTATTGTCGGGAATAACTCTCCTGAATTTAAAATACACTGAACTTTGAACTCAAATCATTGATGCAAAGTGATCGATTTGATCTCTTGTGATTGCTTGAAGTTAAATTGGCCGCGTATGTTCTGTTCACCGGCCAATCTTAACAAACTGACTGTTATTGTGAAATCAATGGAATTGGAAACAATTTGAACAAAATATTTGAATGAAGTGAACTTGGATTGAGCATTGAAGTGAACTTGATTGAACTTGAACTTCTCTTGAACTTGAATTGAGAACTTGATTGAATTGAACTTGATTTGCAATTTGAATTTGATTGAATTGAACTTGAATTGCAATTCGCATTTATTTGAATTGGATTGCATTGAACTATGAGTGAATTTGCATTGAACTGGAATTGAATATATTGACATTTGTTTTGCATTGAATTTCTTTTATAATGTCAGCCGCGTCCAAAACAGCCACATATCATTAAAATGATGAAACTTATTTACTTTGCCATTGTCTTATTTTCATATACAAAGGAAAGGTCCACAGATAATAAAATCTATTAAGACGCTAGTTCGCAAATAGATTTCTTTATATGTGGCCTTTCGTACGTGGCTGTGCGAGTTACCTCGCTTTTCATACATTGACCTCCAAGCTTGAACCCCTATGTGCTACGTCATCAGTACACGTCACAAAGCACATGTTTTACATACGGGTCCTTGAGCGACCTCTTTCTGGAATTCAACTAAAGGTAACAGACCTATTGAAAATTTAAGCTAGGAAATATTGGAATATGCACATTTAGAATTATATCTTTACATCAAATCTTTTAAGAAATGATTCACCCACCCACCCACCCAATTTGTTGCTTGTTTTATAGGCTATTTTCAAATTTAGAACCTGGTTCTGCTGCCGGTTTTGATGTATATTTTCAGGTCAGCTGGATTCTACTCACCATACCATCCCGGACACTCGGCGCGGCTGAATCCGATTATGTTCTTGGAATACTGCCTTTCTGATGTCCTAGATGTTTGCCTATATCGACCTTACGAAGTGAAACCGATTCTGTGATCCTTGTCAGTGTAATGTTTGCCTACATCGACCTTATGAAGTGAACTCGACTCGGTGATCTTTGTCAGCGTACCATTAGCGCAACACCTACGCTATAATATTCATTACTTTATATCAATATTTAAAGCGCATGCGCTTCGGCGCGGTTTTCCCGGTCGCAGTGCATATTCGCAATTGATAAATAGGTTAAACTAAAGGCTAGCCAGTACTGACTATTTCGGCAGCCTTATTTGTTTATTTGCTGATCCCGAATTATTGTCGGGAATAACTCTCCTGAATTTAAAATACACTGAACTTTGAACTCAAATCATTGATGCAAAGTGATCGATTTGATCTCTTGTGATTGCTTGAAGTTAAATTGGCCGCGTATGTTCTGTTCACCGGCCAATCTTAACAAACTGACTGTTATTGTGAAATCAATGGAATTGGAAACAATTTGAACAAAATATTTGAATGAAGTGAACTTGGATTGAGCATTGAAGTGAACTTGATTGAACTTGAACTTCTCTTGAACTTGAATTGAGAACTTGATTGAATTGAACTTGATTTGCAATTTGAATTTGATTGAATTGAACTTGAATTGCAATTCGCATTTATTTGAATTGGATTGCATTGAACTATGAGTGAATTTGCATTGAACTGGAATTGAATATATTGACATTTGTTTTGCATTGAATTTCTTTTATAATGTCAGCCGCGTCCAAAACAGCCACATATCATTAAAATGATGAAACTTATTTACTTTGCCATTGTCTTATTTTCATATACAAAGGAAAGGTCCACAGATAATAAAATCTATTAAGACGCTAGTTCGCAAATAGATTTCTTTATATGTGGCCTTTCGTACGTGGCTGTGCGAGTTACCTCGCTTTTCATACATTGACCTCCAAGCTTGAACCCCTATGTGCTACGTCATCAGTACACGTCACAAAGCACATGTTTTACATACGGGTCCTTGAGCGACCTCTTTCTGGAATTCAACTAAAGGTAACAGACCTATTGAAAATTTAAGCTAGGAAATATTGGAATATGCACATTTAGAATTATATCTTTACATCAAATCTTTTAAGAAATGATTCACCCACCCACCCACCCAATTTGTTGCTTGTTTTATAGGCTATTTTCAAATTTAGAACCTGGTTCTGCTGCCGGTTTTGATGTATATTTTCAGGTCAGCTGGATTCTACTCACCATACCATCCCGGACACTCGGCGCGGCTGAATCCGATTATGTTCTTGGAATACTGCCTTTCTGATGTCCTAGATGTTTGCCTATATCGACCTTACGAAGTGAAACCGATTCTGTGATCCTTGTCAGTGTAATGTTTGCCTACATCGACCTTATGAAGTGAACTCGACTCGGTGATCTTTGTCAGCGTACCATTAGCGCAACACCTACGCTATAATATTCATTACTTTATATCAATATTTAAAGCGCATGCGCTTCGGCGCGGTTTTCCCGGTCGCAGTGCATATTCGCAATTGATAAATAGGTTAAACTAAAGGCTAGCCAGTACTGACTATTTCGGCAGCCTTATTTGTTTATTTGCTGATCCCGAATTATTGTCGGGAATAACTCTCCTGAATTTAAAATACACTGAACTTTGAACTCAAATCATTGATGCAAAGTGATCGATTTGATCTCTTGTGATTGCTTGAAGTTAAATTGGCCGCGTATGTTCTGTTCACCGGCCAATCTTAACAAACTGACTGTTATTGTGAAATCAATGGAATTGGAAACAATTTGAACAAAATATTTGAATGAAGTGAACTTGGATTGAGCATTGAAGTGAACTTGATTGAACTTGAACTTCTCTTGAACTTGAATTGAGAACTTGATTGAATTGAACTTGATTTGCAATTTGAATTTGATTGAATTGAACTTGAATTGCAATTCGCATTTATTTGAATTGGATTGCATTGAACTATGAGTGAATTTGCATTGAACTGGAATTGAATATATTGACATTTGTTTTGCATTGAATTTCTTTTATAATGTCAGCCGCGTCCAAAACAGCCACATATCATTAAAATGATGAAACTTATTTACTTTGCCATTGTCTTATTTTCATATACAAAGGAAAGGTCCACAGATAATAAAATCTATTAAGACGCTAGTTCGCAAATAGATTTCTTTATATGTGGCCTTTCGTACGTGGCTGTGCGAGTTACCTCGCTTTTCATACATTGACCTCCAAGCTTGAACCCCTATGTGCTACGTCATCAGTACACGTCACAAAGCACATGTTTTACATACGGGTCCTTGAGCGACCTCTTTCTGGAATTCAACTAAAGGTAACAGACCTATTGAAAATTTAAGCTAGGAAATATTGGAATATGCACATTTAGAATTATATCTTTACATCAAATCTTTTAAGAAATGATTCACCCACCCACCCACCCAATTTGTTGCTTGTTTTATAGGCTATTTTCAAATTTAGAACCTGGTTCTGCTGCCGGTTTTGATGTATATTTTCAGGTCAGCTGGATTCTACTCACCATACCATCCCGGACACTCGGCGCGGCTGAATCCGATTATGTTCTTGGAATACTGCCTTTCTGATGTCCTAGATGTTTGCCTATATCGACCTTACGAAGTGAAACCGATTCTGTGATCCTTGTCAGTGTAATGTTTGCCTACATCGACCTTATGAAGTGAACTCGACTCGGTGATCTTTGTCAGCGTACCATTAGCGCAACACCTACGCTATAATATTCATTACTTTATATCAATATTTAAAGCGCATGCGCTTCGGCGCGGTTTTCCCGGTCGCAGTGCATATTCGCAATTGATAAATAGGTTAAACTAAAGGCTAGCCAGTACTGACTATTTCGGCAGCCTTATTTGTTTATTTGCTGATCCCGAATTATTGTCGGGAATAACTCTCCTGAATTTAAAATACACTGAACTTTGAACTCAAATCATTGATGCAAAGTGATCGATTTGATCTCTTGTGATTGCTTGAAGTTAAATTGGCCGCGTATGTTCTGTTCACCGGCCAATCTTAACAAACTGACTGTTATTGTGAAATCAATGGAATTGGAAACAATTTGAACAAAATATTTGAATGAAGTGAACTTGGATTGAGCATTGAAGTGAACTTGATTGAACTTGAACTTCTCTTGAACTTGAATTGAGAACTTGATTGAATTGAACTTGATTTGCAATTTGAATTTGATTGAATTGAACTTGAATTGCAATTCGCATTTATTTGAATTGGATTGCATTGAACTATGAGTGAATTTGCATTGAACTGGAATTGAATATATTGACATTTGTTTTGCATTGAATTTCTTTTATAATGTCAGCCGCGTCCAAAACAGCCACATATCATTAAAATGATGAAACTTATTTACTTTGCCATTGTCTTATTTTCATATACAAAGGAAAGGTCCACAGATAAATCACTTATATAATATTCTTTTATTGTGACGCTCGGGCACTACTCCTTCCAAATGCAACACGATTAGAGAATAGTACCTACACAAACGGGCATTGATAGGTAAATATGAATAATTGGAAAAAAACATAATTAAGTTTGGGGGTTTTTTTTTTCTTTGCTTTATTAAGTCTTTGTGGAATACAGAGGTTTTTTTTCCCTTACAGATTGTATCTATCGTAAAACCATTGTGACGTCATGAAAATGGTATGGCAACGTCGATTTTTTACCGTCATTTCCCAGACTTTAAGGACTGTTACCATAGAATTTGATGACGTCATAATCAGTCTACGTCAGACTGCATGAAACGGCTATAGACAGTGAGACATAAAAGATAGCTTCCACCAAAGGAGGATAAAGAACCAAAGACATAATTGAAACATGAAAGAGGGACACCAATATATAGACGAACCATCTTTGTGAGGATGTTAAACGTTTTCAAATTCAATAGCATCATTTAAGAGGGTTCGAGTATCGTTATTTTGACACTGTTTGGATGGTCAAACTAAATTTATTTTTTCTCTAAACTAAAAATCTATCTTCAGATATTCTAAAATGTATAAAATAGATGCATCATGCAGGGCATCTTTAGGGTCTAATACTTGAACAAAGTCGGGCACTCTTAGTGGAAAATCCTATTTTGACCAAATTTTCAGTATATCCAAGGAAAACTGAATAAAAATGAATATAAGATATCTAAAGTCAAATGTTCTAATAAAAAAGACTTGTTTAAGAACTGCAGGTACTTATAATTAGCAGTACAAGACAAGACAATTGTAATATTTTGAGAAATATCAATGAAATATTAAAAAATGTTACAATTTGCGGGCTAATATTTGATGTCAAAATATACCAGAGACTATATTCATTTGCCCTTTAATTAAAGGAAACCCCCTGTAAGGTACCTTTTTCGTCATTTAAATGTTTTAAGGGTGAAACAATTTATAAGTATACCAAGTTCTAAGGAGTTTCGACCATAACATTTAAAGATATTGTAAATTTAAATACAAAAATGTTATATTTTAAGCAAAAAAATGCGTAAAAAACCTGTATGACAAACAAAAAAGTTCAAAAATTGAAGGATTTATTATTCAAACATGATTAAATATTTGTTAAACAAACTATGTTAAACATCTGCAATTAATTAAGGCAAAACAACATTATTCTTATATACTAGTATTTTGGAAATCAGTGATGACGTCACGCGATACCCGAATTGTGTCCTAAAAAGTACCGAAAGACGTAGCAGGATGGGTGGGATATAATGCTACATGGCCCACGTTTTAGAAATTTCAAGAAATTTTGATAACTGCAATTTTCGATTGCGTTTAAGAAACGATCAACCGAATGTGATATTTCGACGGAATGACATTTATCGTAAGAATCTGTTTCTTGTCCAGGAAAACCCAATGTATTATTTCATGCCAAAAAGCATGTATATGCAGTGACGGATCCAGCTTTTGAGTTAGAGGGGGCGTAAAAAATGGCGGGGGTCTGGGGACCGCCTAGGTCCCCACCGGGTCCAGGGCAGAGCCCTGGTAGGGGGACCAGGAGGGCGAAGCCGTCGGAAGCTAACAAATTTCAGCCTTTTCGGACCCATTTGCATGACTGAAATTGATTCATAAATTGAAATTGATGCATTTGACAATTATTTCAACTAACAGGTGGTGATATATATATATAATATTTACTCTTTTGTATGGAAAATAATTTTTTTACCTATGATTTGCAAATTTTAGGAGGGGTGTACTCTCCCTACGCCCCCCCCCCCCCCTCGAATCCGCCACTGATATGTATTCCCCTTTTTTGGCAAATATATTTATGAATCTGTGACTAGTATACGATGAATTTTGTAAATATTACGAACATATTGATATTGATATATGGTGTAATAAAGTGAGATATATATTATACAAAATAATGTGTGGTTGTGAAATATTTCCTCATTCAATATGACATGTTGTTGATTAGAGTAGTTTTACAATGGACCAAAAATGACTGATCAGGTTTTGGTAACATTATTCATGAAATATCAAAATCCAGAGAAGATAAACTTGACTAATCTCATTATCAAGATGAGAGGGGCTGTAAATTACCAAGGAACACAACATTTATGCACAAATAAAATATAAATTCAAAAATAAAACAAAGGAGGGGATCTCCAACAACACCCGGTTGTAGCACCCAAAGCAAAAACTCCAAAACACCCAATGTAAAAACAGAAAGCAGACAAGCACGGAAAGAGACGCATAAGGGACAAGGAACGTCAACGCACAACACAGAAACATCAAACACAAAGGACTACACATAAACCAACGAGGCCGATGGGCAACCGGTGCCGACTTAGGACGTCCATCTGCCACGGAAATAGCAGAAGGTGTGGTTATCCTGGATTACGTGCGCACAACCCTCTCACTTTTCCGATTACCCAGAGGTCTCGAAGAAAGTATAATTGTGGTGTAAAACAACCTCCTCACTGTCAGATGACCACACACAAACAAGACCGCAAAACGCAGGGCCTAAACAACACAGATGAATATGTAAATGGATATAAAAAGAGGGCGTACGTAATACAATCCGTGCTCTGCCGCCGCGAGCTCATGTATGTTATCACCCGAGGAGTCCGACGACATCAAAACACCGAACATAAACGACTACAAATAAAACCAACAAGACCAATGGACATATTCATCTGTGAGAGTGCAAGTTTTAAGAATGCGCTTATACAAGACTGTAGATTGGTCAAGTACCAAGCCTAGTGTCCGTCTTGTGACATTAGGATCATATCCACGGTAAAAAAGGCGTTTGATGATTCTGACGCATTTTCGATAGTGATGTTGTCTATCTTTGATCCTTTTTATTTTGTTGATAATGTCACCATAAAATACAGGTTGTGAAATACCCAAAGTAATATACTCTGTTGCCTGTATTGGTCCGAATTTCAGAAGAAGTTGACAATAATTTTTGTAAAATTTCCAGAAAGTCTTTACTAGTTTGTGAAAGCGAAAACCTTGTCCTAAAAGTTTCTTGGTAATTTGTAAATTTCTACTATGAAAATCCAAAACATCAGTGCATACTCTAGCATACCGGATGAGCTGTGAAATATAGATACCATAGGACGGTAATCTAGGAACATCACCGTCAAGCCAGGGGAAATTTACTATGTTAAATCCAAAATCATCTCTTTTGTCATACACACTTGTATGGATCTCTCCGTTAACAATTTTGATATCTAGGTCCAAAAATGGTGTTTCTGTGTTTAAAACGTTTGCCTTGTTTAGAATCAATTCTGGTGGATAAATAACATTTTTATATTTTTCAAAAACAGGATTGTCGATAGTAAGAATATCATCCAGGTACCTAGAAGTACCAATGAAGCATTTCACATCATCATTTTTTCTTTGCTTTTGAAGATTTTGAATAAATTCCTTTTCATACGTGTATAAAAATAAATCTACAAGAGGCGCACAATTAGTACCCATTGGAATCCCTACAACCTGCTTGTAAAACACACAAAGGCCTTCTTTTGTTTAATGTAACTGTAAAGACCACACATAATGCAGATACTGTGCGTCCGTTTTTGTTTTCTTCCTGTTTTTGGTGACTACAATGCGTATTACAAACAAAAGGGAATTGCTAAAAAGGGATAAAAACCTTTTTCTGAAGCTCAGAGACAAACTGACCGCACTTAAAAAGAGACTGGATAGTTGCACATGTAAAGGCTATCGCATATTAGGTAGAGGATAGGCACTGTTCCATTTGTAATCAAAATATGCATGAATTCAGACACTTTATATTCAACAAGCATTATGAAGTAGACATTATGATGCCTTTCCTATGATTTGAGTGTTAAACATTTCTAAATTGAATTCAGACGCTTTATATTCCACTAGCATAATGTAGTAGACATTATGATGCCTTTCCTATGATTTGAGTGTTAAACTTTTCTAAATTGAATTCAGACGCTTTATATTCCACTAGCATAATGTAGTAGACATTATGATGCCTTTCCTATGATTTGAGTGTTAAACTTTTCTAAATTGAATTCAGACGCTTTATATTCCACTAGCATAATGTAGTAGACATTATGATGCCTTTCCTATGATTTGAGTGTTAAACATTTCTAAATTGAATTCAGACGCTTTATATTCCACTAGCATAATGTAGTAGACATTATGATGCCTTTCCTATGATTTCCTAAATTCGATAGCATCATTTAAGAATAGATGAATTTGCAGCATGGACCAGACATGCACGTTTGGGGTGCTATACCCTTGTCAGTGATCCTTAATCTAAACCAGGTTATATGGCCAAAGAGTATGAATATTATGATGTCCAAAAATGTACCGAAAGACGTAGCAGGATGGGTGGGATGTGATGCTACAGACCCCACGATTTAGAAATTTCAAGAAATTTGGTAACAGAAATTTTTGAATGCGTTGAATTTGAAGACGTTAAACATCAGAACAAATAATTCAACCATTTTACTATGGGAACTATCCAAAAGAATTATTTGCAAATGGAAAAACGACTGTTTTATAATACCCCAATGAAAAAATATTGAAAGAAGGGAAAGTACAACAGAACTGTAGGAAGAAATGGAGACGAATCTGTTTTCTGTTTTTACTCTTTAATTGACCAAAGTATATTCCATATTCAAAGAAATTCATCAGCTGTGATAGATTGTTTGCTTTTTATTACCTTTTTCTTTGTCTTCCCCATCTTAATTCAAGTTGACAAATAAAATGTCCAACAAAAAGGAATCACAATTTAAAGAAAAAAACATAAAGAGCATCAAGTCACTGCTTTCCAGGTAGTGTGTATTATAGTCTAAACGGTCAAAACTTGATCAGGAATGAATAATTCTTCCTTGTATTGACTATTAGTATCCAGACCTTCGTTCTACCACCATCCTTAAACGCTATTTAGACCATATATTTTATTTAACTATGCGACTGAATATTTGAACATTCAAAACAATAAAATCAAAGGGCATTACTAAAATAACTTGGCTGTGTCTGGAAATCACTTTGGGTTTAACGGGCACCTGGTCCCACCTCTAGCTTGCTAGGGGTCCGTCGATGTTAAACTTTGTGCTCTATTGTGAGTGCTGTTGAGATTATCGTCAGGATCTTCTTTAACTCATTTGTGTCACACTTATGCCCTTTGCCGTGTGGAGCTCGTAAAAAAGTTCCCCGCGAGGGTTTTGACAGTAAGTGTTTTGAATATACTTCCCTGACATTGTCGCCATAGCACTTTCTATATTGTCATAACGTCAGACAGTGCATGAATTTTATATATTTTCATTTCCATGCTTCATAAACATCCACGGCGGGTGCGGCTAGCCAACAGGGAATGCTTACTCCTCCCGGGTACCTGGTCCCACCTCTAGCTTGCTAGGGGTCCGTCGATGTTTAACTTTGTGTTCTATTGTGAGTGCTGTTGAGATTATCGTCAGGATCTTCTTTAACTCTGATGAGGATTTACTAAACGAAACACATGTCTGGCGCAGTGAAATTGGTTTTGAATGTTGTTAAAGAAAGAAACAAATAGGATCACCTCCGTTTTCTTGAAATGAAACGATCTTATAAGTTACGCGGGTGGGTCATACTATAAACAATTAAACATAAAGTAGCGCGATGAATGTCATAAACTACAAACTGGAATTATAAGACTAAATGGTACGCCACGCATCATAGGATAAGTGTATGGTACAGAGTATCAATTAGAGGATGATCACATCGGAATAGATCGATCTCACCATGATTAAGATGTACTATGTGCTGTGTGTAGAGCTACTGGTAGTACGTGTACAAGTATAAAAGCAATACCAATGTTAAACGTTTGCAAATTCAATGGACATTTTTTTCATGTTCGCGAACTTCGCACTTCGGACACCGCACTTCGAAGGGACTGTGTCACAAAAGCAAAATGTTGATTCTATTCTAATGAGCTAAGAGTACTTTCTGTGAAGGATTTATTTGTTTTCATGTGTGAAATGCATATATAAAGCTCTCTTGTGTACTTTCATCCATTGTGTGTTCAGATTTTACCTTTTTAATCGCACCTGATTTCTTTCATATGACCCCGAATGTGCAAAGTCTGGAGTTCGAAGTCCAAAGTACGTCAACTTGAATAATGTCCAATAGCATAATTTAAGAACAGAAAAATTTGAAGCATGAACCAGTTTATGTATTAGGAAATAAAATCTCTGTTTTACCGTATGCTATGTCATGTGTGTTGAGTTTCTTTTCATTTGAATTTGAAGACTTGTAATAAATCCTTTTTTTCTGGATTTGAAGACGTTTGTTTTTGTTCGTGAAAAAAAAATTGTTTCTCGAAAGAGAGGCTTCGTCCCAGTAACATGTTTAGACGGCGATATAGGTAAGATACCAAAAACTTCTAGCAATAAAGATGTTAACCTACTTTTCCCTGTGGAGGCACGATGACCATGGATCTTTACCGTGTCCACTTTATGTTGAGGGAGGTGAACTAACATGTGTTTTTGTACTAAAAGAAAAAAATGATGGATAAAAGCTATAAAACTGAAATGAATTTAAAAGTTTGTGTTTTCAAAAGTTTTGGCAACTGTAAAACTCTTTAACTTTGCTCAGTCCTATTTTCTTTCTGATACAAAATTGTCTGTATCTTCCATTTTTTTTTCACCCATTTCCAAATTTAAGTTCATTTGTACATAATCATATTCGCCCTTTCTTTAATTCGCCGTCCGTGCCGCTTGGTGAATACAGCGGTGATAAAACGGGAACGAAATTATACCTGCTACGTCTTTCAGTACACTTTTTCGACATAGTCACTTTCATACTTTTTTGGCATATTACATTGTTTAGATTTGAGGATCACTGACGAGGGTTAAGTACCCGAAACGTGCATGTCTGGTCCATGCTGCCAATTTATCTGTTCTTAAATGATGCTATTCAATTTGAAGACGTTTAACATAATACAAAAATGATAAAAGGCGTACTAGGCATCTGATTAAGATGAAGGTCTTTTCACATTACCTACAGTATGGCAATTTGAATTCTTGACATTGTACTATTATAATATTAACTACGTATCATTTGACTGTAGATTATTTCCTGAAAACAGATAAAACATATCAAGGCTTGAAAATCAAAGGGAATAAATTCTTGTTTTGCTAAGGTATGTTATATTAAGTGCCGTTGGTCGTTTCTGCAGCTAGGAAGATTCCATTCATTCAACCGAAGGTGGAAATTGTATATTATCAATACTGAACAATATTTTATAAATACAATAATCATAGTGCATGGTATTGTATACCTACTGACGTTATTCTTGGTTCTGAATTTTCGTTTTCTTTTTGAATTTTACTCGCCGATTCCAAACCAAAGAACCATAAATATTATGTTCAGAAATGAAAGACAACTTCTGAAAGGAATTGCCAATATTTTTTGAAATGTACAAATGTATGTTTAGTGCTCCGAACGTATGAGGAGTTGATGGGTGGGTTGTGCGCTCGTAATCCAGGATAACCACTCTATCTGTTACTAACGTGGCTGATGCTAAGTCGACACCGATTGCCCATGTGTTCGATGTCTCGTTTGCTGTTCCTTGCCCCTTGCTTTGTGTGTCCTCTCTGTAATTTCACTTAGGGTGTTTGGTGAGTTGCTGTTGGTGCTGCAAACGAGTCTTGTTGGAGATCCCCTCCTTTCTTCCAACAAATTACACGCCGATTTTTTTTAATATGGAGAAACAAATGTTGCACGAAAGCGAGAGATATTCATTTTTTAACTTGAGTACCTGGTGATGTCTACTTCCTTATAGGGTTTGCATCTATTCATATATAGCTGATGAATGAACTCTGGAAATTGTTTATTAGACAGCGTTGTCCATATTTGATTTGGCGGTATGAGTTTTGTAAATGGATGAAGTTGTTTACATTTAGTTATTGAAACGTGATTTTCAGCATAACTTTCTCTAGAAAGTGCGTAAATTCAACACACAAATGACATATCTTGTAACGTAACCTTGACTTTGGTTATTGATAAGTGACCAACTGTGACCGCGACCTTGTCATATACTCCATCCGCACTAAAGATTTTGTCGCAGTTTCTGCGGATGTGGTTGTAAACATATCATATTTACGTGTCATGTTTTCAGTAAGAGGTTCACTACTGTCAAATAAATGATTATGAAAAAATCATCAAGAACAAAACATTTATTTTTCATATCTTTTAAGTAACATAAGAAGGGAGTGTATCTCCAACCAGACGTTATTGTAGTACCAACAACAAAACACTAAAACACCCGAAGCGAAAACACAGAGAAAACGAGTAAAGCAAGAGACAAAAACGACATAGAAACAATAAACACAAAAGACTACACATAATCATGCATTTTAATAATATAGTAATAACAGAGTGGAGATGAACATTACAGATTCGATAGTCAGAAACGTTGTTGCTGTGGTCACAGCGGAACACACACGTATGACATGACAAAAACAGAGACGGAGACAAGGAAAACAAATCAATCACGTTAATGAAATATGAAAGATTACATGAAGGAATAATCTTCACAGATTCCAATTGCAAAATTTCCATTTAGAGGAATTCCCCTATGTTAAGCGTCCCAAAGGCAAAAGGATTTATCGAATAATTCTGGTTGCCTACTGTGACGTCACACGTTAGGAAGAATTGACCAACATTGAAACATCTTTGACGTTATAACATTCAATACGCTCAATGACATTATCAATGCTTATTGGGTTGTCTGATACATGTATTTTGTAGAAATGGAAATATAAGTGTAACCGGATGAGGTGGTAGATCGCACGTGGATACGTATCCAGGTACCTTTGTACTTAGATTCTAATTGACATGGCTTGTTATATGTTTATCATACATTACAAAATTTTAAAGAGCCAGGTCTGAAAATCGCTCTTGATTGTTGAATTTAATCTTATATAATGAAAAGATTTTTTGACATTTGCCATTGAAGCGTAAATACGCCTGGAAAAAGCTCTACCTGCCGGGAGAGCCCTACAACAGAATGCTAAGGAACCCGTCAAGGATTGCATTTCCTTCAAAGTTGTTTTCTTTTTCGATAGGATTAATGCAAGTTTTGCTGTGAGCTCAGTTATTTTTCGATCTTTTGTAGAGAAGTGTCTATAGTAAGCCCTGAATATGTAAGACGAGTAGTGTGGCCAACATTTTTATCATGAGCAACGGGAACGCCGATGGCATCACAGACTGAGCTGAAAGCTGACATGAGATCTAAACAATCAAAAGTACCTGCTGCTCCGGCCAAAAAAAAATCATCCAGGTAGTGGTCCAGAGTACTTAGCCCTGCTACTTGAGCGGTATGTGCATGAATGAAGGAAGAAAACTTTTCAAACAAATTGCAAGAAACGGAGCAACCCATGGGGAGACACTTATCAATATAAAACATGCCCATATGTTTCATATCCAAGAGGCAAAAATCAGATGGATGTATCGGAAGGTGGCGGAATGCTGCCTTTATATCCCTTTTTTCCATAAGACAATGTTTTTCACATGAATGAATCATTTTAATTGCGTCATCAAACGATGAGTATTGTACTGTCGTTGCATTACTATCTAAAAAATCATTTACACTAAAACCTACAGGAGCTGATAAATGCGTAATTAAGCGCCAGCCACCCGTCTTTTTTGGTACTAAACCGATATACAGTTTATAGTTTTTACCAGGCATCGAAAAATGCCCTATTGTACATTAAATTTGAAATAAAATTGAAATTAAAATTGAATAAGAAAGCATAATAAAGGTATGGATCTCTCGATTTAAATGAGGATAAAAGGAAATAATAACTATGAAAATCGATAATTAGAATTAATACAAATAGAGAATAAGTGTCTTAATTTGTGTTTTGTTACGGGTATGCAACACACAGCAAGTGCATTTATCGTACGTGTAATGCGCGTTAGCGCATTTCATGCGATAAATGCACTTGCTGTGTGTTGCATACCCGTAACAAAACACAAATTATGACATTTATTCTATATATATGCACCACAGTTGTCCGTTCCATTCTTGTTTTCTGAAATCGCGTTTTTCCACGTAAAAAAGTGACATTAACATTCAGGTCACCGCGGGCTCAGTTTGTAGGTTAGAACAGCCGTCGCGGCATGTTTCTTTAGATCTTGTGCATTGTGACGTCACGAGTGTTAATACACGAATTGCAGCACGTTCTTTTCAACAGTAACATCTCAGGGAATTACATTGGCTGTGCATATATACATGTATGTGACCATTTTTTAGTATTTATTTAATTCCAATTATCGATTTTCATAGTTATTATTTCCTTTTATCCTCATAAAATTTTTTTCGCGGTGCTCAAGATTGGACTTGGACCGGGAACCTCTAATCGTCTGGGTTTGTTTTCAAATTATGCCAAAAAAAGATTTTAATCGGAAATAAGATAGGCGTCACTGTCATTTTTATTTCCTACTTAAATCAAGAAAAATGATAGTTCCCACGATTTTTTTGGAAAGAAATACTTAAATTCTTGAAATATTTATTTGGATGACAGAAATAGAGATTAAATACATATACAATTCTTGACTGAAAAAAATACTTTATTTTTGATGAAAAAAAAAACCAGATAGTGTAAGAATATAGAATGCAAGAATATAGTATTATACAATCTTAATTTTGCTTCGTCCTTTCAACGGCGCTTTATCTATTTTCTTCATTCAAAATAGGAAAATTACAATAGATATGAAAATGCTTTGTGTTTTTCAATAAAATTGACATGTGACATAATGTTGGGCTATAAATTATTTACAAAATAATTGTGAAATTATTGCAAATGGGTTTTTTATGCTAGTATAAGCAGAAGAGATGTTGAATCTAAAATAATTTCATTGTCATACACACTTGTATGAATTTCTCCGTTTGTAATTTTGATATTTAAGTCTAGAATGGTGTTTCTGTATTTTTGACGTTTGCTTTGTTGAGTTTCAATCCTCGTGGATGAATTTCATGCTTTTCATATTCTGGATTTTTAGTTTCATATTTCACTTCCTCGATTTACTTTTGTCTCTTTATGACGTTTTTTTCCCACAATCAAATGACGTCATTCCGCTCCATTAAGTAGCGTGCAAAGTCAAGGATGACGTCATTTGTCATCAAAAGTGAACCAAACGGACATTAGAAAGAATAGGTATATTATCATTCATGTTTCTGTCTTTCTTTTTTAATTGTCTGATGGACCGTTCGTTGTGGATGTTGACACAGGTGTATCTCGGTGTCCCCACTTGTTTGTCTGAAGTTCGTTGTTTGTTATAGCCCTGTGGGTGTGTTCCGCTGTGATCAATGTAAGGCAGTCTTGATGGATATCTCTTCCTTATAATGTATTAAACATGTATATTGTTTTCAAATATAGAATAAGTGTTTTAATTAGTGTTTTTTTTTCTTCAAGGTGTATAGTTGGAACACTTCCGTATTATCGTTACATAACGCTATATGCAAGACACAGCAATTGTTTCATTTCATGCGATAAATACACTTGTTGCGTGTTGCCTACCCGTTAAGGCCCGGTCACACTGCACTTTACGACTTGATCACGGCCAAAACACGTCCAAAAAAGGTCTCCCGTGAAGCAGACGTTGTTGCTCGCTTTTAAGACGCGCTACAGACGATTTGTAGGACGCGGTAAAAAATCTGAACGGCGTTGGACGCGGAAAGAAGTTTTGAAATGCTCAAAATTTTATTCCGCGGACAACCACGGACGGTGTACGTGGTAAAGACATGCAACGCACGCGAAACACACGTGATAATCCGTGTTCCGGCAGTGATAAAAACTTGGGGAAGACGCGAAAGCTTGAGCGGCCTGTCACGGCCAGACCACGGTCATTCGACGGGTGTTCCGCGTTGGCATCACGGGTAATAGCGTGTGTAAAGCGTCTTATCACGAACGCTTTTAGCCTTAGACGTGTTTGGACGTGGTTGGTCGTGCTAAGGCAGTATTTCAGCAGTGGAACAGCCGCCTGCGGTCATACCCCGTACAAAGCACAGTCGTGGCAAAAATTACCACGTACGACCACGTCCAGCAGATATTTGAACGTGATTTGGACGTGGAGTGCAGTGTGACCGGGGCTTAACAAAACACAAATTATGACATATTCCATATATATGCACCAGTTTCATTCTTTTTTCAGAAATGTCGTTATTTAGGTAAATATCGTTCCAGTTTGCAGGTTAGAACAGACATTGGCGCATGTTTCTGTAGAGTTTTATGCATTGTACATGTGACGTCAAGGACGTTTACATCCTGAAATATTAACATTGCAAATTGATTTCCTATGTTAAACACCTATTCAATTTTGACATATGATTCTTTTTCACAATGAACACAGGTTGACCCCAATCACATTACGTGCGCGCAAGAATTTCAAACGGTAGGCGTTCCGATGCTGAATTTGCGAATAACAAGCGATTTTCAACAAGTCGACAATGGATAGGACGATAAAAAGAAAAGAAACAGACAGGGACAACCGAAAAATTCCCTCAAATAATTGAAATATGTATAACAACTCTATGTACGTGTATATGTACAGTTTCTACAGAGTTCATATATTTACTTCAATGTAGATGGCGCTACCGAAATGAATTTATGCAACACTGACTACTCTTATTATTATAAAGAAGGCTTTATTTTCTTCAAATTGTTTATAAAAAGTTACAACTCATCATGAAATCGCTTTAGCAGATATTTACAACAGCTATTTACATTGTGAAAACGTTAGCTGCAGTCCATTCGTAAAGATGAATTGCATTGTAGATGGCGCTACCGAAATGAATTTATGCAGCACTAGTAGCTGACTACTCATATTATAAATAAGGCTTTTCATTTTTTTCTTTCATTTTCATCTTTTCATTCACTTTTTATATTTATATTGCAAGTTAAATTCCTATGTTACATAGGAATTTAACTTGCAATATAAATATAAAAACTTGCAACTCATCGTGAATTTCAAACATTTTAAAAATGTAAAATTTTCGGCAATTTTTAAAAATCAAACCTTTGCAATGGACTATTTCTTGTGCTTTTTATTTTTGCGTTCATGGCTTTTATATACATGTACACTCTGATTCGACAGGCGCAAATCTTTCACCTGTCGAACCAGAGTGTAAAAGCCATGAACGCAAAATATAAGACAGTCATTCCTTAAGTGCATCACATTCCTTTCAATAGTGATTAGTATCATCTCATTCTAATTGAAACTTTTTAATTTTATCCATGTTTGTTTGTTTGATTTTTTTTTTCTTAGTAAAGAATAATAAATCATCACTCATAACATGGGCTTCAAATTGTCAATATAGAAATATATGTTCTATAGTACCAATTTTGTTGTACTAGACCAACTTGCAACAAGGTCATAGGCGGCACAGGCTTGCAATATAATTGACAAAGTTGAAGGAAAAAGACATCGAGAATGGGAAAAAAATATTGTTCTTTTTTCGTTTGATTAGTTTCAAGTATGAGTAAGAAGTCATCCTAAAGTCAAGGAGATAGTGTCACTGGCCAAACGCCCTTGTGTGAAAAGTATAACAAGTGCTTGGCGTGTACTTGAGGTTAAGCGTCCTCTGTTGACCAATAGGAAGTTCACACTCTTGACCCTCTTGGCGGGGGTGTTTGGAGGAATTTAACGACTCACCACATTTCATTTCAGTAATTTGCTCAAATATAAATCAAAGGAATTTATTTTCCAAGTTTTAATAATGAAAACACCACTAAGATTAATATGAGGGATAAATTATGGATAAATTGTAATCCTACACAAACCCGTATACACAATGATTTAATGACACAGGAAAATGTAACAAGATCATGTTCCGTTTTATAAATACATGTATAATAAACAAAGAAAAAATTGAAATCAGATTGTTGCCGTTCAACTACAAAAGGATGCAGGATATGCCGAAGGACGTTCTTTTTTGCATTTAAATACTTCTTTTTTATCATTTATACTTTTCATTTATACTTTTTTTTCTTAAAATCACAGACTGAAACCCTTCTTCCCATACTGTCACTGCCGGATCCCTAGGAAATATTCTAGATACATGTACATACATTACAAACATATGACATGCCTTTTCTAACAAAGTCTGCCACTAAATTAATTTTTGGGGTTTCCATTCTCTTTCCTATAAAAAAAGATATCTGCAGTAAAATATACCTGCTGTGTATTCGAAACCCGGTCGGAGAAAAAAAAATATCAGGACAAAACTAGAAAATATCAATTATGTATCTAACTAAATAAACGTTTTAACAGGCGTCAAAGCATCTTAAGCACTAAAACAACCCAACTATTATTAATATATCATGAAGTTGAAAATACTTCATGACAGACATGAAGTATTTTTCAACTTCATGATAAATGTATGAAATATTCGAAAATTATTGAAAATATATGAAATGAAGAAAAAATGCCTGTTCTAAAAAATTTTGATTAATATTTTAAGGCATAAGTCTGTTCTATCTTTCTTATCTATGATACCGCGCTAGCGTCACTTATGTTGCTCCTCGTAGGTTTCGCACTTAATTTCTTTCGTAACACACTCTTCAGTGAAATTTTGTGCGTAACTGTGGACGAAAGTTCATTATGATCGGTTGTATCCGAATGAACAATTTCCGACTGCCCAGCCGTTGCGTATTTCCGGAAGAATCGAGAGAAAAACACCTTTCGGAAAGTTGTTCGGAACTGTCGACTCATGGTGTAGTACACAAAGAAGTTTATCGTCCCATTTGCGCATGCCAAAAGGTCAATTAAATCTCCGACGTACGAGTAAAGCAGGAAATAGAAAAAGTGACTTTCCGTTGCTTCCAACCCGGAGAAAAACGAAGTAATTCCGATCGGTAATTCTGTGATGACGTAAATCAAAACTATGATCAAGAGCATGACGGTAGTTCTTGTATAACCTGACGTCATTTTAGACGTCCCAGATTGCAAGTCGTCATGGCGACGCTTCGCTTCGCGGAGCTTCAGGATCATCAAAACGCTGAGAACGATCATTCCCATCGAAGGAAGGACCTTGAATATGACACCGTACAGCCAGAGAAGTGTAAGCTGGTAGTCTTTGTGATTCTCTGCAAAATTCGTCTTTCTTAACCAAAATCCAGTGTACATTGGGTTATTTTCACTGCTAAGGTCGTATACTTCGTAAAAGAAATAAAACGGGATTGCTGCGAACGCAGTTATGATGGCCGTTATCAGGATGGTTAACTTTGCACGTTGTATGTTGCAATACTTCTTCGCTATTTTTGGTCGGCAAACCTTCATGTATCTGAAAATGGCCAGAGAAATGGTCAACCAATTCGCCAATGTATGAAATGCAAGAAATTGATGGAACGCTATCAAGACCAAGTACATCCCGGCTTCCGAATGGAAATATCCCTCCCGGGGTTCCGTAGCAATGAAAAAGTACACCGCATAAAGAAAGTACATAAACAACGAAATACCGTCTGCAATAGCCAGAGCTGTCAGAATATAGTTCGTCGATGTCAGCATATTCTTGCGCGACCAGACGATGCCATTCATGATATTTCCCATCATTCCAATCAAACAAACAAGGCCGCTTATGTAGCCGTGCACTCGCCGATAACCGGTTGTGGCTGCATTTTCAAGAAACAAACTATCCGTCACGTTTGCAAGCACAGTCGTATTTTCCATTTTTAATCCAAATTTAACAAGTCCTCCTGTAGTTTTTAAGTTTTTTTATGAGCTGCTAACTTCCTTCTCCGTCTGCCTTTTTTATTCTTCCAATAGAAGCATGTTCTAATGTTTTCAGATTTGAAGTCCTTCTTCAGTTTTAAGTTTATAAGTTTATCGATTGTTTCCTTATTTCTCTGTCTGCCTTTTTTTATACTGCTAATAGCAGAATGTCTTTAAGTACCCAAATATTAAGTCTTTTTACTGTTCCAAGTTTTGCGAGTTGCTATAGCTTCCTTCTCCTGTTGCATTTCTTTATATGCCGCTTTAAGTCCAATTATAGAAACTGCCTCTTTGCCTTTCTTTTTATACCAGCAAATTTTGTCGTAACTGAAAAGTGAAGGAAGTTTAAGGTCATAAGTATTCGCTTTAGATTACAACGCATTTCCGATTGCGCTCATCGTCTCGCGCGGTCCTCTCGGAAACTGTCTATAATTTTGACTTCCCGATGGATTAAGGAGTTCTTTGTTTACAATTCGATAGGTTGTCATTAAGGCATAATTACTCACTTACTATCCTTGTTTTCCATTTTGACCGTTGTGCAATTACGTAATGTTTTCTGGCAGTGGTCTTCAAATTGCGCAAATTGTATGAATCGGAAGAAAGTTGCATCATGGATAATTATTCATCCTTATGAAATTACTCATTCAAACCTGCATATCTATTATTGCTTTCATTCATTTTTCTTTTTATTATTTTGAAATAAGATATTTTAAAAGACGGAAATTTAAAAGTACATGTATATTTATCTTTTTTAAAATATTCTTTTTTTTTATTCCTTCTTATTTATAAAGACAGAGGATTTACCTGCTTTCCTTATACTAGTATCTGCATATAAATAAATAACATGTATACATTATGCATGTGTAATATATGACTAATTAAGTCTGATTAGAAAGGCAATGATAAAAAAAATGTTTCTAGGTCATCTTGTTATAACGCCAAAAATAGATCTAGAGCCACTTCGCTAAATTTTACTTTCTTCTATTCTTATAAATTCGGTAATATCCAATCAAATGTATTTACTCACGCAAGTGACTAGTGCAAAAATATTTTTCATGAAATGAATAAATGTATTTACTCACGATAAAGACGCATGCAAAAAGTCATTTTCATTGAAAAATATAGATGTCATTAATTCTGCACGTTATTAACATATTTTCGTTAATTGGCCTAATGTAGATATATGTAAAGGTCCAGTGGCGGATTCAGAGGGATGCGGAGGGGGCGTCCCCCCGGCACTGACCCAAAAATCCCTATATTTTGGCTCGGTTTCAGTAAAAATCGGCAGAATTCGCCGGCCCCACGACCCCCCCCCCCCCCCCGGCAAAGGGGGCGCTGGATCCGCCACTGAGGTCATACAAATAGCATATCCATCATCATGTCATAACTCATACAAAATATCACAGCTGGTGTTGTGTTTACAACGAATATTAGATGAGTGTGGATTTAACAATATTTTTGATGCACAGAGAAATATAAACATACTATGGTTAAAAACATCTGTAAAAATGAGACTGATTGATCAATTTATACAAACATGGAATTCCGACATATTTTATTCTCCAAAAGGATTAAGCTACAGAATATTTAAACATGATTGGAAATTTGAAGATTACTTAGACAAACTTGGGAAAAAGATGGGGTAAATTTTTGCAGATTTCGGACAAAAATTCATGATTTGCCAATAGAAAAGGGGAGGTGGAATTCTGTAAATAGGGAAAACAGGAAATGTACGTTAACTTAACATGTAATTGTGATGATCTTGGTGATGAATTTCATTATTTATTCAAATGTCCTTCTTTAAGACCAGAAAGAATAAAGTATTTGGATCTATACTAAAGAAGAAATGTTAATACATTAAAATTTTGTCAGCTATTCCAAAGGAACGATTTTTCGACATTAAAGAAACTTTGTAAATCTATAAATGAAATTAACATACACATATATGTCCTCCCTAGGTTTATGTTTATTGTCTCACTTTATATCACTGTATACTGTTAACAAGAAATCTTAACTATCTATTTGCACCTTGATTATTTTATTTTTAAAATTATGTAAACTCTATACCATTGTTAACATTGGTTTAGGAGAAATAAATGATTGATTGATTGATTGATTGATTGATTGGTATGTGAGTACAGTTATTAATCATGGTTAACGTACATTCATCCGTTTACGAAAAACAGTAAAAAATGCCTATTGGCGACGTCTAATTATGAAAATATGATGAATAAAAAAAGAAGTGATATTTTGACATATTTAGTTCATCCATCTTATTCTACTCTGAAAATAGAAAAATTGTGTGAATAATTTTAAGACATAACTAATATCATAACGGGACAGGGATGCATGGGCATCGTCAGAAGCCATCTCCAATCCTTGATCTTGCTGCGCGTCAGACGTATTCATCCGCCATAGCAAATAGTAACGGAACGTAAATGGAGCTGTATGGAGTTCGCATCAGAAGCCCACTATACATAGAACTCTCGCAAAGTTCGGTTTAGTTGCAGAAATTATTATTGCAACAGGTCAAGTTATGCTTTTCCGTTAATGAGCTATTCAAATCCAAGGCATAAATATTTTATTTTTCTTCAAAAAAGACGCTCGAAAGAAAAATGACCGAATCTGCAGTGTACTTTTAAAAAAGTGTTTTATCGTAAACGTCCATTTCTTGGTTTAATTTTCTCGATCACTATCTTCCTCATTGGAACTCCTAAACTTGATTCTACGGTGTTCATTAGGGGACATCGCTTCTTCAAATCTTCGCCCTACTATATGTCACCAGTCGAAGAATTGGAGAATTGAAGTAATGATGCGAAGAATTGAAGTAATGATGCGAAGAATTGAAGTAATGATGCGAAGAATTGAAGTAATGATGCGAAAATTTGAAGTAATGAAGCGAAGATTTGAAGAAATGATGCGAAGAAACGATTTTGCATCATTTCTCCAAATGTTCGCATCATTACTTCAATTCCTCGCATCAATTCTTCAATTCTTCGTATCATATCTTCAATTCTTTAAATCTTCAAATCTTCGCATCATTACTTCATATCTTCAAATCTTCGCATCATTACTTCAAATCTTCGCATCATTACTTCAAATCTTCAAAAAATGTAAAAATGGAGGAGGTGAGTTTCAAACATTTTCAGCTTCTTTTCCACAACCACTCGGAAGAGGGGGAACACAGAATTCTTCTTGCATCACATGAACAATAACTTGTAGTAAGTCGATGCTTTTCCAGCTGTTTTTTAAAGTATAATTATTTTTAAAATTGAGACATCTACGAAATGTTTAACCCATAGTCTTTGTTTTTTTTTTTAAATATATTTCTGAGTGTTTTTGCATCGTTTTTTTTTTTTTCTTTTTGATAGCCTTTTCTTCTTCTTTTTTATGTATGGGACATTAATAAAGAAATCTTTTACGCTAGAAATCCAATATTTTTTCTGTTCAAGAGTTTTGAGTCGGGTATACATAGGGGCGTGTCACCCTTCTTGATAAATTTGTAAATCGAAATCACCCCCTCCATTTTTACATAAGGTAATAATTCATTAAGATTCAAAATGAATAAAATTCTAGCATAAAATATAAATTTAAACATTAAGCTTCTTAAAAATGATATATATATGTATATACAGTAAATCAGTACATAAAATCATATATTTATTGAGTAATTCAGTGAAAGATATAGTGCAAAAATGAGTATTTCTGACAAAGTCAAAATGCGAAGAATTGAAGATTTGAAGTAATGATGCGAAGAATTGAAGATTTGAAGTAATGATGCGAAGAATTGAAGATTTGAAGTAATGATGCGAAGAATTGAAGATTTGATGCGAAGATTTTAAGTAATGATGCGAAGACTTGAAGTATTGATGCGAAGATTTTAAGTAATGATGCGAAGATTTGAAGACTTGAAGTAATGATGCGAAAAGATGTGAATAATGATTCGAAGAATTGAAGAAATGATGCGAAGAAATGAAGTAATGATGCAAAGATTTGAAGAAATGGTGCGAAGATTTGAAGAAATAATCGTTCTTCGCAACATTTCTTCAATTCTTCGAATCATTACTTCAAATATTTTCGCATCATTACTTCAAGTCATCGCATCATTTCTTCAATTCTTCGCATCATTACTTCAATTCTTCGACTGGTGATATATAGTAGGGCGAATATTTGAAGAAGCGATGTCCCCTAATGAACACCGTATGATTCAACCAAGAAAAAGTGATAGAAATAGAAATAGTTTTAAAATAGAAATGGAAAAGAAATAGTAGTATTTAGGGTTATTTTACAAAAGTAAACCCATAACGTTATGATGAAAGACGGAATAGTTGCAAGCCAACATCATGTATAGTGACGTCATATAGTATACCCACATAACAACGCGGGCGACATGAATGGGAAAAGGTTGGTAAAAACAAGGAGTGCCAAAGTTTCACCTTTGTTGGTGTATGAAGAACCGAAGCGAGAGGGAGGGTATTGCCCCGCCCATCTTTTTCTAGCCAGGAAGGGATACGAACAAGTTCAACTCAAGTAACATTCAATTTCGTTTTAAATCTTTTAAATAATCTTTTAAATCTTTTAAATCTTTCGTTTTAAATCTTTTAAATAATCGTTTTAAATCTTTTAAATCTTTTGTTTGTTTGTCTATTCCAAATATCTGTAATTTAGTCATTTTGTTTGTCTATTCCAAATATCTGTAATTTAGTAATTTCGTTTTAAATCTTTTAAATAATCGTTTTAAATCTTTTAAATCTTTTGTTTGTTTGTCTATTCCAAATATCTGTAATTTAGTCATTTTGTTTGTCTATTCCAAATATCTGTAATTTAGTAATTTCGTTTTAAATCTTTTAAATAATCGTTTTAAATCTTTTAAATCTTTTGTTTGTTTGTCTATTCCAAATATCTGTAATTTAGTCATTTTGTTTGTCTATTCCAAATATCTGTAATTTAGTAATTTCGTTTTAAATCTTTTAAATAATCGTTTTAAATCTTTTAAATCTTTTGTTTGTTTGTCTATTCCAAATATCTGTAATTTAGTCATTTTGTTTGTCTATTCCAAATATCTGTAATTTAGTAATTTCGTTTTAAATCTTTTAAATAATCGTTTTAAATCTTTTAAATCTTTTGTTTGTTTGTCTATTCCAAATATCTGTAATTTAGTCATGTTTACATCATATCACTTCAAAACTATAATACCTAAAATGTATGTCTAATTACTGTTTGTTATGCTTTTTTTTTTTTTTTTTCATTGTTCAATTGTATTTTTTTTTTCCTTTGGCTGTTTTTTGTCTTACTTGGGCGATAGCCATTTGTATAAATGTGTTATATGCCAATAAATAATTTGAATTTGAATTTGAATAATATGGCATACCATTCATTGCGACAATATAAATGTACGAACGTATGATATTTCAGAATTTGACCACTTTCACTTACAATTACATGTTATAGAAATTTTGCAATTTCGCATTCCTGTTATATTTTACATTTTTTTGTCTTTAGATTTCTATCTACTGTACCCGATAGGCCACTGATGGCTCTTCAGAACAGAAGGTAAGATTCATGGTTCGTCATTTGGAACGTGTAATTGTAAAGATGACATTCAGAGACTTTCACTTGGTCATACATAATATTGTTATCATTCGTTTAGACCAGTTTCTTTTTTTTTAATCCATTGTGACGTCACACGTCTTATTGTAGCGTAACAATGAAAACATCGGATACATACAGATCCATAAAAATTTGTCTTTATTTTTTTTTCTTAATCATGCTTCGTGTTTGTGTACATATGTTTGTTTTCTTTAGTGTTTTACTTCAGTTTTATCTTATTTTGTTTTGAATTTTTAGTTCCATTTTTTTAATACAGCAAAATTGACTTTTCTGCATTTCAGCTTCATTCATATCTCTGACAAAACCAACAACGGCAGTTCAATTCTCCGGAAATCTTTCTCTCAAAATTGTAAACCCCAATTTCAACAAGTTCCGTTTTTCAAAGACTCGCTTTCGAGGGGAGATAATTCTACTAGAAAAACATCAAACCACTGTGAATCAAAAGATGTGAGGACTCTAAAGGAATTCGAAACAGCAGAAAATAAGAAAAATAATTCGTCGCCAACAAACACCCGGTAGAAAATGCATTTTTTTTTTCTGAGAATAAAAAAATCTTCAAAATCATTTTTTTTTTTTTTTTTTTTTTTTTTTTTTTGCTGACTAACCCCATAGTTTTGATTTTTTTTAAAATAGTTATTACCCTACATCTAGTTTTGTACCAGACTTGTACATCGACTTACTGCGACAACGCGACTCCATAACGGGGCCTTTGTGTCATTCTCGTCATAGAACGAATGGGTCCCATCTGAAAATTAATAAGAAGTATTTGGATAAAATTGATCATGAGCTGACGTCAGCAAGCAGATCACAAAATGTTCATTGCTTTTGGTATCAGTACTGGAAGGACACTCTGCATGGTACTTGACCAATATACAGTCTTGTATCAGCGACAGATCTCAATGACGTGCTCCGTTCAAACCTCGCCGGAGCAGAAGGGGCCATTGCCCCTTTTTCTTCTTCTTCTTCTTCATAGTATCCGGTATACCATCAAAATTGAAGATTATTTACCGGTGCATGCGTGGCCTACAGTATATACAATTTAAATGTGCAAAACAAAAATTTATCACAAAAAGGGGGGTGGAGTTAAAACTATTTACAAAATCTAAATAGAATTACAGGAGGGTGCAGAGAACAGCTAGGGTCAGCTGTTCTCTGAAAATCTCAACTGAGGGAGACAGGATAACTGGTGCAGGTAGTTGATTCCATTGGGTAATTGTATATGGGAAAAAAGAGTAGCGGTATGAGTCTTTGGATGTTTGGATATGTCTAAATGTGTGTGTGTGTGTGTTGTTTACGGGTTCTGGTGTCTGGTGGGATTAGGATTGTGTTTGAGGGGATTGCAACAAGGGCATGTGTGATTTTATACATCATTATTAGACGGGTACGTAGTCTTCTATGTGTGAGGGGGGGCCAATCTAATGTGTCAATCATTTCTGTTACACTGCTTGTATTGTGGTATCTGTTACAGACATACCGAGCTCCCCTCCTTTGTATCATTTCAAGTTTACTGGCAGATTCTTTTGTGTGGGGATCCCAAACTGAGCTTGCATATTCGAGTTTTGGGCGAACAAGAGCTCGGTATGCCTGGTCTTTGATGTTTTGATTTGCTGTTTTTAAGTTTCGTTTTAAGAATCCTAATGTTTTGTTTGCTTTAGCTGTAATGTCGTGTATGTGGTTGTCCCATTTCAAGTTTGATTGGAGTGTGATGCCAAGATATTTAGAGGATGATACTGGTTCTAAGGTGTGATTGTGTAGGGTGTAGTTGTGTTTTATGGGTTTGCGTTTAGTAGTTACTGAGAGGACTGTGCATTTATCAGGATGGAAAGTCATCAACCAGTCCCTCTCCCATCTGGCGGCAGCATCAAGGTCAGTTTGAAGTTTGAGACAATCATGAGCAGAAGAAATAGGCATGTAGATGATGCTGTCATCGGCAAAGAGGCGGAGTTTGCTATAGGAAAGGTAATCAGGCAGATCGTTTATATAAACGAGAAAGAGAACAGGGCCAAGGACAGTGCCCTGGGGCACGCCAGATGTGACAGGGACTGTGTTGGATGTCAAACCATCAAGAACAACTGTTTGGGTGCGGTCGGATAAAAATGAGGCAATCCAGTTTTGAGTGTGACCAGAGATACCATAGTAGTTTAGTTTGTAGAGAAGTCTGCGATGTGGAACCTTATCAAAAGCTTTTGCAAAATCCATAATGATGAGATCTGATTGTGTGTTGCTATTGTTAGTGGAGTGGAGTTCTTGGACAAAGGAGAGGAGTTGTGTTTCACAAGAGCGGGAATGTCGAAAGCCGTGTTGGAGGTCATAGAGGATATTATTTGATTCTAGGTGTTTCATGATTTGAGATGTTACAACGTGTTCCATAAGTTTACAGGAGATACAAGTAAGGGAGATTGGTCTGTAATTTACTGCTTTGTTAGTGTCACCTTTCTTATAAACGGGGGCTACATTTGCATGTTTCCAATCAACGGGAATGGTTTCAGTTGTGTATGATTTTTTGAAGAGGAGTGTAAGAATTTGTGCTATTTCTGTTTTCATTTGTTTTAGTACGTGACCGCTGATATTGTCTGGACCTGTGGCTTTGTGGGGGTTTATGTTGTTTAGTAATTTTTCAATACCTGGTGTGGTGAAGTGTATGTCTGAGATGTCTGGGTAGGTACTAGTGCCTTTGTCAGGGATGTCATCATCTGGTTCATGTGTAAATACAGATTGGAATTGTTCATTTAGTATGTTTGCTTTTTCTTTAGTGTCAGTTATGGTGATGCCTTCTTTTTTAAGTGTGGAGATGCCTGTTTTGTCTGTTCGTATTGATTTGATGTATTGATAAAGTTTCTTTGGTTTGCTCTGGTTTGTGGGTGGTGTGTCTGGGTCATTAGTTGGTAATTCACAGATGATTTTTTCTATGTAGTCCCAGTATGCTTGTCTTAGACATTTTTGTAAATGAGATTTTAGTTTTTTGTACTTGTCTGTATAGTTGGGATCTTTCTTCTTTTTGTAAAGCTTGTTCTTCTTGTTTATCATTCGTCTTAGTTTATCAGTTACCCATGGTAGTCTATGTTTACAGCGTATAAGTTTTGATGGTATGTAGGTATTGATAGAGTTTGTGAGGTTCGTCTTAAAGATGTTCCATAGTTGATTTATGTTATGGGTGGGGTATTGATTTTTGATTTCAGTGTAGGTCTTTTCGAGATCTGATCTTATGCCATCCCAATTAGCTTTGTTGTATTTTAGTACTTTTCTGGGGGGACCTTTGACTCTTTTTAGCCAGGTGTCAATTTCGGCATAGACAATGTCATGGTCACTAGAACCAATAGGTGGCAAGGTTGTGATCTTGGTAACAAATGTAGGATTGTTTACGAGTAAGAGGTCTAGAATCCTGTCGTTTCTGGTAGGTATATTTACTGTTTGGTGAAGATGGTTGTCATTAATGATGTTAAGAAGCATTTGGTGTTGTGATGCATCAGGTTTGGATGGAATAGTACAGAGATTTGGCCAATCTATGTGCCCAAGGTTAAAATCGCCTCCTAGGAGGATGGTGGAGTTTGATTGATGGTTAATGCGACTTAAGGAGATTTCTAGTTGTTCTAGCGATTGACCTGTGTCTGATGGTGGTCTATAATACGAAGATATCAAGATGTTTCTTGAGCCAGCAGTGTTAATTTCAGCCCAGATTATTTCACAGTCTGACTGGAGTTCTTTGACTTCAGAACTAATGAGATCTTTGGTAATGGCAATAAGTACGCCTCCATGACTTGTGTGTTTTGGGCCGGACACTCTGTCGTTACGATAAACATTATAGAGGTCAGGAGGGAAATAGTCGTAAGATGAGATACTAGAATTAAGCCAAGTTTCAGTTCCCAGGATGATATCGGGCTTAACTGTGTCAATGATTTCTAATAGGTCAGTTTTCTTGTTCTTTAATGATTGGAAGTTGATATTGAGTACTTTGAGTGGGGGGTGGTCTGCTTTATGATTTGTGTTTTTATTTGTTGTGTTATGTCTGTTTGGATTCGGGGAAGAAGATGCTTGGGGAGTGCCAGGGTTTGTAAGATGGGAACAATCGATGATGTCTGTGTCAGTAAGACTTACAAAGGAGTTGCTAGTTTCGAAATTGGCAGATGAGAAGAAGCTAGTAGTAAAGTTAGGCATTCCACATTGTATACAGTGCCAGCTGATATTGCTGTTGTCCATGATTTCATAGATATGTTCAGAGATATGTTGACAGTCTATATGAAACCATGTTTCACAGGAGTCACAACTCACAGCACGGTGTTTCCATGTGACTGCTTTACCACAGCTGCCGCAAGGCCATCTGGGGCTGCGTGGGCCTGGGTTGGTTTCTGTGTCAAAGGCATTTGCAAGCAGAATTAAAAATAGGAATTTACTAACATGACGAGATGGTTTATTGTGGATAGATCTGATAATCTGGATGCATGATAAGGATGAAATAGCTGAAAAATTGTTATCTAGAGATGATAAGATCTGGACTATGGGGAAATGATCTGATGGGATCTGGAGTAATATGGGTGGATAAAGAGGGTTGTATGTGTCTTGTCGGTGGGTAGTCTTTTTATTTGGGGACAGTAGTGTCAGTCTGCTAGCGATGACTATGAATGAGATGGTAAGAAACGTGATGTTCAGTTGCATGATTGGGGATGGGTGCGCACGTGACTATCTTACCTGTGCACAAGACGAAATGGTGAAAAGCGGGAATAGCAGTATTAGTTGAGTAGGTGTTAGAATCTTCGTCTCCTGGGCGACTCAGGAGTGCTGGTGTAACGAAGAGCCTGTTAGTTCCAAGTCTAGATAGTGCCGGAAGTAAACACTAAACATACTTTCATTTTGTAAGCTAGTCACGTGATGACGCTGGGATTCAAAATATAGAAATTGATCAAATTTGATCTACGCTATCTTGGAACGAAAAAAGCGAAAAATATGGTTTACAAATATAAACTGAAGGAAAAGAAACAAAAATTTACGAAAAAGTACTGTTAGATTTGGTGAAAATACTTTACAAATACGAGCCGATGTTGGGAACACCTGATAGGTCCACGCATGCGCAACCCAAAAAAAAGTTCTCTTTGTGTAGTATGGGAAATCGTTGTAGCTTATGAAAGAGAAAGAAGGAAAGGGTGCTAGAATTTTGATTGCAGTATGACTTCATGGAAATGAAAAAAAAATGTAGCAACGCGTCAGAGATGAAAAGGTAAAGCCAAGGTAGGGTTTATAGTCTCGTTCGCCTTAGCCTCACGCGACTTATACAATCACCTCCCTGGCGAGACCTGTGCAATCCATTGCATTCTCAACTCCCTTGGGAGTATAATATACAAACAGAGCTGCCGTTTAGGCGCTAATGCTTTTCATTCACTTTACAAGCTCGTCTCATGTGACAGGTACCCGGTTTACTCTTGGGTGGAGAGAGTGCAATTCACGTAGTGTAAAGTAACTTGCCCAAGGTCACAATGGCCTTGCAATGATCGGCGAGGGTGAGATTCGGACCCACGACCTGTGGGTTCGTAGTCCACCGCGCTAACCACTACACCACCAGCAATACACTACAGCATTAATGAAAGGGTCCTGACCACATGTCCTATTTGAAAGTTGTTCAAACTCCTGGAGTGGATGCATGCATTTGCTCGCTCCAGCTTGAAGAGCACAGACTGCTTTTCGTACACTCTTGTGCTTTTGATATCTATCATATGTTTATTATCATCTTTTCAAGACAAGTGTACCTTATACATGTATTTTTCTGTCTGGTTTGTGTGGTCCTCTTACAGTGAGGTAATTTTACACAACAATCTACATTATTCAAGACAGCTGGGTAACTAAACAAAGGGGAGAGGGGATTGTGTGCGCTCAATCTGGATAACTACACACCATTTTCTACTAACATGGCAAATTTGGCCGTCCTAGGTCGGTACAGATTGCTCATTTTGTCTTATTGGTTGATGTGCACTCCTTTTAGTTAAGTGTTTGGTGTGTATTATTTTTTTAGTAGTGTTTAAACAATTACTCCAATAACAAAATAGACTCTACACTCGTCTTTATTTATTAATGATTTATTGTACATGTATGCAAATGTGAATAAAAAACTCAACAAACAATTAAATGATGATTCTTTTGCTGAAGCTACTGTAAAAACTACATTCAAGGAAGCAGGTCATGATGAAGGAAAAGAGAGAGAGAGATAGAGAGAGAGAAAGAGATCGAGAGAGAAAGTAAGAGAGGAAAGTAAGAGAGAGAGAGATTCAAGTTCACTGCACTCTTGATAAAAAATCATATATAGCGACACTTAGGAATCACTTTTATATAGGGTGTAACAGACATCCAAGTGTGACAGACAGAAAGACAACGGACAAAGTGATCCCCAAGTGTCGCTATGCTTCGCAGGCGGCACAAAAAGTTTGTAATAAAATGAATTTTCAAAATAAGCAGTGGACAGAAATTTAAAGTGTATTACTAATATACATACTAGTGAATAAACTCGTCTTTATGAAAATTGGTAAAGGTGACATTATAAGAAGTTGTGATTGTGAAACACTATAAAAGAATTTTACAGAGTCTCTTAACAAGGTCAAGGTCAAAAGATCAAAGAACATATTTTAAGGAACACACATGTGAAATACTCGCTTTTTTGAAAACAAGAGTTCCTTCCCCTTTGGGACGATATATGACATAGACTAATTGTGACGTCATAAAATTCTATGGAAACCGTCCACAAACTCTGGGAAGTGACAGTTTAAAATCGACGTTACCATACCATTCTCATGACGTCATAATGGTTTTATGTCAGGTACTGTCTCAAATGGGAAATAACTCTGTTTTCCGCAAATACTCAATAAAAGCTCCATCTTTTCCCAAGAAGTATATTCAGACTACCAGCTTTAAAGTTTTTGGTTTTGAATTAACATACAAACAAAAAAGTAAGATGACAAAAACAATATGAACCAAATCTTAATTTTATAAAAAGGCAAATTTACTCCACATTTCATAAGTGATGCTTTATTTCAATTTTGAATGATAGTAATTTTATTATTTCTCTTTGTAAATGAATAATATACACTGAAAAAGTACAAAAAATGGAATTTCTGACATATCCGAAGTATAACTAACAAGAATGAGGTACCTATTGATCATACAGTGAAGTCGCACAAACATATCACAGCACAAACATAAACTTAACGGACGGAGTGCCTAAATGGTAGAAGATCTAACGTGAAAAAATATACAAAGAAAGGAAGAAAATAAATGAAATAGTACATAAATCTAGCCACACATATAAACATGATAAATGTGAAAAAAAAAAATAAACATACAAAAAACACAACATTTTAAGTGGACGGAGCATATAAATATTTCTGATTTCAGTGTTAATGGGAGTTTTCTGTCCTACTACTGTAAACATGGTTATTTTCGCTGAGGGAAAATTTCGCAATTATAACATTAAGACGTTTTGCACGGGGGGAAATATTTGCGATGAAAATGTCTTTCCCATTGTAAGAATGCAGCTGGGATATTCTCGCATGGGGGAATTTTTCACGAAATTTCTCCATTCGCTAAAAAACGCGAAAATAACATCCACGCGAAAATTTCCACGATACAGTATCTGTATAAATGGAGAAACCTCATACAGCAGCTACATCAGAAAACAAAAATAAAATAAATATCTTCCATTTTTTTTTTTAATTCCAACATTAAGGTCATTTTGACCTTGATTCATCCCTTTTAAGGATTTCATAACAAAGTTTAAGGCCATGGAATTAATTAGAATCAAAAATAGTTCATAGTCAATCCAAGAAAGGTTGAAGCAACTATAATCATAGCAAGAAATTGACGAACAAAAAATGCCAATTCAAGGACCTGTTTTGTTGATTAAACTATTAGCAAGCAACAGACGAACAAAAATAATGCCAATTCAAGGACCTGTTTTGCTTTGCAATCAGTTTGTAATATGTTCCAAATTGAATCATTTATGAATGCATTCCTTCAAATCAAAATCTCTTGAGACAGATAGTTAACACATAATGCATGTAAAGAAATGACCAAGTCTTTCCATCCTTGATTCAAAAGCTAGCACTCTGTGATTTTCACAACACAAGATATTGTATACACTAAAAACAAACTATTACAAGCAAATATATGGACGGAAAAAAATATGATGAAAAGAGTTGCATCTAGGACTGTTTCAAAAAAATCACAGCGTAACTTGAATTTATATTGAATATACACAGCCAATTGTGCCTCACATGAAATTCATATGAAATGAGCATCATGTAAATGTTTCACATGAAAGTTCGTTTGAAATTCATATGAATTTCACATAAGATTTATGTTAAATATTTTTCAAATGAATTTTACATAAATTTACTTCACATGAATTTTACATGAATTTTTCTTTGTGACCTCCATGCGAAATTGAATTCACATAAGATGATTGTCAGAAACTTCACAATCACATGAATTTTATGTAAAAAAATTCATGTAAATTTCATAATCGTGCTTGTTTCACATAAATTTCATGTAAACTTCACGTGACTCTCATATGAGGCACAATTGGCTGTGTATACATGTACTGTCATACATTTCTATAAACAGTCACACATTTATTACATTCATCTGACAAATCAGTATTTTCCATACACATAGTAACTTCCTTAAATACATCACAACCACTCCAGTTATATATGTCACTTAATTTTTTGCCTCCTGGCCAATTTTTAGTATTTTTATAAAGTAACTACAGGTTGTTAAGAGTCAATAGCAATATTTCAACCTGTGAATTAATACATTGTGATGACTTTGAAAAAAATGAATGCAGGAAAAAATTTACAAAATGATAGTCAGCTGTGTAGGAAATCTAACACAAGTACATGAAAACAAGGGCATAGCTATTATATCATGTAAACAATGTTAAAAGATGTATTTCAGCATTAAAACAACCTCTCTTTAGAAATTTTCTACGTTCTATGCATACAATGACATAACATTAATGACATTTTGAGTCACTTACACATTTTGTGTTTACGAATAACAATTCAATAAATCATCTACTCAGGCGTGGATACTTTTAACAAACTCTGTTTATACAAATATTTATAATCATAAACAATATCACAATTACATCAGCATAATTTGCTAAGACACGTCTTTAAAAATTGCACTGTTCATATTAGAAGTAATCTTTCAATAACACACAGACAGACTGACATGGAGATGCTCCATATAGTACATACAGACTGACACCTGGCTGGAATGTTGACATAGTCCATACAGACAAAGTACGTACAGACTGACAGCTGGTTGGAATGTTGACATCATAATAGAATGTTGAACACATCATATGGGCAGGTGGAAAATCCATTAAGGATCTACAAAAATAATTCTTTTTCTTTTTAATTTTCAAGGCTTGAATATATAATTTTAAAGAATATCTGCATTTTCTAGATATTCCCTTTGTTTCTTGGGGATTTATTTTCAATCTCCAAGTAATGATGAGAATTTTTTTTTTTTACTGAACTATCATACATTATTTCATGTACATTTCAAGTGTTATAAACCTCATCCAAATCTCTCTTTACTTTTTATTTTCATTTCTTTCTTTGTTTTTGTTTCTTTTCAAATTAAAGAATAAATCATAAACATACTATGTTTGTTCTCTGGAAGGTCACTTACAGTTCAAGTGTATTTACAAACGAACTGCAATTTTTTTTTATTTATTAGTTAAGAAGGTGAGAAATAAGTACATGTACTTTGGTTTAAAACAGAGCACCGCAAAACAAACTGTAAGTTTTACACTCATATTCACTTCATGAGAAGAGATAAAAAAAAATCAAATTCAAGGAATTGTGGTCCCCCGCTTTTGGGTGTTTGTCTTTAAAGAAATGCTTACAGACATCCCCCCATTCTTAAGTTTTAATAATATATCTCATATATTATCAACATTCTAAATAACTCCAAGAAAAGGTCAAAAGGTCAAAACTTATGTTTTGTTTCCAAGGGACAGGGCTTATGAAAAGGTATGCACATGTGAAATATTTAAGACCTATGATTTAAATTACCATCAAAAACTTATGGTCGAGGTTAAAGTTTTTAAATGTGGGTCAACCTCCATGGACAAGGTCACAAGGTCAGAATGTTATTACCAACAGAAATGTCTCATCACAAGGAATACACATGTGAAATGTGAAAGCCCTATCATTTTCCATTAACCAGACTTGTCAGAATGACAACATAGCTCGCCGGTGGCAACCATATGTAAATTGCAACAACAACAATAAATAACTCCTCTGATTAAAAAGTCCCAGTGCCAATAAAGTTTACTTAAATGAGTAAACTTATTCCATAAATAAGCCCTGTAATCAAATTATTATTTCTAAATATCAAAGCCCTATCACTTACCATTCAAAAAATATGGCCCAAGTTAAAGTTTTTGAAAAGTAGGTAAAATTTCAAGGTCAAGGTCACTAGGTCAAAATTTATGGTACGGCATGAAAGGTCTTATCACAAGGAATGCACATATGAAATATCAAAGCCCTATCACTTACCAATCAAAATATATGGCCAAGGTTAAAGTTTTTCAAAAGTAGGTCAATCATCTCCAAGGTCAAGGTCACAAGGTCAAAAATTTTGGTATCCATGGAAACGTCTTGTCACAAGGAATACACATGTGAAATATCAAAGCCCTATCACTTTCCATTCAAAAAATATGGCCAAGGTTAAAGTTTTTCAAAACTAGGTCAATCTCCAAGGTCAAGGTCACAAGGTCAAAAATTTTGGTATCCATGGAAACGTCTTGTCACAAGGAATACACATGTGAAATATCAAAGCCCTATCACTTACCATTCAAAAAATATGGCCAAGGTTAAAGTTTTTTAAAACTAGGTCAATCTCCAAGGTCAAGGTCACAAGGTCAAAAATTTTGGTATCCATGGAAAGGTCTTGTCACAAGGAATGCACATGTGAAATATGAAAGCCCAATCTGTATTGGTTTAAAAGTTATAAGCAAGGTTAAAGTTTTTGTGCACGCGCACGCCGACGCCAACACAGATGCCGACACCGGGGGTATGACAATAGCTCTCCGGACATTCGTCCCGGCGAGCTAAAAAGTTATGGACAAGGTTATAGTTTTTTGAAAAGTAGGTCGAACTCAAAGGTCAAGGTTAAAAATTTTGGTATCCATGCAAAGGTCTTGTCAAAAGGAATACACATGTGAAATATCAAAGCCCTATCACTTTCCATTCAAAAGTTATGGTCAAGGTTAAAGTTTTTAATAAGTAGGTCAAAGTCCAAGGTCAAGGTCACAAGGTCAAAAATTTTGGTATCCATGGAAAGGTCTTGTCACAAGGAATACACATGTGAAATATCAAAGCCCTATCACTTTCCATTCAAAAGTTATGGTCAAGGTTAAAGTTTTTAATAAGTAGGTCAAAGTTCAAGGTCAAGGTCACAAGGTCAAAAATTTTGGTATCCATGGAAAGGTCTTGTCACAAGGAATACACATGTGAAATATCAAAGCCCTATCACTTTCCATTCAAAAGTTATGGTCAAGGTTAAAGTTTTTAATAAGTAGGTCAAAGTCCAAGGTCAAGGTCACAAGGTCAAAAATTTTGGTATCCATGGAAAGGTCTTGTCACAAGGAATACACATGTGAAATATCAAAGCCCTATCACTTTCCATTCAAAAGTTATGGTCAAGGTTAAAGTTTTTAATAAGTAGGTCAAAGTCCAAGGTCAAGGTCACAAGGTCAAAAATTTTGGTATCCATGCAAAGGTCTTGTCACAAGGAATACACATGTGAAATATCAAAGCCCTATCACTTTCCATTCAAAAGTTATGGTCAAGGTTAAAGTTTTTAAAAAAGTAGGTCAAATTCCAAGGTCAAGGTCACAAGGTCAAAAATTTTGGTATCCATGGAAAGGTCTTGTCACAAGGAGTACACATGTGAAATATCAAAGCCCTATCACTTACCATTCAAAAGTTATGCACAAGGTTAAAGTTTTTGTGACTGACGGACAGACGGACCGACGGACCGACGAACTGGTTTTAATGTCCCCGCGCTTTCGCGAAAGCGGGGGACAATATAAGTGTATTCAACAATATTTTTAAATTATGCCCATTCATTTGACAATGTATAGAATTTACATTGTGATTATAGGAGTTTAACCACAGTGCCTAAGCAACAGATTTTTTTAACATATCTAAACGTCATTTAAGCGTGAAAAAATTGAACTTAATAAATATAAATAATAACTGTCTTATTGGAATGTGATTATACTGTGATAACCTACAATGGATCCAGGAATTGTTTCTCATAACGTGCATTATAGAACATAATTCTTGGATCCATTGTAGGTTATCACAGTATTATCACATTCAAAAAGACTGTTATTGTATTACTCAAAAATATTTCTAGACCCTACTAGTGCACACAATTAACTCTATAGAGTAGAAGGAGAAAAATTCAATAATGTCTAATAAATCAAGTGATATACATATGTGTCTTTAAAAGCTATATAATCTTTTGAATGACCTTGTAATGTTCTTCTTCAACTATCATACATAGGTCAAGATAATCTCACCATTTGTATTATTTCCTTGATAATTTTAAGGTAGAGTATCCCTCAGGTCAGAATTGCTGGTAATGTTTTGCCTGGATACCCATTTTTTTTTCTTCAGAATATTGTTTAGATAATCAAACTAATATGGTTTTGGGAAAGAAACTTTAATAATTACATTTTATCACCTCTAAAAAGGGATTTTTCTTACTTTTTCCATAGGGTACAATGTTAAAGTTCAAAGGGCTAAGTTCTTGGTATAATCATGAAACCATAAATTATATTTTGTATATCAGGTTTAACATAAGCTTTGAATATAAGGAAATGAAAATATTGTAAAAGTTGTTATTTAGGAAATATGAGCATCTAGTACCTGAGGGATGATCTACCTTAAAATGGTAAAAGCCAAGAAATCCAAAAAAAGTCAACAACAGCAAATGTTTAAGTTGATGCAAATGAATGGATGTTTTTAAACAGAAATTATTCTTACATGTATGTAAGAATTTCACGATACATGTTTCTCCTACCAAGTTTCATGATGACCTTGCTAAATGTGCAAATCAAAGATAGACAGACAGACACATTATTGAAGGACAAAATTACTATTTTTCTAAATCTTGCAATGGGATTCTTGTAATGTGTTCATGGGGAAAAATATCATAATTATTCACTCATTTATAAGATTTTTAGTAAAGCTAGAAGAGTTTGTATCTATAGAATGCACCACAAATAATCACAAAGACGTTGTCTGTGAAGAAATAGATAAAGCCACACTAAAAATAATAAAAATACACAGAGGATTTGAAGCTCTATCTAGTGAGAATTTTACCATTATCATCCTTGTCAGTAGAGTTTTCTACAAAGAATTTAATCAACTATACAATTGGCTTCTCTATTTTTTAAAAATACACATACATTTAAGTTATTCAATCCATATTAACTTATCATCTAGTATTTCAGGGGGGTATTTTGTAACTAAAAATTTTTATTTTTATATTTATTATACAATGTACTTGTATACGTATTATTTAAAAAATCTAATACTTGACATGAGTTGCTTATGTTAACTGATATCATTAACTGATAACAGATACTGGATTTTATAGTATCGTGCATGGATTATACTTGATCATGAGGTGCAAACTGGTTTTAACTATGCCTAGTCACTATGAAATTGTAACCACTGCCACTTTTATACATGTATATATCAGGATCTGATCTTCCCACATTTCCATAAATCAAGTTATTCCAGTCAAGATAAATAATATATAACAGCTTATGTAAGAGCTAGATAGATAATATACTTCATTTCACCAAAAAGCCAATGACCAAATTATGTATGAAGTTTCAATCAGAGAATGCAATATCTACATGATCTAAGTTAGACAACTTGTTCCTAATCCATTGCAATGTGATTGCAATAAATATGTTTAATCTAATCAAATCTAATGTTTCAATAAAAAAAATGATCAGCATTCACAGCAATGTGTTATAAACACTGAAAAAAAGAAAGGAATTTCCGTACCTTCTGTGAAAGCTGCATCAGCCATAACTAATTGGAATATTTTAGGATAGAGGTGCTCTTTCTCCTGACCCAGAATCTTGGTGACCAGTTTGGCTCCTTCTTCTATGTTCTCATCTTCATCTTCCTGTAACGCCTGAAGTTAACAAATTGTAATCTTTTTCTTTAATCATCGTCCTGTAATTGAGTCTTTGCAGAATACAGAGTTTTTTTCCCCTTAGATACGGTATCTGACGTAAAACCATTGTGAGGTCATGAAAATGGTATGATAACGTCCGTTTTATATTGTCATTTCCCAGACTTTTATGACTGTTTCCATAGAATTTGATGACGTCATAATCAGTCTACGTCAGATTCTGTCTCAAATGGGAAGTAACTATGGTTTTCGAAAATAGCAAACAGCAGCTTGGTATAATGAGGTTCAAAGGTTAAAGGTATGGTCAAAGTAAGCAGTTCCTAGTAACCCCATCACAAGGAATGCACAAACATGTCAATTTTTTTCTTTTTTGTTCTTTTCTACAATAGCAATCATGTTAATTTCAGAATCCTTTCTTTTAATCAACAAATAAAGGCAGTTTTCAGAAAGTTGCATACAACAACTTTGATAATGACAAATATTCTTCAGTTGATTTAAAAATTTAAGATTTAGAAGTTGCATGTGACACTTAAATTTGTTTACCAAACTTATTAATGTAAAGAATTACATCTCACTTAAAATACAAATAAATACATGTAATTCCTGAGGAAAATTTCAATTTACAGAATGAGTACCAACCTGTACTGTTTTGTAGACTTTAAGGAACTTATCACAACCAAGTTCTGTTTCTAGCTCTGCCCGAGACTCTTCAAGTCTGCTGAAGAGGTCAAAATTATCTTCATCATCACCGAACTGGGTGTCTGCATCACTCTCATCTGGAGAAAAGAAGATACATACATGAAAATTTTAAACACAAAGGAGAAACATTTCTTATCATGTTATAGAACTACATACATGTATCATGTGTATGGTCTTAGGAGTTTTTTCTCGAAAGAATTTGTATTTCATACAGCCCATAAATGTACATGTATAAATTGCATTGTGTGATTTCACATCACAAAATACTAAAGAGAGTATTGAATCTTACAGCAAAATTCATAAATACTGTATTAAATGAGCAGAAATGTCATACGTATTGAGATTCTTTTCACTGGTTTGGTCTTTATACATGTAGCTTAATTTCAATTTTTGTAAATGTATTTTAAAAGTACATGTACATACATTCAAGGACTGCATGCTTTTTACAGATTCAAAGTATTTTTCATAGAATAAAGAAAAAAAGCTTTTATTTCAAAATAAGGAAAAGATCAGTATAAATTTTACCTGACTGGAATAAATCTGATCTGGAATCCGAGGGATCTTCATCATCGGCAGATACTGTTCTTTTTACAGGACTGTCAACGTCATCTTCACCATCATCTTCATTCTGTGCATCCTCTTCATTTTCCTCATCTTCTTCATCATCTTCATTCTCATCATCATCATCACCATTTTCATCATCTTCTCTGCCATCATCATCTTCATCATTATCATCTTCATTCTTAGTGTCATCTTTATTATCTTCATCTACCATGTCTTCTTTTTCTTTTGAGTCGTTTATTATCTCATTAGATGATTTCATACTCTCATTTTTGCTATAAGTAACATCTTCACCTAAATGAAATCAATGATTAATGTGCTTGCTCCATTAAAGCTTTCTGTGAATTATATAAATACACATGTACATCGATGATATGACACTCTGAATCAATTCTAAGTACAGGTCCGCATAGGAATCAGATTGCTGTTTCACAAAAATACTTATGAAAAATTTTAGGAATTATTGTAACTTTTGATGGCTTAGTACTTCTTATGAACTAAAAATCATGATGTTTTGTTTCTGAATTTATATTGCGTATGTCGAAATGATATTAGAACGTACAATATAATCTAAATTGAAAAATATTTTCAGCTTGAACTTGATGATGAAAGTTACGAAAATTCCTGAAATTTTTCGTGATAATTTTTGTGAAACTGGGCAAAGGCAGCTTGAGGAAATACTGATTCACGCAAAATAAAAACCCACAGAAATGAATACATTAAATTAATCAGCTAGGTCCATATATACTTGAGAACAATTTCATTTTTCACTATCTAGTTGCAAACTTGTTTCTTGCAATCGGAAATAGTCCAAATTGTGATATTTCCTAAATGATATATAGAAAAAATATCTGAAGTTCGCAACAGTAGATTTAGGTGATAAAGATGTTTTTGTGAGTTTCTTACAGTAACTGTAAAACCTGTGGGGTTTTTTTTTTCATCATGAATCGCCCCCTGCCTGAGTTTTATAAATAACTATGGTTAAATTTTCATTGGTTTTTTTTTTCTTTTAATTTTCCTTTTCTTCTAATACCTATATATTATTACGTTAGTATGAGAGTTTCAATGATACATGTATGTTACAAAACTACCTTCATGTAAATCCTTTCTGTTCAAATTGTTAATCTGAATACTAAATATAAGTATTCTTTTTCTCTTTTTTGAAAGAAGAATCATACTTACTATTTTGTGTAGATTCTTTACTTTTAATTTCTTTACTTCCTGATAGACTGAACTTTACTGATCCTTTTCCCTCATCCTCTGTAAGAAAAGCATATTTAACATTTTTAAAATTAACCAAAAGTTCCATCATAACACATTACAGTACCAATGAGTAATTTCAATTTCTGCCTTTGATAAACCCAAAGTGGCTGAATATTTCTGTATTTAAGCAATTGTGTGATTTTATTCATAAGCTTATAAACACAATACATGTATAGAAGAATATTTTATTAAGAGTTATCTCTCTTTGTCTGCACAATCTATGAATAGACAGTGTTTTATTTTCACCACTGTGTGCCCCTTTGGTCTGCTTACCCTAAAATTTCTATAAATTGGAATAAACATGAACATAGTAGATCATTTAAAGGATGTGATAGATTGTGCATGCACATGCATAGCCAAAAAATGCTACTTCTTTTTGCTACTTCTTTTCCCTGGATCTGCCCCTGAAAGCCCATTACTTACCATTACTACATTCTCTCAATAACAAACTTTGCATAGTTTCTCTAACACTCAGTAATTCTTCATAGTCCTCTTCATCTCTGAAATCAAAAACAAATTCAAAGGGTAAAATTAAAGTGATAGATTATTAACCAATAGATAGAGCCTATTTGATTTTCATCTTATACAAAGTAAGAGTAAATTAATACTAGTACTCTGATCAGTATTAGCAGGATTATGTTTGGTAGGATGCATGAGTCTGGCACTCACATTTTCTGGTAAAATCTTCTATTATCTATCATATTAAAATTGTTTAGCACATGAATGAAATATTTTAAACATGTCAAGCAAAATAAGATGATTTTTTTCTAAAAGAGCTATCTCTCTTTGTCCACAAGATGGCATAAACTGAATATCTGTAAAATATACATCATTGGGTCAATGTTTACATTCCTCACAGAATTCACTTACAGTGCATTAACAATTTGAATGATTAACTATTAAACTGAACTTTCCTGTTTAAGAAATAACAACTAGCTAGCTGCGGTTTATTGTCTAGTAATTCCATGAGTCGCATGTACCAATCAATTTATCACCTTGCCGCTTCGCGGCTCAATGAAAATTTGATTGGTTCATGTGACGTGTGGAATTACTGGACAATGAATCACGGCTAGCTAGTTGTTATTTCTATTCTAATATAGCATGTGAATGGGCGGAGCTTAGCGCAATGGAAGTTTGTTGGAGATTTTACAACAGGCGAGTTCTATGGTACATACAGGGAGAAAATTTCAAGTCATATTAGAATTAGGGGTTACATTTGCACAACAATCACTCCTTCTAAAAGATCCATGACCAGACATTGCCAAAGTTTCTACAACTTAACAGACATTTTTTAATTTTTGTAGAAATTCAAACATATTTATTAAGAAAAGCATGAAATATTTTACCAGTCTCAAGCAAATTTTACCAGATTTGTCTGGTATGTCTGGTGACTTTCGGATTGTCTGCATGACATTACATAAGTATATTGAGACTTTCACAATCAACTTAAAGAAAAACAAATCTCTCATACAAGATAGCCTTGATCAATTCAATGTAAGATCAATTCACTTGTACTTTTATCATTCCTCATATAATCTTAATAATGTAACAAATCAATTTCCACTTACATATTTTCCTCTTCTTCTTCTTCTTCTCCTCCTTCTTGCTCCTTGCTTTGGTTGTCATGGTTACCATCATTCTTTGGTGTTTGACCTTGACCTTCATTTGTTTCCTCTTCTTCATCTTCTTCCAAGTCAACATTAGCCAGTAAACATTGCACCATCTCGTCCTAGATTTCAATAAATCAAGAAATTCATAATAGCTTTATGCAATTTTGAAAACATCGCAAAATCAAAGGATTCTTAGGAAATTTTACTTTACACTCAGCTCCAAGGTATGATTTTAAGCACTTTTATGTAATAACATAAATTGTAAATTTTCAGTTTTTGTTAATGAATTCACTGAGATTAGGAATTTCAGTTTTTGTTTAAATGACCCCATAGATAATACGAGAAGTATAAATGAACACGGGATAAATCCGAGTCTTTTAGTGTTATGTATCAAAGTTTACAATACAATAGATTAATTTCCATTTAAGATGGAATATTGTAAAAGAGCAAATTTTCGCGTGGGGATAATTTTCGCTTTTTTTCGCGAATTCCCCCAGGTGAAAATATCCCCGCTGCATCATTACAATGAGAAAGACATTTCTATCACGAATATTTCCCCCACGCGTAATGTCTTGATGTTAGAATCGCGAAATTTCCCCCCAGGTGAAAATATCCCCGCTGCATCATTACAATGGGAAAGACATTTTCATCGCAAATATTTCCCCAACGCGTAATGTCTTGATGTTAGAATCGCGAAATTTCCCCCCAGCGAAAATAACTGCATTTACAGTATGAAATGGATTTCTAAACTGGAAAAAAAAATTCCTCCTTATCTTGGATATATACATGTATGTATAATCTCATTTATTACATTTAGAATGAGACCAGCAGTTTGAAGCAATTTCTTGTAATCAGAAACTCAGAAAAGAAATTTGACAGACAATCAAATAAAAATCTAAACTGCTTTGCTACTTTGCATATAAAACAAAAATATGATGTATTTCTTATCAAAATTTAATCTAGAAGATTATGAAGTTTGAATTAGTTAAGAATACCTCTTCTTGTTTTAGTTCCTCCAGATCTAGACTTCTCCTGATTGGCTGACTAGCTTTCAAACCCTGCATTTCTGCCGTCCTTACGAGCTTTGTTAAATCTGGTTCAGAACATGTGCGCAGCAACTGTAGACAAGGAAAATTCATCCAATTTTCAGGTTTCAAGTACTTCAAACAGCATTTTATGGAAATAAATACTATAATGCTATATTCAATGAAAATATGAATCAGTTCATTTAAGATGGCAATTAGATCATGTAGATTCAATTCAATGTTATTTCCACTTGCGCTTTTTCTAGCAACCCTCAAAATCTGTCAAAATTTTAAAAACAAGATGGAGAGATTCTCTGAGAAGTATGTTCAAAATTTGTAATGATTCTCTACCCCCCCCCCCCCCCTCTTCCTCTACTTTACTTAAAAGTCAAATCACTGCATGTGGCCTGTAGGTTTTTTCTCTATGTCACAAAAACTACCTACCTGAGCATTGTTGATATCAAACTGTCCAGCAGTCAGTCCCAGTATTAATCCAGAGTTCTGCTTGGAGCTATAGAAGATAATCACAATTTTTAATTTTCTATCATCAATTTTTCATTTCTACTGACATGATATTCTGTAAAAACCCATATACATGTAGATTTAATGTACTATCAATCATAACAAAAAGTTGAAGGACTTTTAATATAGCACAGCTGTTTCCTTTTTTAGAACACATAACGTCATAATAGAGATTGTTTGCCGTACAAAGCACTGGCACTGTTTTTGCGAAAAAATAATAAAACAATTATAGCACTTTGATGAGGTCCATACCTGAAATTATAGACCTGAAGAAATCATACTGACCTCAGACTTCTCCCTTGGTCAAAATGATTTATTTTAGGTCTATAATTCCAGGTATTGACGCCATCAAAGTGCTATAATTATACAATGAACATATTTGTTTGCTCTGTAAAGGCAGCGCTATGAGCAAACAATTAACTTACATGTATTCAATGCATAAAACTTTTCAAAGAATTTTTGATTATGGATTAAACTTCTTACTCTGTACTCATGGTTTGTAGATTAATTTTATTTTGAAAATGAAAAAACACTTGTATATGGTAAATATCCATAATCTAAGAATAATCGTTAAACAAGTATTTAACAAATCTTGTAAATTTTCAACATAACAAGTGTCATAATTAAGATTTTTAAATACTCTATTACACTGCAGGCTTCATACAGATACCAGAAAAACTACTATTCATTCAATATAACACTAACCTTGGCTTCTCACTACCATTGTCCTTGACCTCCAGATCACCTTTGACCTCTGTCTTGACCTCTTCCTTCTTTTCCGTCTCAGATTCATGTTCCGATTTTTCTTTCTCCACATTTATCTGCTGTAATCGTTCCTCTACTTTCTGGAACAGCTCTCCTGCTCCCTGGCTCTTCATGAAACTAGGTATGGAGGGACCAGCTAAATGAGAAAAAGAGTATATGGTGAGTAGGGGTATCTATCATTCACGAGTCAAACTTATATTTTCATATTTTGACCTTGTACTTCTTACTAGTGTAGACTATTGTTCACTGCAACTACTTTTCATCTTCCTCCCCTAAATAAAAGTTTAAATATTCACTTTGGCCTTTAACCTTGATTACAGAAAAGGATTTCATTAGCAGATAATGTATTGTGACAGGCGGAATGGAAAATGTGACAGGTCCAGGAATCAAACCCGAGACCTTCTTTTTATGCTCTTACGGACTGAGCTAACCAGGCACGATACCTGAACCGTCACAGTATCACTTGAAGCTAAGCAGACAGACAACAAAGAGACCTTTCTGCTAAAGCTTGTTGGCAAATGACACAGGTGATGTCTTTTGCTGTGAAATTTGTCAAGGTATTTCTAAAGCTAAGGGAATCTAGTATTCTAATATCTAAGTTTGGAATCTAATCTAGCCCATCCAAAAAATCTAACATTTTCAATTAGACAGAATGCGACAGAAAATATAAAGCTTTGAGACAACATTCAATTGACCACAACATGAAAATGTAAAACAAAGACTCGTCAGAAAGATTATTTGTAAAACTTTTGCTAAAAAAAGGTGGCTGCAAAGTCTTTAGTTCATACAGAAATTTAGTTCTCTGTTTTATATGAATGGGAATTTTCATTATAATTGGAGGTTATTTAAACCATTAACTTCAAAATCATGATTTTTCTCAAATAAAAGCAGTACTTAAAAATAATTGCATTCTAGTATGCAAATTAAGGAAGATAATGAATATTTAGAAATTCTGAAAATTTCATTAGAGAGGATCTGATTTTGAGTAAAGAAAATGCCAAACACATTTAATGAATTTCTTGATGACTTTTTTCTTTTTATGATCTATGAATGCATGACTCAAGACTTATAAAACCACTAACCAAATTTCATAGGAGAATCTGGTTTTGATAAAAGCACCGGTTTTGGCAGCACCACTGGTTTTGATGGAATAGGAGGCTTTGCAGCAATATTTGGTTTTGATTGGCTAATTGAGTCTTTCTGACCTTCCGATTGGTCAATAATATCTGAAGATTCAGACTTATCAGGAACTTCCTTTTTGTCTGTATCTTTCTCATCTTTACTAGAAATGTTATCTGACACCTGATTGGCTACAATGTCTTGACCTTCTGAATTACTTTTGTTATCTGATTGCTGATTGGATATAGATATGGTACTTGTGGAACTCTTGTTTTCATTTTCTCTGTCGGTTTCTGTAGAGTGAAATACAACATTGTTACAAAGAGTGAAAATCATCAAGCATGCACTGTATACTATAAAACAACATTTTTAAAGAAAGAAAGAAAAGAAATGAAGGATCATTTAGCAAATTGTTTCGCTTGAAAAATCATTTATTAGGTTTTCCATGAAAAATTGATTAATTATTGTATGTGTCACTGTATTACATTTGTGGATAAACAATGTGATATATCCAATGTATGTAAAAATGTTTGAATGATAAAGCAGAAACAAATATATTGCAAGCCATGCATAATCTAAAGAAAGACTAACGTGCCAAATAAAACACATGCATGATACAATATAATATAATATAGTGAAACTTGATTTAAATAAACGATTCAAAAGGGGGGAAGGGGATAAGAAAGAGAATTTTTTCTCATTTTTGCAGATATTCTATTTCTACGTGTGAGTGTTTGTATAAACATGTTCCATGCAAAATTAGGTGCTAATGATATAGAAGACAAGCAACTGAACTTTTCGAATCATGACAGCTCAATACAATACAGTATATGTAACAGTAAAGTATCAGAAGCATTTTTTATGGTTTTCATATAAAACTAATCATTGTAAGCTCACTACCCAGAGAACACTCATATCACTGGTCAGGAAAGAAAAATTAAGGTCTTCTCCCTCTACACAAAACCTTGTTATTAATATTTTTCATTCAATTTGTCATGTTTATGAAACACATGTTAGGTAAAACTTGAGGGTAGGAGACTTGGGTAACCCATATACATGTACAACCAATGAAATTCAGCTTATAACAATGTATAATAAGATGAAACTTAGTGACATATAGAAACCAACTTTTTGAACAGAGAAGTCGATGTTTTCTCTATGGGAAATTGTTTTTAAAGTATGCATGCCATTCACACAGACAGATAAACAGACAGACTGACTGACAGACAGACAAGCCACATGCAAGTGATGCATGATAATCTATAGGCACCACCTTTTATACATGTACATGTATGATAGGCATTTAGGAAAAGTCTTAGTCATGCCCTAAACCAACATGATTGCTTTGGTATGCAAAATATACAGCTCACTATTGTTTGTTCAGATATACATGTATTGACTTGAATTTCCAGGGCACTTTAAACATTTTAAAATGGCCCTAATCTCTCTTTTTTATTTTAGAAAAAAGTATTTTTAATCTACATGTAAGTACTTGAGATTGGTAACTCAAAATGTTCATTTCTTCAAATCATTTTCTGACTCCTAAGTACATACAATGAATAAAATACAGAAATGAATTACACTTATTAAACTTAATCTACATGTAAGTACTTGAGATTGGTAACTCAAAATGTTCATTTCTTCAAATCATTTTCAGATCTCCTTAGTACATAGAATGAATAAAAGTCAGAAATGAATTACATTTATTAAACTTAATACAAGTACACGTAGTATTTTTAATGCATGGAAAATCACCATGCAATTATTGGACTGAGTCTCATATTCTGCTAAATCCAAACCATTTTTGAAATTCTCCAATTCTGTTTCTAGTCTAAGCTTAAGATTTCAGGAGGAAGCTGTATACTATTGCATGGATTAACACATTCAATCATTCTAATATGTAAAGATAACAAAGCCAATGGTCAACTAACGGTCACTACAAATCAAACCCTGATACATATTGATATACCTGGAATAACCGTGGGAATAGAAATCCCACTAGGACCGATACTAGGCTTATCTAGTGTTATTGTAGATCCAATGGCAGTTGTTTTACCTGTTGATGGGTGCAAAATATTTTTTTCAAGAAGAAAATAGTGGAAACAAAAATAATGTTACTTTTCAATAATAAGATGACGGCTAATCTTTGATATGTTTACAAGTAAATCTTTGAACATTTTTAACAGGTTTTCTTTCTTTTAACCTTTTAGGGTAAAGTAAAGATAATTAGTGCATTCTCTTTATTCAGAATTCAACATAATTTCATTGAAATTGGATGTAGATGTAGTAAAATGGAAAACTCTTCTCTTTTTTTTAAGAAATAAAGTTTCCAATGTAAGCATATTCCTTTTTTCTTTTTTTAATGTCTAAAGAAACAATTTCTCAAATATTTTTAGAATCTCTTGTAAATATTTCTACAAAAACTGAAAAAAAAATCAAAGATCTAAATGCATGCTTGGCTGTCGTACCATCATATGACAAAAACACAACAGAAACTGATAACTAATTTTAAACATACCGTCTTTTTCGTCTTTCCCTGCGGCAGGTTTGATGACGATAGTCCCTTTCTGTATGGGAGGTTTAGGGGAGGATATAGTGATAGTGGATCCTACCCCAGGGATGGGCGTGGCTTCTGTAGATGAAGATGGGGGTGTAGTAGTCTCATCTGAAAGATAAAAGAAAAACACTCCACATACATGTATATTTTTTTATGTTTGAACATTTCTCTCATACACTTCAACATTTCTTAAACATTAAGCTATCAAAGTCGCTTACAAGTTTCGAACATTTTCTATTATAGAATCCATCAACTATATATAAAATTTTTAATCCATACATGTATTCTAATGCATGGAACATTCCTCCTCTAAAATATTCACATCTTAATAAAATGCATACATGTAGTTATAACTTTTTACGGTTTTACGTGTAATACTCTACTTGGACCTCCTTAAAGATCTAAAGAAAATTACCATAGACTAAAGTAGGAACCTGAGGAACTTGATGCTACTGCTTCCTCCAAAACAAATGGGCTCTGACTCTCCCAAGGATATTTGAGGACTAAATGAGGACTTACACATCAAATACATGTTGCTTACCTGACTTATCACTCCCCATGGTGCCTGATTCTACTGGAGCCTCTTGTAAGGCCCTGAGAACAGTGCTACCTGGCCGACCCCACTGCCTCCTCGCTGACACGGGTTCTGCCTCATCAGAGGGTTTAGAAGACTTCACTGCCTCTTTGTTATCCTCACTTAAAGTTCCTAGCTTCACAACCTGGTCTCTTGCTGAAGTCACTGCAAATTTCAGATATGTTAACCTTTTTATCACATGATACATCCTACATGCATATGTATTATGGATCACATAGAGCTACATGTATCTCATAATTTTTATTAAGTCTTTGCGGAATACAGAGTTTTTCCCCCCTTACAGACGGTATCTGACGTAATACCATTGTGACGTCATGAAAATGGTATGGTAACTTTGATTTTATACCGTCATTTCCCAGACTTTTTGGACTGTTTCCATAGAATTTGATGACGTCATAATCAGTCTACTTCAGATGCCGTCCCAAAGGGGAAGGAACTCTTGTTTTCGAGAATAGCGAATATTGCACAGAAGAATTATTCAAGCCTTTAACAAAACACATTTGAAATCATTCATATTCATTTTTGATCCTCCATATCTACATGTAAATATATTTCTAATGAATTATAATTGGTGGAGTTGGAAATACATGTATGATCGGCCCATGAAGGAATTCCAACCCCCTTTGCTATACATACAGTCTTGTTGGACACTCTCACCAACTTTACCAGGATTATTGTCTAAAAGCTTATACCATAATGAACAATACAGATCAAGAGAAGAGCAACATTTTTTTCTACAAAAAAAGGAGCTATTAAGATATTTTTAGAAATTTGATAAAAAAAGGAGAAACTTACCTTCCATTTGTGAAGCTGTTGCCTCTAGTGGTAGATTTTGTAATTTTAAGTCTTCTTTATCACCCCATTTCTGTCTGGCCGATTCTATACTTTCTGCTATTTCTGGTGTCCCTGGGGCTGCCCATTTAGGTCTCTTTGCCATCTACAAAAATGAATGCTCATTATACTGAAAACTTCTTTTTCTTTGGGAAATACCTTTTTTAAATTTTTTTCAAGACAGATTTTTGTATCAGCTGGGGCATAACAGCAGATCAGTTACTGTAAGTGTAATTATTTCAGCTTGATTCAAATTTTAGTGGAGTTAATACTGTTCACTAATTCAAATTTACACTGAATCATTTTAATCCTATAAATTATTAATGAAAATACATGTAAATCAAGCGCACTAACTCATGATTATGCCAACATGTCCATTTGCCCATTTCAAGCCGTTTCCGCTAAAATATGGCTGCGTTGAAATAAGTACACATACAGTATTCAACTTGTGTGCATAATGAATTTGCAGAGAGATATACAAAATGGCTTATTTTCATTTATTATTAAAATAATTAAATCTGCAATATGCTTCTTTGGGTCAATTTTCGCTATACTTTCAATTCAGAAGAATAATAGAGTAATAGAAGAAGAGGTATGTAGTATGACCTTGGTCATGAAAGGTGACATAGACCTATATTTGGTGTTGAGTCTCATTTGCTTGACCATCCTTGCAAGTTTGATGGAGGAATTGAGTTTTTGCAGAATACAGAGTTCTTTCCCCTTACAGACAGTATCTGACGTAAAACCATTATGACATCATGAAAATGGTATGGTAACATCGATTTTATACCATCATTTCCCAGACTTTTAGGATTGTTTCCATAGAATTTGATGACGTCATAATCAGTCTACATCAGATACCGTCTCAAATGGGAAGTAACTCTGGTTTTCAAAAATAGAGAATAAATTCATATAGAAGTAGGTTATAACCATATATACATATATACACTGTGACTACAAAGCAGATGGTCAGATAAAAGCCAAACAAAGAGATTCCAATAGACCCTTTCACATTATCTGCGGTACTAAATTTGAAATTCAGTTCCGTGGGACAAACAACATATTATGCATGCACCTGTGACGTCGTTTGATTGTTACAAGACATTTTGCACGGAATCGTGTCTTATTTGTTACGCGCAAAACGTCTTGTAACCATCCATTGCAGAGAACATTTCCCTGTAAAAAATGTTATCATTTCTCTTCAAACATTTGTTAGATGCTATAGCTGAATTCCCGTTTCTCATATGTGTGTAAAATCACATAAAGTACAGCATACCTTTTCATTCAACTTTCTTAGTGTTTCATCTTTCTGTTGCTGTTCTTTTGATCTGTTTGGAAATAAAAATAGACATTCAAGTGAAAGTTAAGAATTTGAAATTCATACAATTATTATGGTTATCAATGAATAGTTTATTTCCATGTAAATTATGATGTTTGTAATTAGGCAAATGATAGAGACATTCTGAAAGTTATACATGTATATAGTTTACTAAAGTGCTAACAGGTTTTTAAGAAAACGGATATTTGCCTTTTATTTGCAAACGTTAAAATATAAGCATTCCAAAACTGAAAAGGTAATACAGAAGGAAAAGCACTACTAAAAAACCTAGCTTTTTAAACCTTACAAACCATCATTTTTGGTGTACTGATTGAAAAATAGCAATATTTTACACTTACAAATTGACCAAGTCATTTTTACTCAACAAGGGTTGAGTATGTTAAAAGTAACAGCGATTCCTATTCATATAGGAAGATATTTGCTTATCATTGAGGCATAAATCTATTGTGTCGCATCTCGATTATGGCTATTGTATCATTCAAACTTGACCAGTGTATGTTTTACGGACTTAGTGCATTAAAAAGATGATTTAACGTGTTATTTCCTATGTGTACAGCAAAAACGCAAAGGCAATTATTTTTAAAATTTTCATTTTTAAACAGTGCTCTAATAGTTGAACATTTCCCTCGATATTCATATGTATCCATCTTAAAGCGTTTTCACGTAAAATCAAAATTTCCGTTTTCTTAACTCGCTGTTAGTACTTTAATGCACAGAGATCCTCAACATTTCTATGCAACTGAAATATATCAAACGATACTGATTCGAAATTAAAAGTCATTTCATAAAGATACATGTATGTGTACATCGACAACACCTATAATGAAAGTAACATTTTTACATAAGATCTCCAAAACTCACCTACATGTACATGTTCATGTATATGACATACTGACTTACTTTTTCTCTGACTCTGAAAGTTCTGCTTTATCTGGCTGAGTAACAGCACCTATGGCACCTAAAGCACATGTGATATCTATAGCAGGTGCCCCCCGTCATACCTAGATGCTATGTGTATAAGTATATGACATACTGACTTACTTTTTCTCTAACTCTGACAGTTCAGCTTTGTCTGGTTCACTAACAGCACCTATGGCACCTAAAACACCCGTGATTCCGATGGCAGGTGCCCCTTGAGGTGGGGGTGGTTTGGGTGCCTCAGCACCTATGGCATTCAGTGCACCTGTCATACCTACAGCAGGCTTGGGAGGCAAGGGGCGTGGCACAGCCTTTCCAGCTCTATAAATAGGGATATGTACTAAGAACATGTACATACATATAAAGCAGAATAAAATAGTAAATGTACATTGTATATTCTATCAGATTTTTGAAATTTTTATCTTTATCTAGAAATGACATGCACACCTTCATATTATTGAACAAGAGTATGTATCAAAAGGTCCAAGATGGAAGAAATGAAAATTGCGAAATCTTTACAAAACCATGAATTGCATAGGGATTTTTTTTAAGGAAGTATGTAAGTCATTTATCATACATGTATGTCCAAGTGCTCTATCATTCTCACCTGTTCATTTGACCTGGCTGATATTTTTGTTGCTGAAATTTTGAATAGAGATACATCATACAATATTGGTTAACAATGTGAGAAATGAATTATTTTAAGATACATGTAAGTATGAAACTTCATTTTTCACAGTACATGTACATGTATATGAAAAATACATGTACACTAACATTATAAATTCTTATAAAGTACATTTATACTTTCTCTTTTCAATTATTATGAGAATTCAAAATTTCTTCAGATTTTAAAATCTCAATTTGAAATTTCTTGTTCATAAAAAATCCAGGCAGACAGGTAAGCCAGGTACACTGTGATCCTAAAACTAAATTACAAGGTTATGAATAGGCTTTATTAAAACCATACATGTATCTATTTTGCCACAAACCTCGCCCAGTCTCATCCTTTTTTCTTTATCAAACATTTCTCTCCTCTGTTTATCCAGCTGATCTCGGAGCTGCTTTGCTCTGTCTTCTGCTTGTTGCTAAAAAAACAGATTAAGTTTGATGAAAATTAACGAAATTCATTGCAAGGTTTAAAAAAAATTATTACAAAAGTTTTTAAAATGTTCAGCGACAAAACTTCATGAATTTTAGTTTATCGAAAGAATCTAGTGATCAAAATTAACAAAAATTCCTCAATATTTTCATAAGAATTTTTAAGACAGTGGACACTGATCTTAACAGCAATTCTCTGTAAGAACCAAAGAATTTCAAAACATTTTGGCACGGCATGTCATGGATTTTTGAGATTTTTGGTATGGAAGTTCAATATGAAGTACTAGTATATAAATCAACCCCAGTTTTTTCAAAAAGGTTGTCGTTGCCATGGTAACCGTGTCTGAAGTTTCAAAAATCGGGAAAATCTATAGGACAAGGCATATCTGTAGGCTTCGTTACCATGGAAACAGGTACATTTTAAATCTTAAATTGCTTTGATTATTTTCCTTTAATCCTTACTATTACGCATATTTGTAAAGTTTTTTACATTCATCTCGGATGCCTTATGTATACAAGATGAAAAATTGGGCCGAAACAGGGTATCAAAAGGCTTTGTTTTGGGCACTCAAAGACCCTTTTTTGCATGTTTTTACTGTTTTACAAGGTTGAAAATTTCATAAAAGCACCAATTTTTGAAGTCCAAATTGCAGTTATCCAATTAGTATCATCTTTGAACTCTACATGAATATAAAAAATTAATTGGGCTAATTTGTCCTTTTATATGCAAAGCAGCATCAAATTTAGTTGCTATGGCAACAATTGGCTGAAAGGTTTCAATACGATGAATTTAAACACAACCTCTATCAAACTATCTACGCATGATATTGGAACAGAAGTTCATGTATACATCTATCAAAGGCGTTTTGATATAAAAATGACCTTGAAAATATTTCAAGGTCACCCACTGAATTTTCAAGGTCATTAAACGTTAAGTGACCAGATTTGACGAAAAATCCTGATTTTTCATAAAATGAAGGTGTCAATATTTTAGAAACCTTGAAATATTGAACTTAACAGTTATATGCCATAAAATGATAAATGTATCACTTATTTCTTAGAACTATTGATTACGTTTCTTCACATCTTCGAATATCTAAATTCTTGGTGAGTATGTTGATAAAAAAGGGACGAAATCTGTATTTTTCTTGTTTTTTGACGGAAAAATATTTTCCTATTGAATAGCTAAAATTCAATAAATTCTAAGATTTGTCTTTCTTATATTCATGTGCTTTCATAATATAAATGACCTATGAAAATATTTAAATAAAAAAATCACTAAAATCGGTAACAAAAAAATTAAAAAATCAATATTTTATGCAAAATTTGAGTCTCAAAGTATAAATGACCTTGAACATCAAGCCAATGACCTTGAACATTTTAATTGTTCTTATGTAAAAGATACAAGTCATATTTATACATGCATACATTTTGACAATCTTATGCAACTCTAAAGAGGAATAAAATCAATTTCAAAGATAACATGAAACAAGCAAAAAGGTCTAATGTTGCCATGGCAACGGCCTTTAACGACAGAATTTAGGTAAAACTCTTAAATACCCACTCCAATTTTTCGTTCATTTTATTTGTCAATAAACATACATTTCCATTGATGAAAATCACTAGTCTCCTATTGGTGCCTTTTGTGATATTTAAGATTGAAAATGGTCAAAAACACACTAAATTGGCCCTTATTTTCACCTCTATTTTTCGCTTCATTTTGACTTAGTTTGGCTTAATACAATAAGCTTCCTGTAATAAATATCACATAACTACGTGTACTAAGTAAGAATAGAAGTAAGGAAGAATAGATTATATAAAGATGAACAAGCTGTTACAGTGGTATCCATGGCAACGAAGTCTCCGGAGCTGGCTTATTTCATGGTCCCAAAAGTGCTATAAATAGAATGACCTCGTTACTATGGCAACCAGAGGTCACATTGGATGAAAAGTGTTATTTTCACGGCGAGTACTCAATATATACCCATTATACCGAAAATCATCAAAATCCATGACATGCCGTGCCGAACTATTTTGGTCCTTACAGAGAATGGCTATTAAGTATCGAAATAAAGAAATACATGTACAAGAACAAATAAATTATTTAGTCCTTTATGTATCAGAATGACAAAGAATTCTTTAAACAGGTTTGTTGTCAAAAAGAAAGCATGATTCTTTACTACATAGAATGAATGTAAAATTTTACAATAACCCTTTTTCACGTAACTGGGTGACTAGCATTTTGTAGACGGCAAGCACTGACTCGCGTTACGTCACAGATAAAAATTGATTGTTCTTGATGTCATGTTGCGGGAAAGGTACTTATTTTGCCTTCCAAAACAACTGGACCACAGTTATATGAAAAAGACTAATATCTTACTTTTCAAGCAAATTAAAAAAGAAAATCTGAAGATCTAACCAATTTTGTCTAAGGAAAATGAATCACAATGAAGTTTTTTTATTTTAACTCTGTGTAGAATTACTTAAGAAAGAATTTCTTTTTTTCCATTTTTCTGGCAGTTTGCAAACTTTATGTTTTTCATTAGCATACATGTGACATACATGTACATAAAATTAGTCAATTTATGAATAAATTCAAAATAAATATGAAATGTTAATATATTTACAATTATTATATAATACACACATGAATGACTGTACACATGATATCTGTCTTTAATGCATACACATTAATTTAATAGAAGAGGGAACAAAAAAATATTTCTATGAAAGGTCCCTGTTCATTTACCCTTAATGCTTCTATTTTCTTCTTCCGCGATTCTGCATCTTTCCTTGCTTCCACAGCTCCCTCCTTCAATGATCATTATAATATATGAATAAAGTAAGATTTCATAAATTAATTCACCATAAAACTCTGACATACAAAATCAATTATTCTTATTCAAAACAGCCAGGTTCTAAAAACTTCCAATAGACCATTTTCTGGTCTTGTTAGAAAGCACAAAATGTCCAAGTCAACATCTTTTGGCATTGATTTACATTTTGACGTCACTGTTAAAAGATGCAATTCCATTCAGACATAACAATGAAAAAAAGCGCAAAAATTGTGTACCTCGGCCATTTTTCGTCATTTTGTCAGCCATTATGAACTTTGGCAAAAGGTCTATTCAAAGGTCATAACAATCAATTGAATTACATTTCAGACGTTTGTGGAAAAGTGGATAGAGACAAGTTAGGAGAAATACATGTAGTGATATTAGTTAATTAAAACAAAATTCCCTCTGCATGATCCCATTTTATCCAACTTTGTAAAATGACATTATTTGTATTGCAAACGGAGTTTCTGTTAATACGAATATGAACTTTTTAACTTTTTTTAGTACATTGTTTTTCTAACTGTTCAGTAAAACAGAGCAGTACAGATGACATATCAACCTATCTTTTTCCTTTCTTATTCAAATTTATTTTTTTAGGAGGGGGGGGGGCATTTTTTTTTCAATATTTAGTAGTATCTCAATGAGTAAACTTACATGTAAATCTTACATGTTTAACATCATTTCAGATTTAATTTAACACTGAATTTGTGCCTATATCTGTTAATGCACCTATACATTTCGATGATTTATACATGTATATGAACATGTATCATAGCAAACTAAATTACAGTTATGGAAGTTACATGTATGAAAATTTTGTTAGATTACACATCATGTACACTTAGTAATATTTGAAAGATACATATACTGTTCATCTACTTACAGCATTGTTCTGTTTTTGTTGGACAATTTTCCTTTCTTGTAAATTTTGCTGCCTGATCTGCCGTAATTTTTCCAAATATTCCTAAAATGTGAAGAAAAAGTATTAATAAATCCTTCTCACTACATACATGTACATGTGCATGCATACGGTACATGTTCATTTACAATGTACATGTATGTCTATAATTTTGTAAAATCCAATAAATTGTAATTGCGTGTAGAGATTTCAATGACCCAAACTGCACTTACATCTTAAATTAAATTACACATCATGGTAAAGAATTCTTTTCCCTATTATTTAACTAACAAATTATACATAAATGAATGAATGTAAAACATGAATGTTTTACTAAGATTTGATCATTAGTTCTACATATACACATGTATATGTACATATGACTGTAGTGTGTGTGTACATGTATTATACATGTAAATGTATAACAGCAAAATTAAACCATTTTGCATCCTTTTGAAGTTTCTCAAGACTACATGTATATAACACATCATGCACAAATAAGTTACCTGCTCCTCCCTGTTTCTCCCGTCCATCTGCGGTCCCTGATTTGCCCCGCCCTGTGCCCCGGGGACATTACGTGGTACATTCTGAAGGAAGGAATAGAGTTAGGTAATGACTGTAAAGATGGGTTATACATGTACATGTATATCATATAAATACATGATAGGTTATTTATCACATGATACATCCATTAAGTAGTTACATAAACTTTAAGCCATTTCATGATAAAATGTTATGATAACATAATACTTTGTATACATTGTCAATGGGTAAAAAGCTCAAGATGGTTTATGACGTCACAACAGAATGATGATGTTGATGCCTTTTCAGCAAGAAATGAAGTTGAAATCACAACAATTAGACGTTATTCAGATCCACTATGGAGTATTTCATGTTATCAAAAGAATCTCAAAATTAATGTTTCTACGTGTATTTCATACAATGTTTATCATGTTTATGAAACTGATTATATACTCCACAAGCCTTGTGAAAATCATACAAGGAGTTGCATTAATAGCGAATGAAATAGAAAACCATTTAAGATCCTCAATATATCATATTTTTCTTTAACTTTTATAGGAAAATGGCTCATAGTATCTACGTGTACAAATGAGTTAAAGAAGTACACATTTACTGTGTAAAGGGATTTTTAAATATGTTGTCAACATTTGGAATTTTAAAAAACATTTTTCACAAAAATCTAAAAAAAAATACAAGTTCAAGCATCCCCCTCAACATAACATATTATGCAGATAGACATACATGTATCAATGTCACCATTTCATATGTAATTGTTTATATTACCCCAAATATATCAACATGTCCTCGTTGTTTGTTGATGGCTGCCTCCCTCTTCCTCTGTATAAAGTCCTCCACAATCCTCGCTCGTTCCTCAGCCTGTCCTCCCATTCCTCCTCCTCCTTTGCCACCACTGCAATATAAACAAACATTTGTACACATCAACCATGTGGGAATCTGGAGAGGGTTTGGGAGTCAGACCTCCCCCCTGCAATTTGCCAAAAAATGGTGATTTTCCTATTTTTACAAAAAAAAATTCAAAACCATAGCCTAGATGGTTGACAGACAGACAAATGCCACATAAATTGATCCTAAATGTTGCTCTTGCATCCAACGCAACAAGGAAAGAAGTACAAAAATGGTGCCTTGTTTTAAAAAAATCAACTCAGACTTACTTTGGTTTCTGTGCCCCTGGGGTAGGAGCTTGATATACTGGGGTAGGAGCAGGAGCCTTCGCCCCTGGGCGATTCCAGTTGGGAATAGGCTGTGGAGGGTTGGCTATCCTAGGTGCAGCCATGTAGGCTGCTTGGTTCCCTGTGGAAAGATAACAAAGCAAGATTTAATGTGTAGCTAGGCTACCACTACTTACAGTACAGTTTGCATAAAAATTTCTCATTGAAAATTTCAATTTTTTTTTTTTTTTTTTTTTTTTTGATAATTAAAGATTTGTCACTACAATGTATATATTTACTTGTACATATGTACGTGCAAGCCTTTCAAAAATGACAGAAAAAGTAAAATTCCTATTTCTCAATTAATTATTTCAGGGTGCTTTTTTTTCTTCTTTTAAGATGATTAATTTCTGTTCAATTAAAGGTGTTTCTCATAATATGCTAGGTATGAAGATCTCAGAACCTGACCAAAACTAAATTTTCCATTAAGCCTCCTATTATATTTCTTCCCTTTAACAATTTACCTTCAGTAAGTGAAATAAAAATATGTTTTACATTTTGAAAAACAAGCAAAATATCAAAGTTGAAGTAACTATCATTCTATAGCTTTTGTTTTGTTTTAAATCATTACATTACCTCCTTTGGGTTGGCCTTCGTCTCTCAGCCGTTGATTTCTCTGATCCTGTATTTTATCCAGGTAGGCATGATATTGGTCATATTTTCCTCTATCGCCATTTGCACCTGGAACTCCTCTGTCCCCATTGTTGGCTGGGTCTCCAGGCTGGAAAAATAGCACATGAAAAATATATACATATACCTACATTTACCAAATAAAAAGAAAAATCAATCTTCATGAATTTTCAATAACCCTAGAACTTCTCTAAAATGAAGTCCCTTATCTTTAATTAAAAAAATCTTCAAACCTTTGGGGGAGGCCATCGTATTTGTTCTCTTGGGGAAGCTTTCTCTTTTTTCTGAAAATACCATATACATCTATATGTAACTATAAAAAAATCTACATAAATCTAAAAAGTATGCTGAGTATAAAATAAAGGTACATGTATCTACAATGTACATGTGTATTACGATCTGCATGCATGCATCATACATGTCATGTACATGTACAATGGATAAGGCTGACACAAAACAATTACTGTACGTGTACTTATTTTAGCAGGATTCATATTTTAGAGGAGTTCGTGCTATAAAAACTGGGCCATTTCAAGACTATGCTAAATTATTGAACTTTTATAGATTAATGTTGAAAATAAGTCAGGTGCATGAATTCATGATTACGCTAATACGTCAATTTGTCCTATTTCACCTTGTTTGCGCTAAAATTTGGTTGCACTAAAATAATTACACATACTGTATCCTGACCTTTTTTGAAAAGAATTTACAATCTTCATGTACATGCCATTGTACAATCATGTAGTTCCATGAAAAGACATTAAATTCCATGTATTTATCATCAATTTTTTTATGAATTAAAATAAAATTCGAGGCAATAATTGGTAAGATGCAATATGCATCACAAATTCATGTAAGCTCACAATGAGTTGCGAGAACAAATTACGATGATCAAGCTTATCTACATACATCACCGTCATCTGATCCTAGAGATCCCATTAAATTCTTCCAGCCCTCCTCACGAGCTTTGTTCATTCTTGCTAACTGAAAGCAAAAATCAAATCCAAATATTATTCATATATTTGAACTGCTGTCTAAAGAACTGATGGTTCATCAAGAACAAAAAGCCCTTCTGGTTTTTTTTATTTTTCATTTTGAACATTGTGCATGATGAATTTCTAACAAATAGCAAAAAATTGCAAAAAAAAAGATAATTATACTGAAATTCTTTCAACAAAAAACTTAAAAAATTTCTTATGTTGTCTTTATGAATATCTCCAAAAGTACCTACTCTTTGTTTTTCTACTAATTCTTTATGTTTCCTTTCTGCAGCAGCCTGTAATGGAAGGAACCATTCACTTATAATACATTGTATGTACAAGTTTGAAAAACACATTTTACATGTATCAACATTCTATCAAATTTAGTTGGTTACTCTTCCTTTCTAAACATTTCCATCTGGTTCACACAGAATTTCAGTCATAAATTCCATGCCTATTTAAAGTCTTCACTGCCATTTTCTATGACAGCTACATGAATGTATGAGATATACAACAGCAAATTTTTCTTTTCTCTTTTTTTTTCCTTCATAATACAACAAAAACGAAAATTAATCTGTGTACAGTATATCATAAATTTCTTATGAACTGTTAAAAAGATAAGATGGGCTCAGACAGATGAATGCAAACACATGTATTATAGTCGCTTTATGTACCCTCTCTCTATTCCCTGCCCATTTATAATTCAGGAGCATAAACTCATTACAAACCTATACAGACACAGATGTATACATATACACATAATATAAAAGTAAGTAAATGTGTATCAGAAATGTACATGTAATTTGTTCAAATAATTAAATGTATACCTTTTTCTCTTCTTCTTGTCTTTTCTTCTCTTTTTCAACTAATGCCTGTCTCTTCTTTCTCAAATCCTACATGAAAACCACATAACATAAATTTCACACAAACAATTTTGCAATTATTAGGAATTCTCTAAGTATGTGAGAAAGTTTATTCATTTTTTTTTTTCAATTAATGGCATTTTTTTTTATTATGTTTTTTTTTTTGTTTAGGCAATGATCTAAATTACTATTCCAATACAAATATACCTGATTGCTGTTGGATGGTTTGACCCCTCCAGCACTCCCTGGTCTTGCACTGCCAGGTCTACTTTGGGCGCTGCCCGGACGAGAGGGCCCTGCACTGCCGGGTCTCTTCTTCTCTGCTGATGACCTTCATGTAGCATGAAAAGATAGATTCCATTCAATGACCGTTTTGTGCAGTACAATGTTAGCAATATTTTCTATTTGAAACACTTGATTATATTCATTTCATTCTAGTCATACGCCTGTACATAAAGTTGCACCATAAATCTATTTAGGACATACATTTGTACACATGTATGCCTGTCATAGACTTATTTACTTAGCCTTGACATTTAGCCTTTGCCCTTAAAAATCCATAGGGCTTTTCCCTCAGCCACAGTGATCCCTAGTGGCAATTTGAAGATCCTTAACAAAAATTTCTATCAATCATCCTTCCCACAAGATTTTAACATGTGTTTTGGATGTGACCTTGAAGCATAACCTCTGACCTTGAAAATTGAAAGGGTTTTACCCCACAGTATGGTGATTCTTAATAGCATATGTGAAGATCTCAAGGCTGACATTTAGTCTGTATCCCCCAGTAAGGATGCATGGACAGACACATATGGACAGACAGACAAACAGACAGAGCCATACAATTACACATACAATAACAGTATAAAACTATGATCAGTTTCACACCTGTTGTCCTTTGACTTTTTGAGTGGTGCTCCATAAACAGACGATGGGTCATATTTCCTGGCAGGTGTGGCTTTATGTGCTGTAAAAGACATATACATGTATGTGAATGTAAACCTTTACACAGGTTTATGTGCACGTATTTCATTTACATGTAATTTTAGTTGATTTCAACTATACAATGGTATAGTTGATAGGAAACTCGTGAAGTCTGATACATGTATTTTTTTCATGTGAAATTATATTAAGTACAATAATCTACATCTTAACAAGCAAAGCATTGTTATACAATGTATCTTTCTTTCTTTTTATTTTATCCCTGCTGATTCACATAAAAATGTTACTGTCTGAATGCAATAACACATGTTACAAGTACATGTACATAATGCCACATATAATTCTTATACTATCATGCAAAGCCAGTACTAATCATACATGTAATAAGAAGAAACGGGAAGAAAAACATCTACATGTAAATGTACAATCTAAGTTTGGATTATTTGTAAAGCACTGACCTGCAGGGGCAGGAGGTCTAGAGGCTGGGGGAGGGGGAGGTAGGGCTCGGGATATTTTCTGTCCGTGCATAACTGTGTGACTGAATTCATCAGCTATTTGCTGAAATTGATATAAAATCAGAATTTAGGAAATACAAAGTAAATTATACGTGTACACTAATTAATATCAGTTTATTAAATCAAATTGCATGTACATGTATCATGTAGGAATTAATGCTTTTTTTCAAAACTAAAGAAAAAATCCCTTGCATGCTGAAAAATTTTGCCAAACATCACACATTCACTATGAAAATGAAAGCTTACACAACACAATGTTCCATTCCAAACACCGGCATACATGGCTAAATAAATGTTAAATTACTATGTATCAGGATAAGAAGTCTTAAAGTGACTTACCTCCTCTGATAAAAATTTTGAGACTCGTTTTACGATAAAATTTTTCTTTAATACTGAATTTATGGATGGCCTATCTCTGAAACAAATAAGGTTTCTATTTGAGTGTATGCAAATGAAGGTCCGTCTGAATGTACACTTTTAACTTTTGCAATCTTTTCGTTCAAGTACAATGTATCTTTTTAAAAATCTGAAATTACTGTAATTCTTCCAAAATGAAAGGTTGATAACATGCAGATCAAAGTTAAGGTCACAGACCTATTGAGCAATTGAAGCTTTACATACATGTATCTATCCCAATTACATGAAAGTTGAGTTGTTTTAAAGAGATATAATTTTTTTTTTTTTTTTGTGATTATTTTACCGTACCTTGGAGATCGTTTAAACAAAGCAGCAATCAGTCCCCTCAGGTCATAACTGTACTTCGGTGATATAGGAGGGTAGGAGCCTCTGTAATATAATATGATATGTCATTTGTAAGTAGATTTTGACTTTAAACTTACATGTAGTATATAGTACACAGATTGTGTTGAACTGAGACTTTAAATAAGTAACGGAACTATATCTTATACAGTAATGGATATGAATAAAACAGAAACACATCTGTAAGTTCAATTCACATAGAAGTTCATATTACCTTATAATTTTCAAGACTAAGTTCTTCATGTTTCCTGCTTCAAACTGAAATATACACAATGTACATGTACATAAAATGAGACCGATTTGAAATTATTAGCAATGATAACACAAAATAGATTTTAAGGTACTTAAGATACATGTACTACATGTATCTACAGAACATCTGCTCAAAATAATATCCTACACATCATGTAGATCGATACACTGACAAAAAATACAATCAATTTCCCACTAATGGCTGCTACTTTTTAAATATTATAGTCAGAGAAGTACATGTATTTCTGAGACAAATAAAATGAATTTTCAGAGAAGAGAACATGAAGTTACATGTATATGACATTTGTAATCCATGCAATACATTTTGATTTCTGACCAGAGAAAAGCACAAACTTACAGCATGTTTTAGGGTTGTCAGTTCATATAGCACACATCCCAATGACCATATATCACTGTCAATACAAAGAGAGAAAGTTATAGTTTTCTTCATAACTTTTATCTTGAAATTTATCTGAACATTTTTTCATTTTGTAAATGAAATTTATCAATTAGAATTCATTTCCTAAACAATGTATAGGACAGTGGTAAAATCAACGAAAATCAGGAAATCAGCAATTCTAAATATAACTCAGATTAGTATTTTTTGTCTATTCTAAACTGAAAGTACAATGTAAAGTTTATTTGATTGTAAGCCACACCTTTTGTTGTTATACGGACGATTTTCGACGATTTCTGGAGAGAGGTAGTAAGGGGTACCTATACAAGTCCGAGCTAATTCTGCAGTACTGAAAAAGACATTTGGGAATATTTTTAGAATAATGCATAAACAAAACATAAGTTTCTATTTTAAAAGAGATGACAGTCATTTCACCATTTAAAACTTTTTGTCAATACATGTGTAAGCTTTCATCATTGAGTAACAATATTTTTTGAGAAATACTGAGACTTGTTACTTAGATGCTGTTCAGATTATCAAAACATTTCTTTGACATATCTTTATATCTTTCAACTGTCATTTCATTCCATTGCTTCCCTTATCTACATACATGTATTAAAGTTCATGTATGAATCAAAATGTACGTTACATACTTATTTACCAAACAGACAGGATCGTTTTGCTTGAAATCCATAACAAGTGCTGCCACCTACCTGCCAAGAACTTTTGCTATACCAAAGTCCCCTAACTGTACCAGACCAGCTCCGGTCAGGAATATATTTTGTGACTTGATATCTCTATGAAGGATTTTACGATCATGGATGTGTTTTATGGCCAGGCAGATCTGAACAAACCAGTCTAGGACCTGTTAAAAATTTGAAAACAAACAATTTTATTAACAAAAATTTTCTTAAAATATATAACATATCTTTTTTGAACACAAAAACTATTTCTTTTATCATATACAGTATCAATTTTTTCAATATACAAATTTGCGTCCCATTTGCTACAATATCTGAAGAAAACTATTTGTGATGTCATCAAATTCTATGGAAACCAGCATAAAATTCAGGGAAACTAAAGGCTTTAATATGACATTTCTATAGGAATTTCATGCATCATTGTAAGTTTATGTCCAACATCGTCCAAAATGGTAGTAGCTCTGTATACGGTATATGGAAAAATTGGAACATGTACTAGATTAAAATAGGTCAGCTGACCTGACCTTAACTGCGTCAACCAAAATATCAAGTGATAGTATTCATCAGAAGAACATTTGAAATTCAATTCATCTCATAGATGAACTTTTATCAATTACCCTTACCTGTTCCTCAGGAAACAACATGCCTCTCTGACTATTAATCTTTGAATACAAATCTCCTACAAAAAGAAATCAACATTAAGTCATTCTTTATAAGCTGTAAGTCTGTAAATATTGCAAAAACCAAGAGTTGCCTGATGAAGATCAAATATGTAAGATCAACATTGCAAAGTGCCGCAGTTTCTCATGTTTTTTTTGATTTACTCATAATATCCTTACACTAACACACTCCTTGGATGATAAAAATGTACAATTCTAGTCCCCTGATCTTAAATACACGTACATACTAGTAAATGTATGCAACTTAAACCAATACAAATTTTAAAGTCTGTTTACCAACCTTTTTCACAGAAATCCATAACAATGTATAAACTCCCTGTCTCTGTTGATAAAAGGAAAGAATGAATTTACATGTGTTCTTCAGTAAGGATTAATGATGACAAGATTGTATTCAAAAATAATTTTTTAGCATCAAAATGATCATTCATTTAAACAATAAGTGTCTTAATTTGTGTTTTGTTACGGGTATGCATCACACAGCAAGTGCATATATCGTACATTCATGCGATACCTGCACTTGCTGTGTGTTGCATACCTGAAACAAAACACAAATTATGACATTTATTCTATATATATATGTTGTCAGTTTCACTCTTGTTTTCTGAAATCGCAGTTTTCCAGGTAAAAGGTGACGCAAGATTTAGGTCACCGCCAGTTCAGTTTGCAGGTTAGAAAGGCCCTAGTGGAATGTTTCTGTAGCGCTTAGGCATTGCGACATCACGATCATTTACATGCCAAACACAACTTTTTCCTTTCAATAGTTTCATCTAAAGGGAAAAACATTCATTCAGTTTGGTTGTGCATATATTATATAACAATATGAACATTAAATTTCATACCTTCAAAGGATTCTCTGTATCTTACAATATTAGGATGACTCAGCTGGGCTAAAACTGCAACCTGCAATATACATACATGTTGAATCTGATGATTTTGGAATCATCGAAGTCTTACATTTCAAGTACCAATGTACAAATTGTACTCTTCATGTACGTGTATCTGCAAAGTACAATTTCTGATATTCAAGTCATACATGTACACTCCAACTACCAAAATACAAATTTTACACTTCAGCAACAGTGTTCTAGAATTTTATTCAAAATCCACTTACCAACAGGTAACTGCCCACCAAAAATGTGCTTACCAAGCAAGGAAACTCACTTACCCAAACAAAAATGTCAGAATAAAAAAAGGATGTTAATTTTCTATCACACATCCTAGCCATTACCATGAAAATAAATTATTTTGCCCAGAAATATCGTCACACTGAAAATACAGGATGATTGCTAAAATATGATCTTGCACTTTGGGGCAACTATTTACTTCTGTTTTTCCTTACATATACATGGAGTGTAATGGGGTTCACTTACCAACAGGTAAGTAACATTCTGTTTTCCAGTTACCTGACCTCAATTTTCACTTACCTCAGGTAACAGATGACAGAATCCTAGTAGAACACCGAGAAATGAAATATGTGAGATTATCTAAACCATTCAGGAATAGATACTGTATGTGTGATTATTTTAGCGCAACCAAATTTTAGTGCAAACAGGGAAAAATAGGACAAATTGACATATTAGCGTAATCATGAATTAGCACACCTGACTTATCTTCAACATTAATGGATAAAAGTTCAATAATAAGCGTAGTCTTGAATTAGCACAGTTTTTATAGCGCTAACTTCGCTTAAATATGAATCCTGCTAAAATAAGTACACATACAGCATGTCATATTCCACATGTTTGACTTTGACCTTGAAGGTGACCTTCACCTCGCCTCATTAAGTGTTGAGACTAACCTTGACTATTCCTATTTTTATAAAATATAATGCATATCACATAAACACATGATAAATACATGTACATGTATGTGACATAGTGACTGCCAGACAGACTGACACCAGACAAACTGATCCTTGCATGTGTACATTTGTTTAATTTTTATACATGTATAACGTACTATTACCATGGTTACATGTGCATGAATGCTGCTTTGCAAGTACAACACTCATCTTCATGCTCTAAATTTTTTAACATCTTCTTTGAGATTAAAGATCATTTACCTCTTTCTTTGACTCTTGTCTTTCTTTTGGACTCATCTGCAAAAGATTGAATTTAAATATACAAAAGAATCATTCCATTTTCAAAAGTGAATAAGTAAGGTACATGTATGAACTTGATGAACATTATTGCTTTTGCATATTAAGATTTATTCATAACATTCCTTTGCAATACGCATTGTATCATAAAATAAAATACCATTGTCTTATGCAGGGATAACCCTGGGTGGGGCCATTGTGAAATTATGAGAAAACTATTCAAGATAGGAGAAATCTGACTTCAAATATGAAAGGGCCCCCCTATATAAACTTTCCAAATATGCATTTAGTTTTGGTCTAGTACCCCAAATAAGAGTTCATTGGCCCCTCAATTTGCCTAAATGGCCCCTTATTTTTTCAAATGGCCCCTCTTTTTTGTCAATTTTATATACATTTAATAAAGAGAGGGGCCATTGGCCCACTTTAATGGCCCCTGCCTTTACAAATCCAGGTTATTCCCTGCTTATGGGACAAATTATGACCCTACCCTCTTTCATTTTCCTAGACAGAAGTACTTGTACCATTAATTTAACATGATTACCGTAAGGCATATCTTTTATGCAAGTTACTGGCCAATGCTAAATTCTAACTCTCCTACATTGTGTACACCTCTCATACCAAATCATTATACATTGTACGGTACAAATATATCAAAACAGAATTGTAAATTCAACGTAATCAATTCAGGTATTCAATGTTTAATTACATTGTTTCTGCTTAGTAGTAATGTACAGAAATTTAGAAAATCATGAAATGACGCTTTGAATAAGGAATTAAACCATTACAAATGATAAAGTCACAATAAAGAATAGGCTGAGTGAAAACATATTTTCATCTTTTTTTCTTGGCCTTAATGGGAGGGGGAGGCCTAACGCACATATCTACACATCTACTTTGAGTAGGAAGTATGACAGCAACAATTTTAAACCCTATGCTATAATGAATTTATCATGTTGAGAACCATTTTATAAAATTTCCTTCGCAAATTTTTGAGGTTTGAAAATTTAGTGACCTACTTCTATATCAAGGCAGGACACCATGTGACTGTTATACTGTTACATGAGGTGTGATATATGAACTTCAAATTAATATGCCTAAATGACAACTACTGTCCACGTGGCTCACTTCAGAAACTGGATAAACACGATTTTGATTACTTGTTATGCAAAAATTAAAATAAAATCTATATTATTGAATAGATCTTGCTTCGTCATAAATTTTGGTATGTTTTATGGTCGTGGGTTTATGTTTATGCAATCAACTTATACAGATAAAATAAATTTTAGATGGGGCGTTTTTACTGTTGAATTTCAGCGTGACATCGTTGAATTTAACATTGAGCCTATTGAGCGCGTCACGACGTCACTGGAAAAATTAGCACTGGAAATGGCCAATCTATGATCTAAAACTTGATTTGTTCAGGTCAGGGAAACGGCAAATCTGGCTATTAAAGCTAGATCTAGCTTTTAAAGCTCGTTATAACTTTAAAATGGACCAAATTGAGCAGTTTTATTTAGAATGTGTGAAAATGAAGACGTTGCGCACTTGCGCCTCGACGGATATCGTAATGTTTACGTACGAAAATGAAAATTGGATCTTAAAATTGGAAACTCAGCGTTGCATTTACGAGTGCAGCTGCACATGTGCATTCAAGGAAAAGGTAAATATTCACCTGTTCACACCTTAAATGACTTACCTTTGTTGATTTAATGTCCTATTTATCTAAAAGAATGTTTTTGACTTGCATATCCGCCATTTTTAATTTACCGATCACAGTGGATTCACTGTTTGCAAGAGAAAAGATCAACTAGCAGACGGATATGCATTATTCCGGTATAAAAGTAGGATGTCGGTCCCGTTTTTGCATTTTGATTAAATCTTTTAAAAATTGATTTTTTTCATTTTATTTTCATGTTTTGAACAATTACATTTAAGTTATGTATAACAAAAACAAAATAAGGATTTAAAATGGAAATTATCGAATTTTTAAAAGCATTTGTATCAGGTGAAATATGTCTTCGACAATCCTACTTTTATACCGGAATAATGCATATCCGTCTGCTAGTTGATCTCTTCTCTTGCAAACAGTGAATCCACTGTGATCGGTAAATTAAAAATGGCGGATTTGCAAGTCAAAAACATTCTTTTAGATAAATAGGACATTAAATCTACAAAGGTAAGTCATTTAAGGTGTAAACAGGTGAATATTTACCTTTTCCTTGAATGCACATGTGCAGCTGCACTCATAAATGCAACGCTGAGTTTCCAATTTTAAGATCCAATGTTCATTTTCGTACGTAAACATTACGATATCCGTCGAGGCGCAAGTGCGCAACGTCTTCATTTTCACACATTCTAAATAAAACTGCTCAATTTGGTCCATTTTAAAGCTATAACGAGCTTTAGAAGCTAGATCTAGCTTTAATAGCTAGATTTGCCGTTTCCCCGAGCTGTTGTTTATAAAATTTCATTGCGTACACTGACCATCATATAACTTATCACAAAATTTACGACTAAGCAAGATCTAATGAAGGGTATCAATTTCATTAAAATTTCTGAAGAAAAAAATAGTCAACATCACGTTTATTTAGTTTCTGAAGTGAGTCGCGCCAACAGTAGAATCGGAGTGTAATTCAGTTGACCGTGGCATGCAGGGAGGCATTTGATTTAACCTTAAATTTTACCTTCATGATGTTTATTTCTTTCACAACGAAATTTCTATTATCAGCTTTTCTTCGGACAAGGATGGCCTTTCCGAAGGCACCTTCACCAATTTGCCGCTGTTTCACGTATTTGTTCATTGTTCTAGAAGAGGAAAGTGAAAATTGAAAAAAAAAACGTGGCGTTCAAATTCTCGACTTAAACAAATGTTTATCTTGTGACAATTCTATATCTTCCATTCCCTGAAGCATTTCTCAATCACTAATCTACATTGTGTTGAGTGAAAGTTGTTTTCTTCTTCAAATTCGAGGAATTTTGAGCAGCGGAAGTTTACAATCCGACATGTTTAACTCCAGGTTTTTGGTCCTTTCGCTCTGAGTATAATCATACCTTCGGCTTATTCGCTACCTTCGGCTATCGGAGGTTTCGTTTTGTTTTGTTTTGTTTTGTTTTGTTTTGTTTTGTTTTGTTTTTTTGTTTTGTTTTGTTTTGTCTTTTTTTTTTTGGTCCTTTTTTCAGCCCGTGTTCGCTACTGTCACCGTGTTTTATACGCTCGTTCTTCAACATCAAGTGAAATAATTTAAATACTGTCCATCCATTTTTCCAAAACGCCAATTTTTCGGGGTTTTTTTTTCTCAAACCCCTACGTTGGGATCCCACCTCTTCTAATACTCTAAAGTTCTGCGTAAGACAAGAGGAATGGCCCTGTTGATTTTCAAGGTCGACGGTCAAGGTCATAACTCATATTTAGGATAATAGTAAAAATCCTTGTATACAGACTAGGACACACAGTTTTTGAAATTGGATCTTGGCGAAACTTAATGTGGTAGAGTGAGTTTGGACCCGTATTTATTTATTTATATTTACGTCCGTTTTTATCCCATATTTACATACGTACTTCCTGTTAAATAGTACGCGAGTCCCGGTCATGCGCGCGATTCATTTCCGTTTAATTAATATAAAGATTTAAATGCCGCATTGCGCACACTGCGTCACTTAACTAATTACATACTAACCAATTACCGACTTTCTTTAAGACATATGACTAAATGACACCTTTTCATTGGTTACGAACATTCTAGCGCCCAAGCCTTTGTTTAAGACTCCCGCTCGGCCAGATTTGTCCTGAGCCCCGAGCTAGTCAGACGGACATTGTATTGAATTTATGATTGTCTTCTCGGAGTTTGAGTTGTTCACACAATTAATTAAATACAGTACCTACATTCACTTGTATACTTACCTGGTGCAGAACACTGTAAGTTACTTTCCTTTATTTTCTTCATTTTCCACTTTCCTCTTTATTTCTGAGATTAACGTTATTTTAACTTTGAGAATACGAGATGAACGAAAGGTAGCTTTATTTAGTTAAGTAATTTATGAAAGAGTAATTCTGTTACAAATCCGTATATTATGAACTTTTTGAATACTTACCTTTTTCTGAGTCGAAGATATATTTTGTATGGTCTCTCAGACTTTATGAGTTATATTTTTGAATAGATCAGTTTGCTATCGTTTAGAAAGCTGTTTTCATACTAACCTTATTTTAATTCGCCCGTACGAATATTGTATCGAACTTTATATTGTTTGTAGTATTTCGACCATCATGTAGTTGGCTAAAAAGATTTGAGGATAGCTAAGACGAGTTTATCGCAACCCAGTCTAGTTCCATAAACTGGTACGCAATATTATTGTTCATTTTAATTTATATACTTTGACCTTGATATTTGTGTAAAGACTCTATACTTACCGTATCTCTATTTTTGAATCAGAGTTATTTCCCTTAGAAATGAGATGCTCGATTGAATTGATTCATTATCAGATTTGTAAATTGGTCATGTTTAAATACAATATACCGTGTCGATAACATAATTATGCAGACTGTGATTTTTGTGTTGATATGAAATAATATATATGAAATACAAATGATATTATATTCTATATACTTATGTTGATTATTAATATGTTTCAGGACTGTTTATTATTAATTATACAGTCAGTAATAAAGGATCCAAACTTTATCCACCGGACTTTGGTTATTCATTACACCACACCAAATCCACCCCGGTAACAATGGCGCCCAACGTGATTTGGATCCACCACTGATTGACGACAGGCGCATATCCAGGATACTTTCCGTGTGATACGAACATTCAAGTGACGTTATATCGGACAGTGTTATAGATATAGACGCTATTCAGTGATTCTAACTTTGATAGTGAATACATATTCGGACACTTCGATGTGCAGTATACCACAATTGACATTTCTTATACTTCTAGTATCAGTATAATTCATTGAAAGATTTGTATTAGTGTTACAGTCTGCGACACGGTAAGAAATCACTTTTTGATTAGATTTCATTTCATGCATGTATAGTCTATTACCTGAGCTATAGATGGTTTCACTTGACCAAACAACAAGTGAAAAGCTGGTTTAATAAAACAGCTGATTTTGACAACACTGAAAAGTTCCCATATACAGAACTTATTTTTGTCATTATTTTATGTAACTTTAAGATAAATGTATTGAGGTATACAAGAAGAGTGTTCGAGATGCATATTGATGCTCTAACAAGCTATAACTATCTACTGTGATGCCTTTCTGAAGTAATCTACATACACGCACGTACATATTCACACAGTGAAGATTGTCTGTCTGTCTGTCAGTGTATATAGTATAATCGTCTGTCTGTCGAATTGAAATGGACAAATTTTACTGCAAAGTGTTGTTGTGTTCGACAATCGAACTTGACGCCTGACTGTTTTGCATGTTCATATTTTAATGCATTAACTTTGCACTTATATAGCGCATACGCATACTATTTATAGAAAGTCACTCATTTGTACTTTCATTCGTTTGCTGGTCGAAACGTCCCAGATATTGACCCTTATTCATTCTTCTGTCAATTCGTTCCATAAATTGACCGTTAAGCACAAAACCGTGTAACGCGATATTTTTGCCTATTTGATCATATGGACAGCCACTCAGCAGTAATGGTATGTATCTTAGATGTAGAATTTTAGAACTTAGCTAGTTTAGAATTAGCTTTAAGTTACATCAAGTCAGTGAAACTTCGTACTTTGACTTATCACTTTTTGATTCATTGATTTTCATTGACTCAAGTCATTCAAGAGTTACGCACCTTGGTCTCACTTCCGGTTAGAGTTGTCTTCCGTAATACGGGGCTACTCGAAAAGTGGATTACCTCCCTTTGATTTTTGGTAGATTGTCATTTTGCAAACTTTGCTAATTATTTTAAGTCACTTTTGACTTTGTAATTTTTTTTCATTAGCTTAGATATTTTTTAGTTGAAATATATTCAACATTTATCTGACATTTTCGGATGTTCTGATTATGTCACTTAATTAGGAGTTAAAGTTATCAGTCGGATCATCTGATCGATAACTACTTTGATTTTTTTTTTCCCGTTACATCGATAGAATACCTACCTTAGAATTTTTACACAGATTTAGCATATCTGTTTGTGCGCTATATGTATTTTTGATCATGATTGTGTAAATACTTTTGAACATTTTTGTATTCTTTAGCATAGAATACACACATACTTTGTCAAATATTTTTGAGTGTCATTTGACATATTTTGATCAGAATTGTGTATGTACTTATATTTTACTTTGTCATTTTTCGTTTGTACTTACATAGTACACTTAGTTAAGAACTATAGCTTACATAGCTTACATCAGACATTCATCATGTCAGAACTCAACGAAGACGAACTGAAAGCTATGTCAGACGCCTTTAAGGAAATGGGAATAAAACCATCCGCTAAATCCAAGGAAGATTTCCAAAAATGGCTACTAGATTTCTCAAAAGGAGCAAGGTCTAGAGAAGGAACTAAATCAGAACCTGGTAGATCTCAACAACAGCAACAAATCACCACTACATACCAACCGCCCAGACTTCCAACCTTTTCTGGAGATAAAAAGGGTGATGCTACGTTTGACCTATGGAAATATGAGGTAGAGTGTCTCATGAAAGACAAATATTCGGATTCCATCATCACACATGCCATTAGGAGGTCAGCTAAAGGAGAGGCAGCTAGAGTTATCATGCGCCTTGGCTCAGAAGCTTCCGTAAGCGAAATACTTTACAAATTAGAAAGCATATTTGGCAGCATAGACACTAAGGCCAGTGTACTTTCAGAATTCTTTAGTGCACGACAAAAGGAAGATGAAGATGTAGCCAGTTGGGGATGCAGGCTTGAAGATCTTATGAATAAAGCCATTCTTCATGGACAAGTTAAACCATCAGAATCCAACGAAATGCTTCGAAACATGTTTTATGAAGGCCTTAAACCATCACTCCAAGATACAGTTGGACACATCTTCGATAAATCACAAGATTTTGATAATCTAAGAAGATCTATTAGAAGAAAAGAAGAAGAAATAAATAAAAGGAAATCAACTTTATCAAAGGAACACGTAAAAGCTATAACAACACAGCATTCCGATCTCGATGAATTAAAAGCTATGGTTCAGAAACTTACATCTGATATGACAGAAATGAAAAAGGACATGGCGGATCAAAGGGCACAAACACAACAAGTCGAACAGATCAACACAATGCAACATCAGCCACATTATGATAGAGGTAGAGGAACATACAGAGGTCAAACAAACAGAAGTCACTATAACAGTGGACGAGGACAACCTAGATATCAACAACCATTTTACACGTATAATCGACAACACTATGAACAACAGGGACAGAATAACTACGATGGGAAAGATCCTATATGTTACAGATGTGGACAAGAGGGCCACTTGGCATTGGGCTGTAGAGTTAGACTTGACCACTTGCGACGACCACCGTTAAACTACAGGAGACCTGGGTCACGACGCGGACACTAGGTCATATAAGATCACAGCGTCATAATAACAGCAACAATACAAATTTAGTTGGAGAATCCTGCGAAATAGACATAGATGTAGAAAACACAAACACAAGAGCATTATTGGATACAGGATCAACAGTATCAACGATGGCATTGTCATTTTACCAAAAGCATTTATTAGACAAACCGTTGCTCAAATTAAATGACATCTTCAAACTTCAATGTGCTGATGGAAATCACCTACCTTACCAAGGATACATTGAAACGGAAATATCAGCACAAGGACTTCAGAGTTCCAAGAAATATCCATGCATCTTTCTCATAGTAGAGGACACAGACTATCATCATAAAGTACCTCTGCTTATAGGTACCAACATCCTGTCAGTTTTACTCAACGATCTCAAAACACAACATGGCGTACGATATCTCCAGGAAGCAAAGTTACACACACCTTGGTACTTGGCATTTAGATGTCTAGCACTTAGAGAAAAAGAGTTATCCAAGAACAATTTCAAGCTCGGGATAGTAAAATCTGCTGAAACATCTAGAATTACCATATTACCAAATAGTAGCACTATAGTCAAAGGATACGTTGATGGAAAGATACCGTATCAGTCTTCGTGTGCAATGTTACACATCACTTCAAACTCATCACTTCATCAAGATTTAGACATTGTACCAACTATCATCACGTACAACTACGAACATCAGACCGAAGTACCTGTTCACATATGCAACATTACAACAAGGACAGTTACTATATCACCACGAGCAGTCTTATGTGAACTACAAACTGTCAATATAGAAAACATTCCAGACCAAAAGGAACAACAGATCGATGAGAAATTAGACCTTATCAACATTGCTACTGACAACCTTACACCAGGACAGTACCAGGAAATAAGAACATTCTTAGACAACAACAAAGACTTATTTTCATGGAGTGGAACAGATATAGGACATGTTACATCTGTTGAGCACAACATCGAGCTTACTGACCCTACTCCATTCAAACAAAGACATCGACGTATACCACCTTCAATGTACAATGAAGTCAGAGACCATTTGCAACAATTGTTAGAGGCAGGGATCATTCGGAAATCAAAGTCACCGTTTACCAGTAACTTAGTACTTTGTAGGAAAAAGAACGGCGAACTGCGCATGTGTGTTGACTACCGACAATTAAATAGCAGGACCAAGAAGGATGCATATGCTCTACCTATCGTAGAAGAGATACTCGAGAATCTAAGTGGAAACTCATACTTTACTGTCTTGGATGCCAAGTCTGGATACCATCAAGTTAACATCAAAGAAGAACATAAAGAAAGAACAGCGTTTACTGTGGGCCCATTGGGATTCTACGAATATAATAGAATGCCCTTTGGTTTGTCCAACAGCCCAGCAACATACCAGCGTCTTATGGAGGATTGCTTAGGAGAGTTACACTTGAACATCTGTTTCATATTTCTAGACGATTTAATCATATTTTCTAAAACATACGAGGAACATCTTCACAGACTTCAACTTGTTTTTGACAAACTTAGAGATACAGGACTAAAATTATCACCGAAGAAATGCAACTTTCTCATGCAAAAAGTCAAATACGTAGGTCACATCGTATCCAAGGAAGGAATAGAGACAGATCCAGATAAAACAGAACGAGTAAAGAATTGGCCTACACCGAAAACACCAGAAGACGTCAGAAAATTTCTAGGATTTATAGGATATTACCGTCGTTTTATACAGAATTTCAGCATGATAGCTAAGCCACTTACTAGCTTAATGCCAATAGGGAAAGATAAAGCGAAAGGAAAACAGGTAGCTCGAAAGAAATGGACATGGGGGAAAGAACAGGAAGAAGCTTTTAATACATTAAAAGACAAGTTGTCCTCACCTCCAATCTTAGGATTTCCGAATTATCAATTACCATTTGAACTACACACAGACGCAAGTGCACTAGGATTGGGGGCAGTACTCTATCAGGAACAAGAAGGACAGAAAAGAGTCATCAGTTACGCAAGTAGAGGTCTTACCAAATCAGAAATGAATTATCCAGCACACAAAATGGAGTTTCTAGCATTAAAATGGGCAATTTCTGAGAAATTCAAGGACTACCTTTACGGACATTCGTTCAAAGTTTATACAGACAATAATCCCCTAACATACGTATTATCATCAGCGAAACTTGATGCTACAGGACACAGATGGCTAGCTGATCTTTCAAACTTTAACTTTGAAATCATTTATAGACCAGGGAAGAAGAACGCAGATGCGGATGGATTATCTCGCATTAAGTCAGAAACAGAAGATGAAAAACATATCATCAGTGAGGATTCAGTTAAAGCCATTTGTCACGCAGTACACACAGATACACTGGTTGACTGCTTTGCTCTTGGTACACAAGTATTAGACAACAGCGATGCTGGTACAGCAATATCAGACATTCAAGATATTGACTGGAAACAGAGGCAGAACTTAGATCCTGTAATCAAAGAATGGAAGGAAGTTGTCAGGAAAGGAAGGAAACCAAAAGCAAATGAAATGAAACATACTCTAGACTCTTATGCTTTACTAAGAAACTTCAACAATCTTGTCTTGGAAGATGACATTCTGTACAGAAACACGAAAATCAACGGCGAAGACAGAAAACAACTTGTACTTCCTAAATTCTACATCAACACAGTACTAGATTTCTTACACAACAAATTTGGACATCCAGGAAGGGAAAGAACTATATCACTAGTACGAGATAGATTTTATTGGAACGGAATGTTCAAAGACATAGAAGATTGGATCAAGAAATGTCACCGATGCATAAAAAGGAAAACACCAACGAATCAATGTGCACCACTCGTCAACATTGAAACTACATATCCGTTAGAGTTGGTGTGCATGGATTTTCTCACGCTGGAAAGATCGAAAGGCGGATTTCAGCACATTCTCGTTATAACCGACCACTTCACGAGATTCGCACAAGCAGTACCAACACGTGATATGACAGCGAAAACAACAGCTGAAGCCTTATTCAACAACTTCATCACATTCTATGGAATTCCAACAAGATTACATAGCGATCAAGGAGCTAACTTTGTAGGAAACATCATTAAGGAGCTATGTAACATTACGGGAATGACGAAATCTCGAACGACTCCCTACCATGCTATGGGAAACGGGATGACGGAACGTTTTAACAGAACCTTGTTAGATATGCTGGGAACCCTGGAACCTCAACAGAAACCCAACTGGAAGCCGCATGTTGCACCACTAGTTCATGCTTACAATTGCACCAGACATGAGAGTACAGGTCACTCCCCATACTATCTACTATTCGGCAGAGAACCCCGTCTTCCCGTCGACCTTGCATTTGGTATCAACAAACAGCAACAGAAAAGCCTGACTAAGTATGTTGAAGAGTTAAGAGACAGAATGAAGAAAGCATATGAAGTTGCAACAGCAAGTGCACAGCAAGCAAAGTCTAGGCAAAAGGAGAATTATGACTACAAGATAAGAGGATCTAACATTAAGGAGGGAGATAGAGTATTGGTGAAAGTAGTTGCGTTTGACGGAAAGCACAAAATAGCAGACAGATGGGAAAACGATACATACATAATCGTAAAACAACCTAATCCCATGATACCAGTTTTTGTTGTAAAGAAAGAGAATGGAGAAGGAAAGAAGAGAACACTGCACAGGAATTTACTTTTGCCTATAGGATATCTAGAACCATCTGACACAAAAAGACCAATACCAGCACCCAGAAAGCAAAGTCAACCAATCACACCGTCAGAAAAAGAGGAACAACAGACTGATATCATAGATACAGAGAATGATAATGATACAGATGATGAAGAGGTACCGGTACCGCAAACAGTGGAATCTTTCATCCCACATGATGAACTAGATAGTACCACTGAGTATGAGTATAGTCAGATAGAAGATGTTGAGGACGCTCAACAAGTTGAATCTACTGACACAGAGATCAGAGATCAGCATTCTTCTGCTGACAGGGTTGGGATGTCACATTCTGGTGACAATGTTGATATTTCAGGTAACACAGATGGCGTTCCTGATAATGAGGAAGCAGATGTCAGTCAAGATGATGATAATGAGTATCCGAGACGCAGTACGAGAAATAGATCTCAACCTGCTTGGATGTCTAGTGGAGATTTCATAGTGAATACCATACAAAGAGGTAAAAATGGGGACTGGAAAGAAAAGGTACAATACTTGCAAAGTTTGATTACAACAGGCAGTTGTAAAGGCTTTGAGGAAAAGGTCATTGATACAATGCTCAGTATCATAAAAGAGTAAGCCTGATTTGTATATATCATTTTAACTTTTTTTTGCAAAATCATTCAGATGGAAACCATTTCATATTTCACATATAGATTCCCTCTGATTGAAGCAACATATGATGAGGCAATTGTTTTATTTGAATTGGTCATTATTCTGAAGATATAGTTCAGAAGTATGCTTCCTGAAAAACTGTCTTTTTCATGATACCAACTTTTAGTATGATGAAAAGTTTTGTCAAGGTTTATCATGATATTACCTACCATGATTATTGACTTGCATTGACTTTTGATGATTAATCCATATACTCCCTATTTTTATTACATGGAAATGACGAGGACGTCATTTTTTTCAAGCAGGGGGAGTATGTGGTAGAGTGAGTTTGGACCCGTATTTATTTATTTATATTTACGTCCGTTTTTATCCCATATTTACATACGTACTTCCTGTTAAATAGTACGCGAGTCCCGGTCATGCGCGCGATTCATTTCCGTTTAATTAATATAAAGATTTAAATGCCGCATTGCGCACACTGCGTCACTTAACTAATTACATACTAACCAATTACCGACTTTCTTTAAGACATATGACTAAATGACACCTTTTCATTGGTTACGAACATTCTAGCGCCCAAGCCTTTGTTTAAGACTCCCGCTCGGCCAGATTTGTCCTGAGCCCCGAGCTAGTCAGACGGACATTGTATTGAATTTATGATTGTCTTCTCGGAGTTTGAGTTGTTCACACAATTAATTAAATACAGTACCTACATTCACTTGTATACTTACCTGGTGCAGAACACTGTAAGTTACTTTCCTTTATTTTCTTCATTTTCCACTTTCCTCTTTATTTCTGAGATTAACGTTATTTTAACTTTGAGAATACGAGATGAACGAAAGGTAGCTTTATTTAGTTAAGTAATTTATGAAAGAGTAATTCTGTTACAAATCCGTATATTATGAACTTTTTGAATACTTACCTTTTTCTGAGTCGAAGATATATTTTGTATGGTCTCTCAGACTTTATGAGTTATATTTTTGAATAGATCAGTTTGCTATCGTTTAGAAAGCTGTTTTCATACTAACCTTATTTTAATTCGCCCGTACGAATATTGTATCGAACTTTATATTGTTTGTAGTATTTCGACCATCATGTAGTTGGCTAAAAAGATTTGAGGATAGCTAAGACGAGTTTATCGCAACCCAGTCTAGTTCCATAAACTGGTACGCAATATTATTGTTCATTTTAATTTATATACTTTGACCTTGATATTTGTGTAAAGACTCTATACTTACCGTATCTCTATTTTTGAATCAGAGTTATTTCCCTTAGAAATGAGATGCTCGATTGAATTGATTCATTATCAGATTTGTAAATTGGTCATGTTTAAATACAATATACCGTGTCGATAACATAATTATGCAGACTGTGATTTTTGTGTTGATATGAAATAATATATATGAAATACAAATGATATTATATTCTATATACTTATGTTGATTATTAATATGTTTCAGGACTGTTTATTATTAATTATACAGTCAGTAATAAAGGATCCAAACTTTATCCACCGGACTTTGGTTATTCATTACACCACACCAAATCCACCCCGGTAACATTAATGCCTATAGAGAAAGAAACATATCGATTTTCAAGGTCACAGGTCAAAAGGTCAAAACTCAAAGGACAGGATGTAAATGGTCAAAATCCTTATATACAGCCAAGAGGACACAGTTTTAATCTTAATTTTGACCAAACTCTATACATTTACTGCGTACGAAAAGAGGAGAAAGTTCCCATTGATATTCAAGGCCATAGATAAAAAACCAAGGTCATGAATTCGAAATTGTCAAAATTCTTGTATACAGCATAGAGGACAAAGTTTTTGATTGAATGTTTTCCAAACTTCATATACTTATTTTTCACGACGAGAGAAAGAATCGTACGTTGTACTTATTGATTCTAAAGGTCATAGATCAAAATACACTGTTTTTGTATAGACTAGAGGGAAGGCTTTGATTGGATATTGACCAAATCGAACACATATACTGCTTGAGAATTAACCCCATAATTGATTTTAAAGTACGTACGTCAAATGTCAAGGTAAATGATTGGAAATGGTCAAAGTCATAGTGGTGGCATTTTTAATAGATCCTGAACAAACGTATGCTTGTGGCATCAGGGAGTACCCTATAAAAGGCAAAAGGTCAAGGTCATTAATTGGAAATAGTTGAAATCCTTGTATATAGCCCAGAGGAAACAGTTTTGTTTCGGTCTTGACCAACTTGAGGACTTAAAAACAAGATTAAAATATAAGTCCTTTATCTTGACCAAACTTCATATTGCTTACAAGAGAAAGAACCAGGGCTAGTGATTTTCAAGGTCATGAGTATAAGGTCAATGCAAGAAACTGTAGTTGGTCAAATTCATTGAATGAACTCTAGATAGCTCTAGGTGGTATTTAATTTATTCAACGGATTTTGGTAAAATTAATACAGTCAATATACAAGTGACATTGGGGAGAAAACCCTTTTGATTATCGAGGCGAGAGGTCAAGAGAGGACACTTTTAAAAAGCATTTTAAACATATCTTCATCCCTTCATCTCCAACTGAACCGACTTTTGCAAATAGCAAAAATATATGTTCTACAAATTTTTGTCAGTGAGTGTTGGTGTCTTATTTCCTAGACTTAAAAAAAGAATTTAAACGCGTATTCAATGGCCTTTCTATATCGATAGCGGACAGATCGAAGAAGACTTACTCGCGATACGACCACGGACGAAAATGGCGTCTGCAGCTGCACTTCGATTTGGCAAACATTTAAAAGAACTTAGGATACATCTCTGTCAAAAGTCTGCAGCAAGTAAAGGAGCTAGGTAAGCATCTTTGATTATGTCCAGATAAACTGAGCGCGTGTCATTTATTTTAGCACCCTTATATGCGAGATCAAACAAAGTAGTCAGAGGAAAGTAGGGCTATGGACTGACCTTCAATGTTTTGCATCGTTATTTGTCAGACAAATGCTGAAATGAAATTATTTATACCTCTTGAGATATGAAATGAACCAAAATCACTATGGTTGTGCCTCATTACCAAGTTCTTATTATCTTTCTCAAGCCTAAAAATACCCCCCCCCCCCCCTTTCCAAACTCTTCAGCTAGACTGAATAATCCAGTCTCTTGGTTGTCATTACAAGAGTCTTGAATCCCACTACAATTGTTACGGAGCGAAGTCTGACAAATCTGTTGCCCAACGATTTCTCCATACTATACCTACCAGTAGGACCTTTTAATTTAAGAATTGATTTTCTTGCAGAAGGCACTTAAGCTAACATTAGACTAAATGTAGATACCCACCTTGTACTTTTTCTCGCTTCAGAGTAGTTGGTTTTCCCAAATTTCAGTTTGTCTGTTTGCAGACTGAGGTAGGGAGTTAAAAATTCGCAAAAAGGCATTAATTATCATGATTATTGATAAAGAAAAGAAAAAATGCAAGGTGGGTAGCGATATTTCGTTCTATATCAATGAGTGCCTTCTGCAAGGAAATCAATATTTAAGGTCTTATATATGGAGAAATCATCGGGCAACGGATTTGTCAGACTGCACCCTATAACAATGATAGTGGAATTCAGTCTCTTGTAACGGCAGCCAAGAGTCTGGATTATTCAGTTTATCTCTTCAGCTTTTTTCTGTTATCATCTTGTTAGTATATGTCAATCTTCATTTAACTCCACTACCTACATGTTCAGGACTTTGTTCATTCATTTTTATTGTCTGCTCATTTTAGGACCCTTTTGCCAATCAATAGGCAACTCATTTCTCCCTATGATTCAACTGTGTCTTACCACTTGTCATCTCCAAAGGATCAACTTGTACCGGTACATGTAGGACTACCCTACCTGTAGCCTGAAATTTCCTGTCATATACCTGGCAGGGAATTTTTCAGGGGTTCTCCAGGGCCAAAATTCGGCCCCATTCCCAATGCTGAAAAATAGGCATTTTTCCCAATTTCTGAGCTTAAAAATCCCAATATGAAAGAAATAAAATTCCAATGAACCCTTTGACATGTTTGAGTTTGAAATTACTGAAAGTATATCGATCAGACGAATTTGAAATTGGGTAGAAATTGAAATAATTTCATCAAGAATCTTTAAAAAGTAAACACTTAGACAAATATTTTAATTAAATTTTTATACCTAGGCTAGCTTTGTAGCAATATTGATAATAAAGAATAGCAACTTTTTGCTTGTTTCCTCAATTTATTTGTATATTTTTTCCCCAATTTTAACCAAATGTCGCCATTTTCCCAGTCTTGAAGGCCCAGGCCCCTGGAGTCAAAGGGTAAAAAACCCTGTATATATGAGAAATAATAATCCAAATATATTTAAAATATTTTTCCAGACCAGGAGGGAAGGGATGATACAAATAAAAACACAGACACTCAAATACACAAATACACAAATTTTCGGCCCCTTGGCCTTTATCAAGTGTAAAAACGACGATCTATAATAATTCTAAATGATCGTCGTTTTTACACTTAATAAAGGCCAAGGGGCCAAAAATCTGGTATTTGAGTGTTTGTGTTTTTATATGTATCCTAAATAAAATATAGTTTCAAACCATGAATTTTACATGATTTGTAATTGCTGCAAATATGAAAATGAAATCTAAATTTTGAATAAAGTAACTTAAGGCATTAGCATGATTAGGGGTATAATACTCTGGTTGTTTTGATAATCATGATTATAGAAAAATTAAATATCACAAAGTTAATGGCCGAAGACACATGACTTTGGCAAAGTTCGGGACCATACATTTTCATGGTGAGTTGAATGAAACAGTAAATAGATATCAAATATCAAAAATATGTAACTTTTAAGGTACGGCAGTACATGTATATATAATTTCTATCTTATCCCATCCTCGGTACCCCAGGCTATTTGCGCTTTGGCTAAATACCCTGGGTCATATTGTACTATTTCAGGGATTTCCATTTATATGCAAATGTTGCCGATTGGTTCCCTCACAAACTTTTTTATCCAATCGCATAATTATTTACAAACATCTTTTGGATAGCGATAATAAATAGTGCATGTTTGACTAGGTAAGATACTTTTTGATGCCCTGAGACAATAATCGAATTGTAAATTAGATGTTTTTGATGTAAATATTCAGGTAACCGACAAAAATTCCTCTCTTGTGTACGATTCACATACTGTCCTCACTGGTCTGTACGCAGCCATTACCATCAGTTTTTTAGCTTCACGAAGAAGAGCTATTTCTTTTAAGATCCCCGAAATAGTACGATATGACCCAGAGTATTCAACCAAAGCGCAAATAGCCTGGGGTACCGAGGATGATCTTATCCATGATATTGTTATTATACCCCAAATACCTTAAACTACAAAGGGATCTCAATGCAATATGATATCTATCAAAAGTGTCATATTTGAATGACCAATTCCTTATTTTCAGAGACTTTATAGAGAATCACTATGTTAAAGTAAAGGAGAATAACCCCAGCTTCCCTATACTGATCAGAGAGTGCAGTGGTGTACAGCCGAAAGTTTACGCTAGATATGGTATGGAGGGTTTATTTTTAAAACATACATGTATCTTAATCAATAATGTGCAGTGTTTTCTAAGTACGTCGTACTATATTTGGTAAAGAATGATCATAATAGAATGCAAGATATGTGTGCTATCTCATAAATTGTGCTAATACTGTTACGTCACATTTCACATAACATATTTTATTTGAACGATAAAGTAAAGTACCTTTCACTCCTAAATGTATTGTTGTTGGAAAAAGGCACCTTTATCTGTAAAAAGGCACCTTCATCTGTTAAAGGGCACCTTTATCTGTTAAAAGGCACCTTTATCTGTAAAAAGGCACCTTTATCTGACAGTATGCAATGCACAGTAAAAATTATTTCATTTATCAACTCAAAATTATAAATTTCAAAGTACAGGTAAATGTATTTCATTGGTCATTGCAATTTATTGAATCAGATGTATGTAGATTTTTTTAATGAAAAAATTTACTAACTAATAAATACTTTTTATTTACTTCATGATATATTTTTCATACACTGTTAAAAGATTTTTTTTCCAATTATTTCAGAATTTGGGAAGGAGAGCAGTGCTAGTTTATCTGACATGAATGCCGATCAAGTGACAAATACCATACAACAGTTAGCTGCCAAAACATCTTAATACAGTATTAATAAGTGTAAAGTTATAATGCAGACTTAAAGAACACTTGAAATAATTAGGTGTGATAATATATGTGTATTTCTGAGAACAATTCACAGTAGTCGTTTTGACACTGTTAATAAAATTGTACATACTAAATCTGAACTCTGAACTTCATCCTTGGCTTCAGTATTGTTCAATGGAAGTGATCTGTGTTAAATATGTCATCTGCAAAATAAAGCATGGATCACTTTGTCCAGAGTCTGTCTGGCAATGGGTCAGTCTAGTTCTCACAATTTTACATTTATTACTATATGTTGTATTTTTATACCCCAGCAAAAAAATGGGGGGGGGGGGGGTATATAGTAATGCACATGTTTTGGACATAACTTTCATAGTCTTTGGCCATATTACATTGTTTAGACTGAGGATCACTGACGAGGGTTTAGTACCCGAAAGGTGGCTGCAAATTTATCTGTTATTAAGTGATGCTATGAATTTGAAGATGTGTAACATTGTGAAACTTTTAAGCAAACTTGGAGGAAAAGGTACAAGTAATTCTAAATTCAGACTGATGTGATGAAGAAAAGGAGATAAAATATTATCCATTCCTCCATCCCCATTGAATTAGTTAATACTGTACATGTACTTACTTTAGCACAATCAAATCTTAGTGGAAACAGGGCAAAATGGAGCAAATGGACATTAAAGTATGACTCTATGAGTATGAATTAGGTCACCTTACTGTTCTCTATCATTATATATTGCATTGCAGATTAAATTTTTAGCTTAGTTTTTAATTAGCACAAGCTTGACAGCACTGACTCTACTAAAATATGAATCCTGTTAAAATAAGTACACGAACAGTATTTTACACATGGCAAGTGACTCCTCACTTTGACACAAAATTGCATCCAAGAACAATTGACATATTACTGCATACGTGTTATTTTCGCTAGGGTAAATTTTCACGAAATGACCATTGCAAAAGTACGCCTAGGGTAATTTTGGAGAGAACGGGACTGTTCCCTGAAGTCTTGAGATTTTGCACTAGTTGTAATGTTTCATGTGGGGTTATTTTTGCCATAATAAAACAATCACAAAAGTTTCGATATTTACAGTATTACAAAGCAAAATAATTATACTTTGTCATGTTTCTTTTATTATACAAAGTTTGATAGGGTATTTTTTAATCTCCCTGACCATCTGTCTGCCCATGAATGCTTGTCTGGGCAGTAACTTCTACTTTGCAATATCATTTCACAGAATTTTTACTTAGGACTAAATGATATGCCATGACCTAGAACCAAGGTCATAGGTCAAAGTAACAATAAACTGTATGAGTAAAACCTTTACCATGGCACGACTTAGTCCTTCTATATGGATTTTAGGAATATTTATTTCATTGAACTGTTACTTTTGGCCATATTTTTCACTTAAATGTGCTTCTGAATAAACCCTACACAAAATTTGGAGCCGCTCATTTTGGCAAGAGGAAATTAAAGCTCTGTATTGTAGATGGCACCAGGGAAAATTCACTTGGCTTTATTTATATTGTTTGGCATAAAGTACTACAAACAAGGATTAAAATATCCGAAACATGTGTCTAGTACAACAAAATTGGTACTATAGAACATATATTTCAATATTGACAATTTTAAAAGATGTACCATAGCCTTGAACTATTGTCTTGAGTCGAAGGTCAAGGTCACAATAGGTTTTATGGTCTAAATTTGTCCAGGACATAACATTTCACAGAATTTTTACTCAGGACAAAATTTAAGGGTTTGTCTTGAACTTGAACCAAGATCAAGGTCACAGTACAATGTAGATTTCATGGGTAAAATCTTGTACAACATCATCATGGATTTCAATAATATTTTACAGAATTGTTACTAATTGTCCATCCAAGGTATTATATTTGTACAGGTAATGGTCACAATAGACTCTATGGGTAAAACCATGTCTGGTGCATAACTTGTTTCCTCTGCATGGATTTCAAATATCAATATTTTACAGATTGTAACTCTGGACCCAAGGTTTTTGGCATGACCTAAAAGGTCAGGTCAAAGTTCATGGTCTCAATATACATTGTCAATCTAATCTTACTTGGTTCAAAATATATATTCAGATTTGATGCTGTAACCATCATCAATGATGCATAAGGCGCTGAACCAAAACCATGGAACTTTTGCATACCCTCCATGAACTTCAGTATAACTCAAGTAATTATGAAGTTTGAAATAAGATTTTTCTTAGTCATGAATGTCAACCTTATGTGAGGATATTCAATATCCAGTAATAAATGGGTCTGTTGAGAAAAATATAAAATAAGATAAGTAAGGGTTATTGTACTGTCTCGGAGGGCGTAGCCCGAGGAGCAGTTGAATAGCCCACTTGTTGCACGGCAATTGTTAGGCCATCAAACAATTCTTCACTGCTACGTACAAGAAAAGTACTCATGCTAGTCAGGCAATGACTCAGTCAATTATTCAATCATTACTTCAATCATTAATCTAATCATTGCTACACAATAAGAATTATTGCACGAAAGGTGTAAATTACCGTCTACAACGTAGACCGTGCAACAAGATAGTTTATTAACCAAAATGGACCCTTACGATAAATCAATAAATCAATCTTGTGAATACATATGACAATGTTAACGGAAATCATTTCACTATCTAGTTGGCTTGAAATAGCTAAGAGGTCTAATTTATATCATATAAAATTATGTTCCATATTGTTGTGGACTGATTTTTTTTTTCAAAGGTAGTGAGATACATTGTCTCAAAACAGCAGATCAATAATACATATAGCTAACTTAGAATTAAGAATTGTGATTTTTCTGAGATAAGTGCTGGTCGAGTTGAGGAGAGTTTTTACATATTTATAACATCTACATGTATATGTTTATACAATATATATATCCAGTTTAGGGATGCAAGTCTTTTATTAGGCCAGTTTTGCGTTCTTTTTACGTGTATCCAGCACACAGCAAGTACATTTATCGTACATGTAAATAGGGAATTACATTAGCTGTGCATATACGTGTACATACAAATACTAGGAAACTAAATATTCCATTAAATACTTTCGTCGGAAAGTTACACTTTTCTTGATACACTGTCTTCAAACGTAAACGTACAAGTTTATCAAGCATTGCACTCCTCGCTCAAGGTCGCCTTTACGACTATACAGTCGGAAAAAGGATCAAACTCGTGATGTTAGTCTTTCTTCTGATTTGAATGATTTTATCACTTAAATAACCCAACATTGATATTAGGCATTGCATATATAAACATGTATCTTTGGTGTCTGTCTGTCTTTTGTAAAACTCATAATTGGGAACCCACGATAGGGTCTTCATATTTAATACTTTCAATGCTTGATTAATTTAAGCAATTGACCTTGGGGTTCTATATTTAGGAAAACATATACATTTATGTATGGAAATTGCATCTAGATTCAATCTCTTAAGGAAAAGAATGATCCATATTTCACATGAACATAACAGGACAAAATTGTCTCTTTCAATTTTTAAGTAAAACCTGATAGAAGAAACACAGCCGAAAGGAGCATGGATTGCTACAAACATTTTTTTTTTATGTCGCCCTTATAAGCAGTATCATCTTTAATAATCCAGGAATCGAAAGTAAAGAGAGCAATAAGTCTACTGTAATTTTCGCGTTTTGAACCATAAGGGCGTTCACACAATCGCATCAGATGCGGAAGATATCAGTAATCAAAATGTACTGTCTAATAACTTAATTACAGAAATTGAAATAGTGGGTGGCATAGACCCACTTGGCCTTCGTTCCTGCTAATTTCCCTGCATCGAAGGAAAATCAATTTTTAATCAAAGTAAATCGCTTAAGTATGTCAACTACTAGAAATCTCAACTTTTACAGAAATTCCTCAATCAGCATAAAAGCTGCACACCCACGACCAATTTCCTGATGTCAAAAGACATGCAACAATGGAAGGGAATTGATCATTTAAAATATTAATCATCATAAGAGGATGTCCGAAGACCTTTGAATGATGATTTAATTCCTTGGGTGGACTCATTAGGAAAATCCTTTGTGAAATACAACAGACGCACGCTACGAAGTCTTTGAAATTCTGATAACCTTGGCATAAGGTGGCGCATAGAGCATGTAGAGCAATGGAGCAAAGTCAGTTTATAATCCTTATTTCACATGATTTGCACGTAAAAATACTTTCACAGTATTTGCTACGCCAGGATCAACGGAGAAACAGGTGTAAGACCAGGTGACCTGAACACATACCCACCGGTCGACAGACAAATGGCAGGCTGACTCATTTCAGTTCATGAGTTTTGAAATATTCAAGTCACATAGATGTTTATGTAGTGCAGTGTGTCGAAATAGAATGATACGTGAGGACAGATGAACTTGTGTCAATATATTTGTTTTTAAATGTCATCCTTTCTACTTGATACATGTTTCTCGGTCAATTAAAACAGCCCCTACCTAGCTTCTAAGGTACCCAGAAAAGTAGCAGATCCAGGATGTCAAAAAAAGTTGGAAAAAGCAAAGCAAAAAATCTTTACAGAAACACTTTCAAACATTAGGAAACAGTCGGACTTGATCCCATGTCCCCTTCTCTAGAGTTACTACCAGAATTTGGCCACAGCCAGGATTTTTTTCCTCATGGGACTGCACCCCCTACTTATTCTTCAGAAAAAAAATCTAGATCTGTGATCGTACATGTACCATGATAATTTATCAATTACATAGAACTAGGGACATTCACCCCCTTTGTCGACTCAGATGTTTGTGTGTGGAACAATGACCTATTACAACCACCGGGTGGTATGAAGTCGCCAACCTCACGGCTAAATAATTGTAAACGTCTTCAAACTAAATAAACAATTCTTGCATACACCCCTGCTACCCATAATAAACCTACATTTGATGATGCGCATTCTTTCGTTGTCATTGACAATTACCTTGGTAAAATCATCCTATATTGAGCTTTTTGATTCACAAGAACAATAATTGATACTGAATCGGCTTGGCTGGAAGTCCGTATACTCCCCCACTACTAACACCTACTCTTAGCCTGTCTGCAATAGGTGAAGACATTGGAAGCTCTTTAGTAACAATATACAAATTGATGGAAACTGACGCTTCATTCAGCCACTAATGAGAGATCATCAATCAGGGAGCGCTGGTACTTAATTAAGGTGTTTAGGGAAAGATCGAGCAGGCAAAAATCGGCTCGATAGTATTTGTTTTGTAAATCAAAACCATGAATGCAGGAAAATATCTTGGATATATTCATATTTGCATTATATCGTTAGCCGCAATTTTGGTCATTGTGTCCTGTGATCAGAATAGAGACGTAGACTTTGACAAAAAGCTAAGGGATTTTGAAGAATATCTAGAAGAAGTGGTCAGATGTAGGAAAGTGACCAGTGGTGCTATAACGCTGGTCAAAGATGACCGAGTGGTGCTGGCTCGAGGATTCGGACACACTGACCAAGAGAAACGGACTCCGGCCACCAATGCTACACGGTTTTGCATCGGATCTTTGACCAAAGCCTTCACGAGTTCCATTATAGCCAAAGTTCTAAGTGAACACCAGAGGTAAACTTTATAGTTTTGTTCTTGATATGATATATTATAAAACAAGAAATATCTTTTGTAACAAGCCGTTAGTTTGAAAAGGATGCGGGGATGGGTTGACCACCTTTAGAAAATCAATTGTCTTCAGTTGGAAGGAAATTCAATAATTTTGAATCAATGGAACTGATAATAGTATGAAAATGTATACAAGTGATGGTGTAGTAAAGGAAATATGAGATCAATGCTTCATTAATTCCTTAATTACTGCTTTTATTGAAATAATCATAGTGCATGTATTGAGAAAAATCAAACGAAACTTATTTGTCTCAAGACTATTACATGTAGCTTTAGGGTTATAAATGATATATCCAGGCAATTTTAGTTGTAAAGAATTCAAGATAAGTTTTGAGGAATAATTCTCCAAAATCATATTGATCTTTATTTTCAATTTTGACATGCTGTCAATGTTTTTATCAATATATCAACGTGATTTTTAAGGAAATGTTAAAAAATATCAAAAACAATAAAACAGAAATATGAAAAAACGAGGAAAATAACCTGGGGGGCTCATAATCTACATCCTCTCTCTAGATCCGCCCTTCCATTGTAAAAAAAAATATCTTAACATTACATGCTTCTGTCTAATATCTCTTAATATTTAATTGCTTTAACAAACATCTCATAAATGAAAACAATGCATTGTCTGGAAAACAGCGATGAATCTAAAAGCTTTACCGTGTTATAGAAAGCTAATCACCTTCACGGACCGAGGAATCACTTCTGAAAGATACGAGTTTGATATATCATTCATGGAATATTCTATCAATGTGGTTCGTGACTTCAAAATCAACTGATTACGTCTGTATCACTCTCTCTCTAAATTCAGGTCGTACTTAGCAAAATTTTGCAAGTAATTGAATCCATATTTGTAATTGGTCGCTTAAATTAGGGAAAATAAGTTCTAAAAGGGGATTTTGGCTTCATGGTTCATTGCTCAAATGTTTCATCAGTATTTTCAATCGACTTGTGCAGTTACTTAAATGCATCAAGAAATCATACAAAGAAATCAATCAAAACATCACAGAAGTACCTATCAGTTATTCAGTAAGGCAAGGCAAAATCTTTAGAATTTCAATTGGGACGGTTGCGAACCTCGGGATGAATAACATTCTGAAGTGAAATTCATTTACCAAGAACATTTTGCATTAATTCATAGATTAGAATAACAAAAGTAGAAAAAGGTTTAAAACTCAAGACAGATGACGGAATATACATAAGATTAAAACGTACTTTTTGAAACCGAAAAACCTGTATACAAATGCGAAAGTAAGAAAAGCAATGAAGTATCTTAACTCTTCTGCATTAGAGCCTTATGATTTATACCAATATATTAAGGTTCTAATTAGCGAAATTTGATAATGGCCGAATATTGTAACTGCGAAATTTGATTTTCAAAAAAAAGGGTTTGTATACTAGTATGGACTGCACATGGATAATCTAAGATACGAGATTTTTCAACTACTAGTATATAATTTATGTGAAAGATCAAATGAACCGTGTGATGGATTGAATGAATTAATTGTGTGAATACGAGCCTCCCAATGACAACGCATTCCTAAAATACGTAAACAAAATATCTAATCTACAGTTAAAATCGTTCCCCATGACTTGGTGTTTAGAAGTGTATTAATTACTTCTTTCCAGCTCTGTCGCCTGAAAGAAGCTTCGTTTTGGCCCTTTATCGATTTGACATCATAAATATTATTTTGCTTTTTCGAAAACTTGTCATTCCATTCAAAACTTTTCCATCGAAATTAAAGTAGGTTACGCATTCAAAAATTTCTGTTTATGAAATTTTCTCAAAATTCTGAAACCTAGTTTGGCCATATTTCATTGTTTGGATTGAGGATCGCTGACGAGGGTTCGATGCCCGAAACATGCATGTCTGGTCCATGCTGTAAATTTATCTGCTTTTAAATTATGCTAATGAATTTGAAGACGTTGAACAATTACATCTAAGCATCATCCCTCCATTGCTATTTTGAGCATATGTGTTATTTGGACATGCTACTGAATAGACCCGGCCCACATGAAATTTAGGCACGCATTCTCTGTAAAGTAAATGTACAAATCTAAAATCAAAAAGTAAAAGAGGGCGCTACTGAAACGAATTTTGGTGGCTCCGCTGGAAGCATCACTGATGATAATTTAATATTCGAAACACGTGTCTGGTGCAGAAAACTGGTTTGGAATTTTCTTCATGAGTTAGAACCCTTCCGTATTATTACATAGAAAAACGACGAACAACACTATCTTATAAACAATTTCCACAGTCTACCGCAAGAACGTTTTCATTCCAGAAAAAAGACTAAATAATCGCCTACTTATTATTCGATCTACATGTATTTGAATTACAGAAATATCAGAAAAGAAGGAAATTCAATATTTATGTCTTTCTTTGTCTATTTTCCACAGATTTACATGGGACACCCCCATCATTTATGTCTTATTTCATCTTTCCCCCCAGCTTTACATAGAACCACCCCCATTACTATCGCCCTCTTCGTATTCGATCTGTATTAAATATAGAAACATTAGAAAGAAAATTTATGTCTTATCTTTTCTTTTTAACAGTTTTACATGGGACCCCTCCATGTTTGTCTTACTATTACCCTTTTAGAAAAAGACCATCCAAGAAAAAAAGACTTTAATCGCCTACTTAATTCGATCTATATCAATTATAGAAATAAGAGAAAGGAAGAAAAATTATGTCTTAATTACTTGTTCTTTTTCCACAACAGCTTTACATGGGACACCCCCATTACGGACATATTAAACGATTTTCAGTTTGACGATGAGCTGCGTAGTAAGTACACCAACTTACGTGATTTATTGGCACACAGGCTCGGCTATCCCTCCAACTTCCTTGCTCTATTAGTGGGCTTTCCAGAAAATACGACCAGAAAAGATTTTGTAAGGTAAGCAATAAAAGAACACATGCAAACAAGGACAAGTTGTGAAGCCAATACAATATACAATATGATAAGAGAATAATTGATAAATGTTTATACCATCCCCCTTATTTCCGAGAGTAAAATGCAATCTAATGTTTAAAGTCTTCAAATTCATTAGCATCATATAGAAGAGATAAATTTACAGCATGGACCAGACATGCACGTCTCGGGTACTTAACCCTCGCCAGTGATCCTCAATCTAAACAATGTAATATGGCCAAAAAGTGTGAAAATTTTTGTCCAAAAATGTACCGAAAAACGTAGCAGGATTGGTGGGATATGATGCTACAGGACCCACGTTTTGAAAATTTCAAGTTTTTTTTTTTTTTTTTTTTTTTTGGATAACAGAAATTTTCAAATGCGTTGAAGAGACAGACGATCAATCGAAGATAAAATCATAACTTTTTGGCAAACGTAGTTTTATATATACATTTGTATCTACCATTTTTTAAAATGTTCTCTCTAATCCATTTCCTATTCCTCCTTCATTGTCTAAGAACCAAACCTGACATCAAGATCACGGCGATTGTCTATTACAAAGAATGTTCGCATGCTAATGTAACAATTCTCGCTTAAATTTTATTTCAAATTGACAAAATAGGATATTGGTAGATTTTATTATTCTTAATCATTGAATCACTCGGATCATGAAGGCATATGAATGAGAGATTTCAATTTGCCAAACTGCCGCCAATTCGGCGCAAGTCTTCGACATTTGAAGTAGGAAAGATCTAGACATTTTTTTCCGAAAAATAAAATGATTGACCTTTTCTTCAACTATATAACCATATTTCTACACAAAGCTTCTTCCTTAACACAAATATTATATTACCGTCTTCTCAGAAAAAAAGAATAAAATCATTAAGATGATCTATTAAAGGCGTCTTATAAAGATCCTATATCCACATTCTCAGAAAAAAAGAAACGCGAAACATGGTCGTTTTTTTCACAATTGCCTCAGTTCATCTTTCCTAGAACGAAGAGGAATCATTGAATTACACGATGATCTATTTTAGATTGAAATCAAGCTATATCAGTTATAAGCTAAAGACTCTTTTAGATCGACTTCAGAAAAGACCATTCCTCTCGATACCCAAAGGCTAAAGCCATTTTTTGATTCCATTTGTAAAATGATATATAATAAATATAGTCAACTGAAAACAGCATCCTTCCAGTTTTTAGCATACAGAATCTGTTCAAGGAGTAACAGAAGTCGATAGGATGAATTGGCGTCGTCTCTTAAGCCAATTTGTCCTCTATTGCCAGATCATTGTTCCAAATGCAGTAACATTAGTGCAGAGATTATATATAAATAGCTGTTCTTTTATGAATCAAGAGCCTAGATTTTACTGGCATTGATTCACCAGTGCTCCGTCAATGAAGGACAAATACCGCGAAGCGAGAACTATATGTCTGCAAATTGTACTTGCTAGGGGTCCGTCGATGCTTAATTTTGTACTCTATTGTCAGTGCTGTTGAGATTATCGTCATGATCTTCTTTAACTCATTTGCTAAGCAATTGAATGTTGAACGTCTTCAAATTCATTAGCATCATTTTAGAGCAGATACAGCATGGACCAGACATGCACGTTTCGGGTAATGAATCCTCGCCAGTGATCTTCAATCTAAACAATGTAATATGACCAAAATCTATGAAAAGTATGTCCTAAATATACCGAAAGACATAGCAAAATGGCTGGGATATGATGCTACAGGACCAGGTTTTAGAAAGTTGAGAAAAATTTGTAAACAGAAATTTTCAAATGAGTTTGAAGAAACGACCAACCGAAATTGATCGAACTTGATATTTCATAAAATCGTTTATGAGTGTAAAAGAAGGGAGGGGATCTGCAACAAGACCCTGTTGCAGCACCAACAGCAAAACACCAAAAAAACCCGATGCAAAAACACAAAAGACGAGCATACTATGAGACGGAAAAGATACATACGATATATAAACATCAAACACAAAGACTACACATAAACCGACGAGACCAATGGACAAGCGGTGCCGACTTTGGACGGCCATTTGCCACGCAAGTAGCAAATGGTGTGGTTACCATGGATTACGTGCGCACAATACATAACGTCAAACACAAAACTCGAATAAGAATTTTAAAAATCACAGTTAATGGTTTCCGAACCTAGAAAAGTTCAATACCAAACAATTTTTTAAAGTAAAAGTTAAACTCCATTCAAGATTTTATCATGTGCCCGAGGAGAGAAAGGATCCGTTCTCCTCGTTGCTAGTAACAATTGTCACTTTAAATTCATCAAAGGAGGTTAACATGCTATTTTGAACATAGATTATATTTGGATATGCTACTGAATCGAGCCGCGCACTCTCTGTAAAGTAAATGCAGAAATTTAAATACTTAAAATAAAACCAGGGGGCGCCAGTGGATTGAATTTGGGTTGCGTATGAAAAGCACTTTGGCTGGAAGCATAATTGATGAGAATTATGTATTCGAGACACGTGTCTTGTGCATGAACATTGATATGAAATTTTGGTCAATAAGGTATATAATTGGAATCCTTCCGTATTTTTTTTTAGACTTTATTCACATAAACATATAAAATATACACGACATGATTCATTCATATGCTCTCTTTCACTCTCCGATTCATACCGTCAATGTACAAATTATAAATCGCCTCAATGTGAAATTATTTTATTAATTTCTCCCATCTACAATCGTATTCTGGGAGGTCCCCCCTTCTGTCACAGGTTCGAATAATTCTTCAATGAAATCAGAAAGCTACTAATATCAACGATACTATTGTTCATTTTTTCGTAAATATATATTTCTTTGCTAAGATAAGTATTAAGTTTATGATGGAGTTGTGTTTTTCATATCATCTTCCAAAAATAATTATCTCTTTATCAGCGGAGAAGCTGGAGTTTATATTTCTTAAAATGATAGCTAATTGATTCCAAAATATGAGTGTGATATTACATGTATAGAATAAATGAATAATTTATTTTGTAAATACATGTTTAACATTATATGACATAGACTTGAAATCTAACGTTCCTCTTTGTTGCAATTTATATGTACGGTTCTGGTTAAACACAATGTAAACATTCGAAATAACATCTTGAATATAAGAATTATAATCATCTTGGTTTCGGATGGTCGAGGTGGAAAAAATGAGTAACATTGAATCTCACTAAGAGTTGATTAAACCATTTTACCATTGTAATTTGATGAAGTCCTGTCTAAATGTTCGATATGCAATGTCCTTAGGTTTAGAGATTTTCTGACTTTGTTTTTTTTTCCAGAATGTTACAACACCAAGTGCCTCAAGTTGGATTTCGTACAAATTTCCTGTATAGCAACTACATGTACACATTAGCAGGTTACTTGGCCGAACATGTCACCGGTCAGTCTTGGGAACAGATGGTCAGCGATTACCTGTTAAAGCCTCTGGATATGTCCACCAGTGGTTTCGTGAACACCATAAAGAATTTCAGCAAGTTCTCTCCTTCATTCTCATTTGTGGACGGAAAAGCATTTGCAAATGAGTTTGATCTTTTATAGTAAGTAAATGAAATTGATTTAACAGAAAGGAGGGAATCTCCAACAGGACTCATGGCAAAAATGACTTGTGGCACGTGATCCGGATAACCACACCGTCTGCTACTTGCGTGACAGATGACCGTCGGCACCGGTTGCTCAATGGTCTCGTTGGTCTATATGTGGTCATTTGTGTTTCATGTTTCTATTTGTCAGTTGGTCTCGTTGGTTTATGTGTGGACTTTTGTGTTTCATGTTTCTATAGTCTAAGTTGGTGTTCCTGGTCCCTTTTGTGTCTCTTTCTGTGGGTATCTTCTCTGGGTTTTTGCATTGGGTGTTTTGGAATTTTGCTGTGGGTGCTGCAACCGAGTGTTGTTGGAGATCCCCTCCTTTCTTTAATCATCCAGATGCGTTGATTTACTCGTAGAAAGGGCGACTGTCACAACAAAGGGACATTGACCAAACAATAAAGATGTCATAAAAATATACAGTAAAATCTAATCATAAACCAACAATACCAACGGGCATCCAGTGTCGACATAGGACGGCCATCTGCATGTACCACGTTAGATACAAATGATGTAGTTGTGGGGATTACGTGTGCAATACCCTTCCAGTGGTTACCCAATGGTCTCGAATAACGAACAATTTTTGTGTGTACCGGTTATATTTTCCTCGCTGTATGATGACTACATAAACAATACAGCAAAACACAGGGGTAAAATGAGATAAAGAAGATCCAGACGACAATCTCAACAGCACTCACAATAGAACACCAAAGTGAGCATCGACGGACCCCTAGCAAGCTAGAGGTAGGACCAGGTGCCTGGGAGGAAGTAAGCATCCCCAGCTTGGCTAGCCGCATTCGCCGTCGATGATCACGCATGAGGTTATGTCAATAAAGAAAGTACCAAACAGATGAGTAAGTGGATAAGTGGATATGAAAAATAGAACCTTAAGGCGTACGAAAAACAGTCCGTGTTCTGAAGGTGGGAGCGAGCCCAAAATGATTTTCTAGTAAACGGAGAATCTCGGGACATTCTTAAGAAATTTGGATGGTAGGTTTTTTAAAAAATGTGCTCCCAAAATATATTTCACTTACAATTATACTTTCCTATAATCGATAAAAAATCAACTTAATATAGCAACGATTAAGGTTTAAAAAAAATGGAAATGAAAGATATGCAAACATTCAAAACACTGTTACATTGGATAAATCTATACCATTCATGTACACATATTTTAAGTTACTATCTACTGTTTTAATTCATAAAAAATTCCTCAGAGATAAAGAAATCTCCTTTCAGCGTTAACTCTCAAATTTTGAAACAGAACTTCAAGCAAATAGCTTCAACGTGGTATTTCACTTGGCTTGATGCTACATTGTAATTTCGCCTTCCTGTCATAATACGATATTTCCATTTCACATCTTACAGTATAAATTAGACCAGTAGCTTGTTTTAAATTTATTCACAAATACAAACCACTTAGTTTGAATTATTGTAATAATCAATGCGATTCTGAGAAAATTAAACGAAGAGTCTATTGTGAAGATAACCGAAAATGTAGTTTTCTATAGATATTCAGAAATCTAGAGGGGAAGATTTCGGTTGGTCTCAAACACATTAGTGCTATCAACTTCGAATTACAGTTGTATTATGTAATGGGAAACAAAGACGTCAAATGCCGTCTCCTGTAACTACAGCGTATTCCCTATTTGGCTTTTTAATTCACATACAAAAATGTTCATATATCTGAAAAGGCAGGATAAAATTGAACTGATTTGTCAAAGGAACAAATACGAAAGTGTACCTCATTGGGCAATGACGTCATCAAGATAATTGGAAAAAAACGAGCAACTCCAGGTGTGTTGAGGAAATGATCATACTCCAAAACTAATCGAGATACTTGTCACAGTTGGATGATGCTATTTAGATGAAATATCAAGGAAATCAAAGACGATAACGACAAATCTAGATTCAAGAGTCACCATAATAGTCACATTAGAGCAACAGGTTCCTGAAATGTAGAGGTTCTAAAAGCAAAAAATACCATTCATGCATACCAAAATAATTCGAGTCTGTATTCCGTTAATCCATTCAAGTCTCTTCATTGCTGCTCGAAACCAAAATAGATGAGATACGAAGCAAAACTTTATGCACTTCCTTTTCTATCCACAAATCTCGGTAGTCGTGGATTCTGAAATCTATATCAATAGTCTAATTGTGACGTCACAATCAATACAGTCAAGTGACGTACTTTGTCGCAGCTTTTTTTTTCGGAGTTTGTAGAGGGGTTAATTTTAATATCTTAGTACAATTTATAGAATCCCTTAGTTAATACCGAAAAAATCAATTGAATTGATATATGTAACTTTTATATATTTTTTCTGAAAGACTGAGGGAAACGTTGTTGGGAATATCCACCTCTACTCTACGCCCTCTGACAACAAAGTTCGAACACTTCTTTCTCTATGAACATCATGCTGTCATTATTTGAAGCAAACAAGGAGGGATCTCCGACAAGACTCGGTTGTAGCACAGACAGTAAAACATCTAACTACCACTTTGCAAAAAGATTGAGGAGAGATACACAGTACGAGACGTAAACAGACACGGAAGACCAAAAACGGCATCAAAATGTAACACAAAAGACTACACATAAACCAACGAAACCAGAGCTATGTAGGACAAGGAAAAGTTTCCCTGTAATCTAGTCATCTTAGATTAATGAACTAACTTAAGTACCGTAACGGTTAATTTTTCTAGTTGACCGAAAGATTATGTAGAGTCTACAAAATCGATGTTTTTCAACTCGTAGCTTTCTTGAACTGTTACAATACTTCAGAACAATTTCAATGCACCAGATACGTGTTTTCGTAAATCCCCATCAGCGGTTTTTCAAGCCAAAGTGATTTTAAGACACAGCAAAATTTATTTTAGTAGCGTTCTCTACTCTGATTTTTTTTAGTAGTGGCAACCCCAAAATGTATTAGCGAATGACTCTACATGATGAAGAATTGGATATTTCACTCCAATTTGTTATTATCATGCTTTTTCTGATGTTTTATAGTGCGGTTGACCCATCTGGTCCGGCCGGATCTATCTACACAACAGCAGACGACATGGGTAAATGGATGATGTTCCACCTTCACAACGGTAACGCCTCGGGAGACATCCTAGTACCCGAGAAGTTCCTAAAGGAAACACATGTCCGACAAATGATGACACCTTTCGCAGCTTCAAACATCTTTTTGCCGGAATTTCCGATAGTGGACGCTTTTGTTGGCTACAACATGGGGTGGATGACGTCAGTCTACAGAGGTAACATTTATTTTGAAAAGAAATTCGAACACTTGTACACTGGAAAAATTGTGGCCTTTTGGTGATTACATCCAAAAAAATTTTAAGCTTTAAGGACGAAAAACGAAAAAGACAATTTATACCGATCTCCTAATAGATATTATGCAGCCATAATTGTTTTTTTCATTTCCGTACCTTATTTCATTTCGGAAAAGTGGGAGGGTTGTGCGCACGTAATCCACGATAACCACACATTCTGTTATTTCCGTGGCAGGCCGTCCTTAGTCGGCACTGGTTGCCCATTTATCTCGTTGGTTTATGTGTAGTCCTTTGTGTTTTATGTTTCTGTGTTGTGTGTTAACGTTCCTTGTCCCTTACGCGTCTCTTTTTGTGCTTGTCTGCTTTGTGTTTTTGCATTGGGTGTTGTGGGGTTTTGCTGTGGGTGCTGCAACCTGGTGTTGTTGGAGGTCCCCTCCTTTGTTTTACATTGGCAATGACATGGACAGAAACTATATCAGAACTCTAACTTTCCTGGAAATAAGATCTCATGACTATTTAGAGTTTGTTAGTATTGTAATGGAAAGGATGCACATGTTCACTGCAAGTTTTTTGAAGCCATATGATAATGCACTTCGTTCATTATGAAGCTCACCTTTTTTTTCCAAAATTGATAAAGATAAATTTTAGTGCATTTATCTTTCATTAGGCAACCAACGACTTTTGAATCAAAACAAAACATCTACTTGGAGGAACTCTTTTATAAATTTTCTTCTATGAGAAAACTTCTAACAAATCGTGTAGAATATTTATGTTTCCTTGTTCGTTAATAGATACGTTGTTCTTAATTTTGAAAGGTGAAATAAGCTGACACCTGTGTAATTGTAACTTGAAACAAAATGGGGAAGTCTCTTGTACTAAATGTATACCAAATGCTATTATTTTGAGAACACGGCCCCTTAAATGTCAAGTGTGCCACTTGTTCCAAAAATGCAACTTTAAGTGTCTCAGGGTGCAACAGTTGTTCATGTTATCGACCGCAAACATGATGGTTATTTGATGGCATTCCTCGCGCATTTATTTCTGCTTTCTATTATGTACTCATTCATAATTCTGAAACTATACACATGAACAAACGCTGCAAATTATTAGCGGCAGTCGTGACTGACGGTTTACTGTACTCGTTCGTGACCTACTTGCACGGATAGAATACCTCTTGGCAATATGATTGGTCGACTATTGCAAAAACTGCAAATATTCGTCTAGGTTATTCAAACTCTGTACATAAGATTATTTCATCAGGTCGGCTCAAGAGTCTAGGTGGCCTGATAACTGAAAGTCAGATCATTACAATGCATTTTCTTCCGAAAGATGCATCGAAAAGTCCTTGTAGCGATACGTCTTAGAACAATTCGCGGGCATTTCTGTCACTTGAATCGGAATTAATTTAAAAACGAAAAAGCCCAGAAATACAAGAGTTAGAGAAGATCCTGATGACAATCTCAACAGCACTCACATTGGGAACCCTTCCGCATCACAATAGAGCATTAAATTGATCATCGACGGACCCCTAGCAAGCTATAGGTAGGACCAGGTGCCCGGGAGGAGTAAGCATCCCCTGTTTGGCTAGCCGTACCAACCGTACTTTGTAAAATTTACAAGATTTAAAGTCAACTAATTGACGGCAAGCATTTTGTAAAAGCTAATACTTGTCCCCTCTATAAATGATAGAGCCAGCTATGAAAATATATATAAATCATTTTACAACAAAGTAAAAATCCGCAAATTTCAACTCTTTACCTTCTTTGAGAGAGACACATAAGCATGCAAAACAAGGTAAATCGTACCTATATTCATCTTTTAAAATACATGTGTGATTTTCTTCTTGGATGGATTTTAAAACAATGTTGTGCTTGTATTTGTTAGTTTCTTCCTAACATAAATTTTCTTTAAAATCGTTTCAAATTAAATTGAAAACTTTTCTATCATGGCCTCGATCCTCACTGATGAAACATTGGATTTTTAAAACTTAAATATGGTTTTTATGTAAAATCAAATTCAATACAGTGTGTATTTAATTTTAACCAAAGACTTTTGGACTATTTCAGGATACAAGAAATTGTGGCATTCAGGAGGGATAGTCAACTACTCTTCGCTTTTGTGGCTGTTTCCTGATAAGAATGTTGGTGTCTACGTCACGATTACAGGAGCCGAGGGCAATCGGAAAGGTCCAGCAATTTTCCCTATAACAAGTCGAGCTGCTGATATCCTACTCGGTGAAGAACCTTGGCTGAACAAAACGACAGGATGTTCATATCCAGATCCTTGGAGCGAAACGAAAGAAATTGTAAGAGCGAATAATACATTGCACAAATATGCTTGGAATATTACCCGAAATGCATCAGATTACGCGGGGATTTATTCAAACCCAGCCTATGCAGACATGACTATCAAAGTAGAGACGGGTCCAAAACTAAAACTCTATTTTGGAAGATTCGGAGTATTTTCACTATATCCGATTACGGAAGAAAAATTTGACGCATATCTAGAGGGACCTCTATCCTATGTTACGAATTCAGACGATAATACAGCTCCATTCCATTTAGAATTTATTGTAGATTCTTCTCAGGTGACAAAGCTTAAGTTTCCGTTTATACCAGCAGACAGCATAGTCGAATTAGTTAAGAAGAATTCCAAAAATCAAGGGAGCAGTGCAAATTCTGTTCCAAATCTTCATTCATATCGTTTCATGAAATATGTATCAATTATTGATATGTTTTTCGTATTTCTATTTCCTGTGTTTGTTTCTTTTTTCAGCTGATAAAAGTTTCCATTTCCTTTTGAATAAAAGTGTTTATAATTCAATTTTCATTGTTCACTTTAAAAATGTAAATTTATCTTCGCGGGGAGTTCACTTCTCTTCATGTGGTAGATTTTTTTGAGTTGGCAAAGCCAACTCTCATTGCTATGGCTTTCAACTTTGCACTTGATAACCCTGCACGGACCAAACAACGCACAATGTTACTGGCGCAGTAAGAAATAGGACCACAACAATTTGACAAAAGAACATATTAGAAGACAGACGTTTAAGTTCAAGTTGTAAATAATGGGTTAAATGCATTATGAGAATGCAAAAAATGCTACAAGGAACGATGCTACAGTAATAGCGATCACATGTTGATGTCAGTACATTAAAATATGGCGCATCTTTTTTCTTTGTACTTCCCTCCTCTGTATAAGGAGCACCCCATTTTTAGATAGATAGGTAAACGTATTGTATTTAGGATAAAAAAAGACCTTAGATTTTAAAAAAAAATTGTGGATGTGTAGAAGACTAAAGACAAGTAAATAAATCAATCAATCAATCAATAATATTTATTTAAAGTCAGACATAATTTATAACAATCAACATTAGCTCTGATGAGCTATTTACCGACTAGGAAAAAAGGTTTTTCAGTTTGATACTTAATAAACCTAAGATGTTGGTTTTAAGTTGGTCAAGAAGTTTCAAAAGCAAATATCTCCTAAAGTAAAAGTGATAGGACATTATACTTCATACATACACCCATAACAATTGCAACAAATTTGACATGATCATATTGACCTTGAACTCTGACCTCAAAATCAGTTATTTGGTTAAGAAGTTCTATCATTTTATATATTTATATATTTCCAGACTTTTTTTTTTAGATTTCAGACAACTCTTGAATTGTGAGAATCACTCATTCAAGCATTTGAGGCATAGATTTGGAGTTTGATTATACTTGTCTTCTGTATGTTCGTCTTAATGTTACTTTTTGCCAACTCGCAGGACTTTCAGTCCTTTGATTTATATTTCTGTTCCTTTGCCTAAGTTCTTGTTTTATCCTGGCTTTATATGCCCTTGGTTAGATGATTTTTCGATCAACAATTTTGTATTTCTTAAAAGGGATATGGTTAAGGGGTTACCATGCGTGTGTTTTACAAAAACTGACGAATCCCCTGTCAGAAATTGAGTTTTACCGCGAGGCGTCAGCCGAGTTGTAAAACGGATATTTCTGACAGGGGTTTTTAACACTACCACTGTGCTTTCTTCGAGAACTAAGGGTGATCGGAAAAGTGGAAAGGTTGTGCGTACGTAATCCGGATAACCACACCGTCAGCTACTGTCGTGGCAGATGGCCGTCCTAAGTTGGCACTAATTGTCTATTTGTCTCATTGGTTTATACTAGATTGTAGTCGTCGATGTTTAATTTTGTGCTCTATTGTGAGTGCTGTGGAGATTATCGTCAGGATCTTCATTAACTCATTAGTGTTTGATGTTTCTATGTGATTTTGTGTTCCTTGTACCTTTTGCGTCTCTGTCTGTGTGTGTCTGCTCTTTGTTTTGCATTTGGTGGTTGGGGTTTTGCTGTGGGTGCTGCAACCGGGTGTTGTTGGTGATCCCCTCCTTTCTTGCTACAACTGCGTGCTCCCAAATCCGTACGGAACGCGTACTGCATTCGCACCAACCGCGTACTGATACCCAAAGTTAACTCACATTTTTGCACGTAGGCAGCACATGTACGTGCACGTACGGCGGGTTTTGACCACGGCTCAAAATCGATTCTGTCACAACACTCATTTTCCCGTCATCGATATTTAATATAGTAATAAATTCTTTCTAAAGTGAAATCCAAAGCCGTACTTCTCACACTTTTCCATACAAAGGCACTTAGTCTACATTTTATAAACAATAAACACACAGGATTCTCAATCATTTCAAAGTGCAACAGTAAAAAAAATTATCAAACGTGATTCTAGTGTGAATGGACAGACTTTTAATATCGAGGTTGATAACGACATTTATGGAACAGAGCGCGATCTCATGTACGTAATAACTTGAAACGTCAGGGGATGTTGCGCCCTATATGATGGTGAAACGTGTCAGTCATTAAAATTTCGTTTTCGAAATCATTCAAACATGATAAGAAACTCATGTCACGAAAAGCAGAGAAACATTCTATGCAATCCTTTCGTTAGACGTCTCCTTTTACTTTTGATAATGTAGACTATCACTTCGTTATAAACTACATGTATATAACCCCGGTTCAGTCTTGTAAATGAAATTAATTTTAAACGTCTTCAAATTTATTAGCATCATTTAAAAGCAGAGACGTTTCGGGTATTTATACAATGAAATATGGCCAAAATCTGTGAAATATTTTCGAATGCGCTTGAAGAAACGACCAACCGAAATTGATCGAACTTGACTACATGTCCCCTCGGAAACGCCTTTTAAACAAGAGGCCAAAGGGGGTCACATCCCTCACCTGAAGGCTCTTGAGTACTCCCTGTAAGGTTTCGTGAAAGTATGAGCATCAGTTTGGAGATGTCAAAAATGTGTCAGACAATCAGAGCCATCGGCGGCCATATTTGTTGACCGTTCGGCATGAAAAATACAAATATCAATGTCTTTTCAATCCGTTCTTACACTGAAGGGAGGTATAGGTGACATAGGAAAACGTATAGAAAACTTAGAAAACCATCAGAGTCCACCATAACCTCAACGATATACTTGTTTCTGACACATGCTCTGTCGTCACTTTCCTTCTGGTTTCTATGGAGCTGTGTTGTTGTCTCCGTCTGTTTGTCCGATATTTCTGTTCTCTTGAGAAAGTCGTCTTTTTCAAATATTTGTAAACCATTTGATCGTATTTCTCCTTTTTTTTTTGGTATCTCATTTCGGGTTTTGTGGTTTATGTACCCGAAACGTGCATGTCTGGTCCATGCTGCAAATTCATGTGCTCTTAATAATATGGAAGTATTCCAACTCTATACCTTCCTGAAGAAAATCAAAAATCAATTTTCATGCACCAGACACGTGTTTCGAATATTAAATTATCATCAGTGATGCTTCCAGCCAAAGTGCTTTTCATAAGCAGCACAAATTAATTTCACTAGCGCCCTCTGGTTTTATATTTAGAGTTTTAATTTCTGCATTTACTTTATGAAGAGTGCGCGGCTCTATATTTCCTGTAAGGTCGATTCAGTAGCATATCAAAATAAAAATCTATGTTCAAAATGGCTGTTATTGTATTTGAGGACGTTTAACATTGTGATTGTGTTTGACTTTCATTCACTGACCTATCTTGGATGAAGCGCAAGTTGCAATCCTAAGAAACAATTAATAGCATTGTCTCATTCGCACAGTATAAACAACATCCGGTTTTAAAAACACCTCCTCTTAAATTAATACCATTTATCAAAATTCTGTTTATGAACAAAGGTTTGTTGGATCTTCTAAGGAATAGTAATATTTTTTGGTATCGCGGCGTACAGAGTACCATTCCTTAATATTGTGAGAATTAAAAACTTCCTCATATTTGTTATAAGTATAAGAAATATATTCGGAATTTCTTTTTTATCTATACTAAGCAAGTTAAAGCTACATCATGAATCATGTCATGCTTCGAGTTATGCGGAAATTCGAGTTAACCGAATTTGAGTAAACGAGAGTAAACTGTAATATAAAATCATGAAGAGTTTCTGCTTTTGAAATTATATATTTATCCCTAAAGATTATGTAAATCAGCATGCTCTTAATGACTGAATCAAAACCCACTCATTTTTTTTATATGTTTTAAAGATACATTGTATTCAAATAGATAACTTTCATTAAAACTTTCATCTCTTTCAAAGTCCACCTTCAAAATCGAAAAGATATTTCAAATTCAAAATAAATAATTTACATAACAGATATGTGTTTGTGCTTGCAGATAAAGCTGGCGACAATACCATTACGATAATCATTTGAAAACGCTACAACTTTTTGAGCAATCATATCATTGAACTTTTTTCATTCAACATATCTCTATTTCTAAATTGAATCTTGCTTACCACTTAAGATTTCACAATAATGTCGCAGGGTTCCAACTCTCTACCTTCTTGAAGAAAGCATCATAACAAATTTCGATACATCGCTAACTGTAGCAATGAGATAAAGAAGATCCTGACCATAGTATCAACAGCATTCACAACAGAACACCAAATTGAGTATCGACTACTCCCATCACAATTTTGTGAAGAAAATCTGTCGAATAATGGAACACGTCGCAAGGTACTGTGAAATTGTTCTAAACAGGAATACGGTATATAAAAAATTGAAGGGATTTGATTGACAAACAGAAATCTAGAAAATTCCGGCGAAAACAATTTCTTCATACGATTCTTCTATTATGATTAATGATCGATTGTCTTTACTCATTAATTAATGTTGTTTTGATCGATTAGCTGAATCAAAGGATTTCTTTTCCGCTTCTTCAAAAGCCAAAATAATTGATGATTTGGAAAGTTCCAACTTTATTTCTAGGTACTTGGATGATATTCTGGCTCTTTACAACCATTGAGAGCCCATTTTGAGAAGTTTGATACAAATGAGGCATCACTTGTATCAAACTTTCAAATTGAGATTTTCCTCAACCTCAAATTTGCTTGAGGATTCCCTTAGCTGAGTTTTCCTCAAAATCATCTTGTATGAAAATTCTTCGAATCATTTGAGAAGTTCCTCAGTTGAGGAAAGTATTTCAGGAAAGACTTGAGGAAATTGGTTATAGTCACCATAGTAACCAAGGCGCAGAGTCAAATATATTTGGTACATTTCACATGTCATCCTAATAGATGTACTTATCTAGATAATACGGAAGGATTCCAACTCTATACCTTCCCGAAGCAAATTGCAAACCAATATAGTATGCACCAGACACGAGATTCGGATATTAAATCCTCATCAGTAATGCTTCCATCCAATTTGATTTTTAGACACAGCCAAAATTCATTTTAGTAGCGCTTTCTGGTTATATTTTTTAAATTAAATAGGTGCAATTTGTAGAGAATGCGCGGCTCAAAATTTCCTGCAGGGTCGATTCAGTAGCATATCCAAATAAAATCTACATTGTATGTTCAAAATAGCATTTGAAGGGTGGTGCTAAGATTTTAATAACCTCCTTTAATTTCGATGATATTTTTGAATGAAATGACAAAGTCTTCGAAATATCAAAATAATATTTATGACGGCAAATTGATAAAGTGCCAAAACAAAGCTTCTTTCATGCGACAGAGCTGGAAAGAAGTCATTTATACACTTAAAAACACCCATGTCATGGGGAACGAGTTTAACTGCTCCAGGATGCAACACGAAATAAGTGTTTATATTAATAATATGGAAGAGATCCAACTCTATACCTCCCTGAAGAAAAGTTCAAATCAATTTAGTATGCACCAGACACGTGTTTCCTTCATAACTCTATTCAGGACGAACCTTGCGAATACCCTTTTTTAAAGGTTTAAAGGGTAAAATACTCTACTTCTCAAATTTGAGGGAATCCTCAAAATGTACCTTGCTTGAGATTTTCCTCAACTTAAGGAGAGATGAGAACGATGAAATATTTGCCAACTTTCCTCAACTCGTCCCTCAGTCTTTAAAAATCTTAGTTTTTACACATAATACGAGTAGAGGCAATTTTAACAATTGAAAGTTATATTTTATGAATTAAACAATGTAATTAGCATTTTTACTTAAATCTGTCTTTAATTTGCTTACTTTTTTAATATCTTGAAGAAATCCTACACCTCCTAAAGTATTTGAGGTAGTTATGGAGCTACCTCGAATATTTGAGGAAAATCTCTCAAGTTTACGAAAATTTCAAATATACAAATAAATCTTTCATACAAGGTAAATTTTGAGGAGTCCTTCAACTTTGAGAAAAGAAAACCTCAAGTTGAGGTAGGTTTAATACAAAACAAATTGAGGAATACCTCAAACATTTGAGAAAATACCCAAATTTGAGAAAAATCTCAATTTGAGAAGTTTGATACAAGTCAGACTTGGTTTTCTTGAAGATCCCCTCCTTTCTTTTATCGGATTTGACTATGTATACAAAGCTGGTGTAACGGTCGCAGTGTGTTAGAAGGGAGGAGATCTCCAACAAGACCCCGTTGCAGTATCAACAGCAAAACACCCGATGCAAAAACACAAGAGACGAGTACAGCACGAGACGGAAAAGAGACACACGACATGTAAACATCAAACACAAAAGACTACACATAAACCGACGAGACCAATGGGCAACCGGTGCCGACTTTACCAATGGGCGACCGGTGCCGACCAATGGGCAACCGGTGCCGGTGTTAGCAGTGGATGCTTACCCCTTCAGGACATCTGATTGTTCACTTTTGGTACATTTTAAAAGGGTTCACTGTGTCTAAAATGTGTTTGCTTTATACATGTAGTCCATTTAACCTGGTCATGTGTCCTTTTGGATATATGATATTTTAACTTTTGTCACATTTGTCAATGGGGAGACGTACATGTATATATTTATATGTTATGTATACAGAAGTGTGCCTTTGAAACGATTACAAATTACGTTTTATGTGTCATCATTCATATCATGATTATAACCACCATGGTAAAATTGAGTATTGTCATACATATATATGCACAACCAATGTAATTGTCCGAGATGAAACTATCAAAAGGAACTTGTTTGCATTTCGAATGAAAACGCTCGCGACATCACAATGCATAAGATCTAAAGAAACATGCTGCGGCGGCTGTTATTCTAGCATGCAAACTGAAGCAGCGGTACAATATTCTATCAATCACCTGACGCGATTTCAGAAAACAAGAATGAAACAGACAATATATAGAATAAATGTCATAAATGTGTGTTTTCTTACGGGTGTGCGACACACAGCAAATGCATTTATCGCATGAAATGCACTAGTTGTAACGCGCATTACATGTACGATAAATGCACTTGCTGTGTGTTGCATACCCGTAACAAAACACAAATTATGACACTTATTCTCTATTTGTAACATTGAAAAACAAAACAGCGATATTGAAATATTTTTAAACAAAACAGCAATTTCACTTTTCACAGTTTTGCCAGAATTGAATGCATACTGAATATATTTAACGAGTATTGTCTTTTAAAGACAAACTAATGAACGATGACCGCAAGAAGCCGAAATCACATTGGGAAAAGAAGGATAATCCATAACGCAGAACTTACCCGATTAAAAAACAAAATGTTAGAGCCTGAGGGGTTTGAAATTTACGGTGGCTGTAAGCGGACATGTGTAAAAAGTATAAAAGCGTGTATTTTAGAGCTCTATATCGTGGCCACAGTTTACTAATTATAAATCGTGCGCACAGTTGATTAAATCGTTCTGACGGTTATGCGCGGTGAATCCGAGTCTCTGAAAATAAAATTGTGCGAATAATTTAGAAAACTGGAAATTTAGTAAACTGTGGCAAAGATTTAGAATAAACTTTGGGAACAATTTAATAAATTGCGAAAACGATTTAGTAAACTGTGGCAACGAAATAGCTAAATCGTTCGCACAGTTTTAAAAGCTTTTAAAAACTGAGGGAACGTAATAATAATTTGTGCGCACGATTTAGGAAACTGTTGCCACGATTTAGCAACGATTTAATTTTTTCACATGTCCGCTTACAGCCATCGTAGAAATTAGATTTAAAATGAAAAAAAAATATATAAAAGAAATCCAATTTTAGTCCCCATTAATACGACACAGTATAGAGGAGAAATCAATACAAGCATGAAACAACATTAGGCCACACCAAGTTTTTTCTTTGTCAAGCGTCAGCGGGCAGGTAGGTTCTCAGGGTATTTATCTTACGGTATTATTTGCCAAAAAAACAAACAAACAAACAAACAGTCCATTTCCCTATTTTTCCCATCATTTTTCGCTTTTGTTCAAAGCAGATTTTATAGTTGAAATAGTCTTGCAAAGGATAGCTAAACTTACAACATAGATATAAAAGATAAAATGAAGAGTGTTAAAACAAATTCAAGTTTTCTCTATATAACTAGTAACCATAGCTCTCCATCTAATGAATTGCCACAAACTTTTTTATTTTCTCTAAGCACTTTCTAAACCAAAACTTGCTAACTTTGATAGAGAAAAAACGAATCAAAATACTGCCTTTGGAAAAAAAATCATTTAAAGAATGAACATGAAATTGAAAAAAAAAAAAAATAAATAAATAAATGAAGATGAAACAGGTAAAACTTTTTCACTACTTTTTTTTCTATGAAGCCAGGTTCTTCGGTCTAGTACCGTACCTGGTCTGTCTAGAGGCCGGAAATTTCGTGTGCGGATAGTTCCGGCTAGGACGGGGACTACTTAATGATTTTGAGAAAGTCATTTACAAAAGCAATTTGGGGAAAAAATCTAGGGGACCCTCTATTAAACTTTCCTATGTCAATGTCTGTAAAATAAATTTTCGTTTCCTTTATTTCAATATTTTTTGCTATTTGGATGGATATTTGGTATACTAGTATTTGATACTTTTAGCACATAATTTTCCCGGAAAAATAGATTCGTGGCTCTCGTGACTCTTAGATAATCTTAAAAATCATAGTTCACAGGGGGAACATTTTAGAAATTCAGTCTCAAAGTCGAGAAGGCAAGCCAAAATCATTAGAATTTCTATTGGAACGGTTACAAACCTCGGAATGAGTGAGATCAGGTGCCCGGCAAGAGTAAGCATCCATTTAATCGGAATACAGAAAGTCACTGATCATATTGGAAAGGATCGAGGATCTGATATGCTTTTTAGCTTTTTAGCTCACATGAGCGAAGCTGAAGTGAGCTATTGTCATAGCGCGCCGTCCGTCGTCCGGTGTAAACTTTTTACATTTTCCACATCTCCTCTGCAACCGCTGCACAGAATTTCACGAAACCTAACAGGAAAATTAAACAAGAACTAAATGCCCTCTACCGAGCGCTCTGATTGGCTGACACATTTCATACTTCTCCTCGGCAACTGCTGCACAGAATTTTACTGAACCTTACAGGAAGCAAGCACTCAAGGTTCTCTGCCAAGTTTCTGTTTTTCGTGCAGATTGGTCAACAAATATGGCCGCCGAGGGCTTTGATCGGCAAACACATTTTCCACTTCTCCTCTGCAACGGCTGCACAGAATTTCACAAAACCTTACTTGAAGAAAGTACTCAAGGTCCTCTACCAAGTTTGTGTTTTTCTTAACAAATATGGCCACCGAGGGTTAATTCTGATTTGTTGATGCATTTTCGACTTCTCCTCTGCAACCGCTGCACATAATTTCACGAAACCTTACAGGAAGCAAGTACTCAAGTTCCTTCTACAAGTATGTGTTTTTAGTGCCGATCGGTCAACAAATATGGCCACCGAGGGCTCTGACTGGCTGACGCATTTTCGACTTCTCTTCTACAACCGCTGCACAGAATTTCACGAAACCTTACAGGAAACAAGAATTCAAGGTCCTATACCAAGTTTGTGTTTTTCGTGCCAATTGGTCAACAAATATGGCCACCGAGGGCTCTCATTGGCTGACGCATTATCGACTTCTCCTCTGCAACGGCTGCACAGAATTTCACGAAACCTTACAGGAAGCAAGTACTCAAGGCCCTAATATACAAAGTTTGTGTTTTAAGTGCAGATTGTTCAACAAATATGGCCGCCGAGAACTCTGATTGGCTGACAAATTTTCGACTTCTCCTCTCAGTCTGCAACCGCTGCACAGAATTTCACGAAACCTTACAGGAAGGAAGAACTTAAGGTCCTATACCAAGTTTTGTGTTTTCATGCCGATCGGTCAACAAATATCGCCTCCGAGGGTTCTGATTGGCTGATGCCTCTTTTACTTAATTCACCTTTGCAACGGCTGCACAGAACTTCACGAAATCTTACAGGAAGCAAGTACTCAACATGCTCAAGATCCTCTACCAAGTTTGTGTTTTGTCGGCGCCGTGGTCTAGCGGATAGGGCTTCACGAAACCCTAAAGGAAGTAAGTACTCAAGTGCCTCCACCGAATTGCCCACTACCATATTTTTGTTTGCAACTCAGGTGAACGATGTGACCCCCTTGGACCTCTTGTATTATAATCCTTCCTCAACTGAAGATGATTTCAGCCGTTGTGTAATATAACTCTGAACAAGTAGCTTACATTTGTACTTGCAAGCCGTTTTGGATATAATATAAAACTGATAAAAAAATGTTACGCGCATATATTCATGAATGTGTACATTACATGTTTGGAATATTTGGAATACAACGATAATTTAAGAATTATAGAAATTAACAAAGATGATTTTTTATTTGTATCATGTCTGCAAGATAAAAACAATGAATAAAAGATTAGTTTATTAATCAATCAATCGATCAATCAATCAACCATTCAATCAATCAATCAATCAATCAATCGATCAATATCTGTTATTGCAAGAATGAGTTACATCAAGTTCATAAGACTACCGAGTATTACCCCCCCCCCCTTTCTATTTAGTTCAATTCTTGCACGTATATATGTATGCTTGTAACCACCAGCCCTGGACATACCACTGAGCACTTTCGATAAAAACAAGGATTTCAGAAACAGACTATAACCAATGTTCCGTCTGTCAGATTAGGAAAAACATGGCGGCGGTGAGGAACTTATCCCAAGTTCTGCAAAGTTGGTAAAAGTTTTTAAAACTTCATATTAGAATAATAGATATTTATGTGTAGTTTGTTTATGTGTGCAGGTTCTTTTCGTAACAATCGGCAAAGCTCACGCGCACGTTGGCGCAGTGTTTTGAGCTATTTCGCTAGAGCTCGAGGGGTTTGGGGGGATTTCGCTCTGCCTCCGATTCGATGGAAATTAGCATAATTGATTCAGTGAGCTAGTGGAAATGACAAGATAAATATATATTTTTGGGATTTTAGTTTTCGTATTAAGTTCATAGTTATGTAATGCTTTAATGGATACGGACATATATTGTTTACTTCAGAATAGATCTTGTGTGTTTGTTTATAAATCGTGAAAGATTGGAGGTTTCCTTAAAGGTGGAATTTTAACCTGGCCTGAGGGCCCTTCCCATTTTTCACTTCATGTGAAAATACACAGGTAGGGTATCGATAAATATTGATTTTAAGTATTAACACTTTGATGGTAACATTTGATAAAATTTGGGATCATTTTGGTTTTAATTACAATGTAGATCTAGTCTGCCTTAGATAATTAAAAGGAAATTTCCAGTAGCGTAACCAGGCATCATATGGTAATATATTGTAATATGTATGAACTATTGTTGGCTATTTTGAGGGAGGCAATCTGTTAGTTAAGATTTTACTTATGTTCTAGTTATCATAAATGCAGTTCCAAAAGCAAAAAAAAAAAAAAAAAAAAAAAAGGGGGGGGGGAGTGTTACTGTGTGGTAATGAATGCTGATTTTACCCACTCTTGTTGTAAAATTTAAAAAAAATCATAGGCTGGTCCTCTGCCTTTCCCAGCACTTGTAAAAATCGTCAGTGTTAGGGAAAGCAAGATACTCCATTGGCAAAAATGAGCTGAAATTAGTTTCCCCTTAAAATTCCTCATGTTCCTTGTAAAATGTTGCGAGTCCATCCCCCCCCCCCCCCCTCTCAGGGCAATGCAGGGTACGGGTACCAATCAACTGGAGAGAATACCATGGAAAGGCAAGATGAGAAAAAGGTTAAAACTTGGCTGATGGGGGTGGGGGAGGGAGTATGGGAAGATCATTTTCCCCAAAGGGTTTCGGTTGTCAATAATTGGCAGAGAGCTTGCTTATTACAATGACCCTTAGCTAAATTTATGGGGGGGGGGGGGGGTTGGACCTACAGTACAGGGTATATAGATATGTCAGTGTAAAGAAAAGGGAGGGAGATGTGAAGATCTGATACTTAATGTTTCTTGTTTAATATTATGACCATTTTGTTGTATATACATGTACCAATACATTTGAAAACATACCAGTGATTGAGAAGGAGAGGGGCATTTGCCATAGTCCCATAGTTTGAGCACTTTCTGAAGAAATGGCTCATTAACATTGTAGAAAATCATGGAAATGACCCATTCACAAACTGTCCTTCCCAATCACTGCAAATGGATGAAAAATAATTATTTTGTATGCATGACTTAAATCTCGGAAAATAGTGTAAAACTTTATTTAAGAAACATACCGGTACACATAATTGTAAAATGATCAACGTTTCCATATGATCAGATGATACATGTCTATTTTGAAGTTTATATTAATCCTTGAAAAATATTTTGAAATGATATCATAGCCTTCATAGGTATTATGAACATGATGAAGGGTTGACTAATCAGTGAACATGTTGACGGTCAAAAGAAAATACCCCCTCAATTCCAAAATATGACCAAAAAAAAAAAAAAAAAAATGAGAAAAAAAAAAAGCCTTACAAAGGAAGCACATATACCAAATGATCACAGGATATATGGAATCTTTATTTTGTGAGACTCTTCAATATAAACTTGTGGTCACCATTTCTCAGAAAGTATAAATGATAGAAAGTTAATCTCTTGAAAGAGCAAGTATCAATACAGGTATCTTAAATGTAACGAGTAATTGTCCTACACTCGCTGATGACCTTTCTTGTATTGGGGTAACCCCACAAGGTCTTCAAAACATGTTAAGTATAGCGTATGAATACTCTATAAAGTGGCGTTTCCGGTTCAACGCAAGCAAATCATGCATATTGATATTTCGGGCGCAAGGGAACAAAGTGAAAAATGACCATGCTTGGTATCTAGGAGATTCGCTCATGAAATGCGAAAACTCGTGTACACATTTGGGTGTCATAATTAATGACAAAAATCGAAAGACAAATCTCATTAACTCCGCTTGCGATAAAGGTCGCAAAGCATATTTTGCTCTGAGGGATATTGGGTCAGAATATTTAAATCCCAAGTCTATGGTACACTTGTACAGAACTATTGTACTGCCGTCTGTCCTTTACGGTTGTGAGATTTGGGGACAAATCAATAATACTGACATGCAACGTTTGAATGTGTTCCAGCATTTCGTTTGCAAGAATATTATGGGACTACCCAGATATTCAAGATCCGATATAGCTGAAAGTCTCTTAGGGTTACTCCCCATCCGATCAGAAATAGTTATTAGAAAACTTTTATTCCTTGGGAGACTGTGTCACCTGAATTACAGGATGCTCCCAAAACAAGTGTTCATGACTCGCTTATTTTCCTACCTAGAAGGTCTGTCAGAAAAACAAATAGGATTTATACCAGACATACTTAGCTTGTTACAAGAATTTGATTTATTTGACGTTTTCAATGAATGGATAATACATGGCTCTTTTCCATCGAAGCTCATTTGGAAACGTATTGTCCGTAACGCTGTAAATGATTCATTTACACAGTCGAGAATTACCCGCATGTCACATGACACCGATTTTTCTAGATTTCGTACTATATTTCCCGATAATGCAATAAGATTATGGAGTCTTCCGACAAACTGCTACGAAATAAGTTTGTGTAAATATATAGCCAAAATTTGCGCAGAACCACCTAGTCAGATCACCCAGATCTGTGTTATTTGTCAAACAACTTTTTGTGACGTATTCATTCACGCATCCTGTGTATGTCCTATAACTACAAATCTCAGACACCAATGGTGGGATTACGTGTTTGAACATTTCAATATCCAGCTTAGTGCTGATTTGTGCGCTTTAGATGAGTCTGATCTTTTTCATGTATTACTTGGGCAAAATATTGCCAATCTTGATACGGATGATGTACGTTACTTCAGGCTTTCATGTTACAGCCTGGTACGTGATTGTGCTGCACACTACAATCAAATCCTAAGAAAGTTCGTCAGCTAATTTTTTAATTTTTGTTTTTGTTTTTGTTTTTTTTTTTATTTTTTTTTTTTATTTTTTTTTTGTACGATCTGTGAATGGTATATATACATGAAATATGTAGAATGAGATAACATTTTTTGTGGTTTATTCATACTAGAAATGAATTTTTGTCTTTGACAGATTTGTCAGGATGTCTTTGTGAACTTTTGGTGAGAATGTGTTTTCAGCATTATATAAGTGTACAGACTGACATTGATTTTGATTTGTATATACACTATTCTATCTTTTTTCTTTTTTTCCCCCATTTTTGATTGTACAAATGTTATGTGTCATGTTCTATTATTTCTGTATATTTAATTCATAATCTCTGTAATGGAGGAAATAAAGAATGAAATGACATTATACCATAGGTCTATGGTTTAGTTGTGCACTGATATTTTGTTTGAGCCCCTGACCCCCAGGATCTTAGAAAATGGGTGTGGTCATTTTCTTCTTTATAACTGTATGTTATCTTGTGCTATATGTGTGTTTCTTTTTCCATTATACGTACGTCTTCAAATGTTTACTGTATTCAATGTACTACTAGTATTGTAGAAGTTGATTTCAGAGGTAAAGTAGTCACTAAAAGCCATTTTAACTCTTTCAATCAGAAAATTAATCTAGACTTTTGAACAGAAAATGGCCATTTGTGCTTATGTTGTAGTTTTTCATCATCAGAAATCATAGGTCAAGGTCACAGTCCATATACACAGACTTACAATGAAAAGATGTCAAATTTTCTCAACCAGTTGTTCATGTACCTTAAATCGTACACAAATTTTCCAATAGAAGTACTCCTGAAGTGTTTAAGTCATACATGTAGATCAAAGGTCAGGGTCATTTATCATTTATGTCTATGTTAGTTGAGATGTGCAATAAATTGAATACAGGAATTTAGAAAAGATGCATTGAACCTTGCACAAGTGTTTGGCATGCAGTACATTTAGGGCTGGAGAATAATTACCCCTAATTCATTCTAATGTTATACAGGTCAAAGTTCAAGGTTACAGTTTGTTGTGTACAATAATTCACAAGTTTTCAAGGATGATTCAACTATACAATCTATTGTCATGTATTCATCATGTTCATGACACAGTGTTTTATAATATCCTATAAACATGCTAAATATCAAGGTAACGTAGTTCACAAAAGTCAAGGTCAAGTGGGATTAACAAGATTGGTTAAACAGGTACCCATGCCATCCTCCTTCTTGCCTCCTTATGACGCTGTATGTACAGGAGACAGAGAGATGAATACAATTGCTTTAGTTACAGTGGCGGATTCAGGGGGATGCGGAGGGGGGAACATCCGCTCCTTGGCACTGGTCCAAAATTTTCCAAAATACCCTATATTTTTTAGTAAAAAATAAGCAAAATTCGCCCCTTGACCCCCCCCCCCCCAGAAAAGGGGATGCTGGATCCGCCATTGAGTTCAGAAACATACCTTTGAGATGGTCATCAATTTTGTTTATACTGAATTTAGATAAAGTATTATTTATTTGCTCTTGCAATTAAAATTCTTGAAGTGCTGACAATTCAAACTTAATTCATTTTCTGATCTCTAAGCTCAAGTAATGACTATAGCTATATGTACGTAATTTATATCTATGTATCTTGGTAACTCACAACTTTTGATATCATTCTTGTAATATATAACATGCATAATGCTATAAAGATAATATTAGATACCATATAGATTATGTACAAAAATATTCACCTGGTTTCATTCATGTCATCAGGTCACACTTGTCTTTTAATTCCTCCAGACAAAGGGGTCAAATGCATCCCCTTATCCTTCAAGTATTTTTTACATAAATGCAATAGGGGGTCGTATTTGGCCCCTTTTGATCCAGATACAGTCAATAGAGTTTTGTCTTTTTTACTCTGAAAGCATATCCCTACTACAAGGAGGAGGTTGGCACCTACCACCATAATGAAATCCGCCCCTTTCTACCTAGAAGCAGTCTTCACGAAAACTTTTTGAAACCACTTGCCCGAAGACAATTTCTACAATTTTTTTATATAGTTTATAACGATAATGAAATTCCACTAGCCAAGCCAAAATTGTTTCTAGCCACGGGCGTTGGGCTAGTGAGTTTTAAAGGGAAATGATGTCTGTATCCTGTGTCCCCACATATCACAGTGGGGACACAGAAAACCTGTATCATTTCAGAAGAAAGGGAGGGATGGGGTAGTGAAGAGACCTGAGTATAGACGAAAGATCTGGGAGAGGATGAGGAGGTTTGGGATGGGGTGGGGTGAGTAGATGCCACTATGTGGGTAGGGGAAGAAGAATTGAAAACAATGAGGTTTCGATTTTGTCCCCAAAGAAATATTTTACACAATAGAGAGAAAAAAAAAAGAAATTATCAATCTCATGCTCATCCCCCTAATATTTGATCATGCTGATAAGATCCTGCCGCATATCGTAATATCGTAAACTCTCTTAGTAGAAAACCATAGGAATTTCTTTTCATATTAAATATGCATAATGCAGGGACCGTTTAGTGCAAATCTTTCTTTATTCTGAAAAGAACAAAAAAAAAAGAAAAAAAAAAAAAATGAAAGGAAACGGCTTTTACCAGCGCCTTGATAATGCACGTAACAATTCGGTATCATGATCTAACATAACTAACACTCTTTTTAGATGTGTGTGATATCATCTTTATGACAATGATCTAACTTAGATATAGTCCTGTTTTCCCCTATATAACCATGATAACACAAAGTCAAATCAACCTGACGGTTTGTCTTTGCCTGTTGGAAGCTCTTTCATCGTAAATATTTTCCAGAAAAAAATCACCTAGAGATCTGACATATGAGATAAGTGATAAACATGTACACTTGTTTATAATCTGATGGAGCGGGAAAACGGGGAGAGGTGGCCGGGGGTTATAGAACTACTAGTTCTATAACTTAATAGTTTAACACTTTCAAATTAAGTTACAGACATTCTATTTCACATGATTCATCGCTTGAAAATTGATATAGATCTGCGAACAAGAACTTGAAGAAGGTCCAAAGTCAAGGAAAAAAATGAGTGGATTTAAAAGTCCTACCAGTATGACTGTATCCCCCCACCATTTTTCAATTAATTTCAGTAGTATAATTTTAGTATAGTTCGAATCACATGGTGATCGATAATTTATGGGTGGATTAAGAAAAAAAGTTTTCAGACCAGAGCTGTTACACCGTGTTAGCTTCGTTTGATGGAGAACATGAAGAATCGGCTCATGTATTTAAATACCAAATTACCCCCCCCCACCCTTTCCACTCCTTTTCTCTCGCTCATCCGCGTCTGAATTGAACATGTGGATTTAGAGTAGATCACAACGGTGAAGGAACATGAGGAAGGAACCGATTCACTGGTCGCTCGTATGTTTATACATAGATTGTCTGAGTCGGTCAGGTATAATTCTAATGTATACAAAGTATATGCATTTCCTCAAATTCTCAGTTTGCTAATGCCCAGTGATATACATGTAGCCCTTTAGTCATGTTTAACGAAATGAACAAACTTGAATAATACACCCTTCCTGTTCACTCAGATGCTATTAGTTTTTCAATCCATACAGCGGTTCTGGAGATTTTCTTAAAGAGGGGTACCCTCTGGGACCTATTTGACCCCGCCCTGGATCCACCCCTGAAGCGATCCTACCGAAATGTACAAACTTGGTGGAGGACCTTTAGTACTTCATGTATAATAAGTTTCATCAAAATCTTCGAAGCGGTTTTGGAGAAAAAGTCAAGTTTACAGACTAACAACGGACGGACTGGCGAAACACTATGACAATATTTGGCTCAGGTGAGCTATAAAAAGAAAGACTTTTTAAAAATGCCACTTTTCTCCTACGTCGAAGAAAAGAGTGAGGGAGGAGGACTCGTTCCTGATTAATAGACTTATCGTTCTGTTAGTCCGTCCGTCCGTCTGTTATGTCTACTCGTTACTGCAGCTTATGAATTGTGCCTCCGGGATACACATTCTTGGTAAATGCGTTAAACTGCTTATAAATCCAGATTGGGACAAATACACAAGAATGTAGATAGGGAAATTCTACAGCTTTTTTCATTTTAATTTATCTTTAGCCTGTCAGAGTCACTTCTTTTATTTTACAATTAAGTGTTTAGATTGAATTTGCATGTGGGTTGGACTGCTTTTGCGGTAGCATACTTCTGCAGGTGAATTCTGTTTACGTGATTAAAATAGGAGGTAAATTTGTCATCAATTTGCAAATATTTCTGCGATGAGCAGATCCTGTTATCTATATAACAGTGCTAAGTGTTATGGGCCTCTTACAAGCATATAGCAGTGAGAAGCACAAGCAGATGAACTTCAAATATATCAAAAGAAGAGTTATGTTATTCCCTTCTTCGACTCCTTCTCCTTCTACCTTTTCCCTCCGCTCTCCTTCCCTTCCCTTCCCTTCCCTTCCCTACCCCCCCCCCCCCCCCCCACACACACACTCTGCCCTCTCCGATCCGCTCCATTGCTCCGCTTTCATGATGTTGATTGGATTCGGATTTAAACTTTTCACGTTGGCATGGTTACTGTATCATTTAACGATAAAAGGTCAAGGTGAAATTAGGTCAAAGGTCAGGCCTCAAGGTCAAATGATTGGTTTCAATCGTTATATAAACGACAAATTGTCAAAATGAAAAAAAAACCCAACTTGTTATTACAAATCTAGCTATGTCGTCTTGATTGAAATGCTTTGAAAGTTTTATATTGCATGAGAGAAAAAATTTGTGGTAAAGAGATACTTGAGAGGATGGGGAAGCAAGAAATGAGAGGAAAGGACTTAAGGAGAGGGGGGGGGTTTCATTTTTGTTTACTCGCACCTGTAACTATTCTATCTAACGTGCATGACCTCAATCACATTCAGCAATTGATGTGTACATTCCAATCCTTGTTTTTTCCCTTCGATAATAGTGCAAACTTTAGGATTCTTTGAAAATTGAGACGAGAGGGGCACATTCTTTTGCGCATACAGCATTTTTCTTATTCTTTTGTGGAATTCGTCTCTGTTATAACGCATCTGTATCGACTTCCCAATTTGTTATTGACTCGATTGAAGTAAAAGAGTTCTGTTGAAATGTAAGCTTCAAAGAAAAGCAAACAACGGAATAGAATCGCTTTTAAATACAATTTATAGGTTTAAATTGGATAAAAAGTTTAAATGGGATGATCATTTATTTGTAATCAGAAACTCTTTTATGACTTACTTTGTACCTTCTTAACGTCATTCGACGATTTGCACTTTAAAAAAATACAATATATTGGCGGACCCAGGGTTGAGAATGAGTAAATGGGAGTGGGGTTATTTTTTTGTAAATATACGATTTCGAATTATAAAAAGATACTTTTTGCGAGACTTGAGAAGAATTTCAGAGGACAGAAAATGATATATGGGAGGGAAGCATTGGAAGCATGAACAATGAAGCATGTCTGACTTTGTATTAAGACACAAATTCGTAAATTGCATGTAACCAAGTGTAACTGATTTAGAAGTTTCGGGTGGGTGGGGGAATTATTCAGGGAGGGGGATGTCCAGTCTATGATTTGGACAAATCAGCATTTCGTAGCATATTCCGTGTATTCAAGGCGGGAAAAGCGCTCCTGACCCCTGTTATGGTAATTGAACTTACCAGAAATACTTTTGACTATATTAGATATTTTATATGTTAGATGTTGACTTTTTCATTTCCATCAATAAATTCATTATGACCGTTTAATTTATAAACGTAATAAAAAACAAACACAAGCACGACAAGAAAAAATGGTATACATTTGTACAACTAAAATACATGTATTTCTCTTTCAGGTACATTACAGACTACTCGTCCAAACGAGATACATTCTACTAGTATCGCAAATTAGTAACCACCATGTGAATTTTCCTAGAAACACAGATTTGAAGTTTCGAAGTTCATTGTGATCCTAGCGTGGGGGAGAACAGATTTTTCTACCTATTGAGGAATATAGATCTGCGATATGGAGTAACTATACAGGTTTTCAAGTGTGTGAAAGATAAAAGGGGTGAGATTGTCGGAGCTCAAAGGTTGTAAAATGATTCGGTACCGATTTAATTGGATTTTACCACTCAAACTTTAAAATTTGTGATAAGTATGGAAACGGGAAATGTACAAGAGGCCGACAGTGCAGGGGAAGATAGCGCGATTGTGAGCAATAATGCGAAGGAATTTGATGAAACAAACGCACTTTCAGAGCTGGATGTTGAAGGGGAGAGGCAGGAAGAGGAGTTGAAGGAGGAAGGGACGACAGGAGGAGAAGAAAAAGAAAGTAGTCGAGAGGCGTCGGAAACTCCTACACTGATAGATACGGAAACGGAAAACGAAGTCGATTCGACCGGAGTAAAGTTCGAAAATCAGAATGAGGAAGATGATCGAGGAAGGGACGAAGACGTGAAGGGCAGTGAGGAAGTTGTTAAGTCGAAGGAAGAGGACTCTGATGTGAAGGAGGAGGAATTTAAGTTGAAAGAGGATATAGAAAACGAGGCAAGATCCACCGTTGTTTCTCCAAAAATATTGCGTCCGAAACTTCCAGATTTCAAAGAGAATGGTCAGATTAAAACGGGTGGTCATTCAAGATCAAAAACTGATCCCGGAAAGGGAAGTGATATTAAAGCAATTATTGATAAAACTGTGGAAGATATCAAAGTATTAAATCAGGTAGACTTCACAAAGACTTACAGTCGTCCTAAGAAGTTTCCGAAACCATTCGCTCAAAAATCTCAGTCCACGCATGCATCGCCTAGGGCGTCACCAACTTCCTGTTCCCCGTGTATTATTGACGATTCCGCGTCTTCACTCAATAGAAATCGCAGTCGCAGTCTGAAAATACTGACAGATATATTGAAAAGTGGAAGAGGGGGAGCGGGAAACATTCCAAAAGATGCAGCGGAGGAAGGGAAATCTGTGAGCGATAGTCACTTAGTGCCTCGTAAGCCGTCGCTTGTTAAGGAAGAAGACTGCGAGAGACGATCTAGTTCGGACGGTCAGATCGGTAAAAGTTCAGAATCTAGCAAGAAAAAGGTTTCTACAGGATCAATAGCTCGTGATAGTGGAACAGCCGATTCCGATAAAACTAACTATAGCACACCGGAAGTGCCCTCTCCTAGCGAGGAGACGAGAGACATCAAATCGCCCGTCCGGAAGAAAGATTTTTCAAAATTTCGGCGCGCAAAGAGCGAGGTTCGCAAATTAGCCGTATCAGACGATGAGGGAGTAGGGGAATCCGACCAAGAGGCTCCACATACTGCCGGTCCAAAGTCATATCATACGATAGACACGAACTCTAAATTTTTCACTCTCTGGAAAACTGGTGCTCCGAAACGACGAAGTGGTTTCGCCGGTCTAGTGCAATCTGTGTACAACAAGGACGATATGTCTCGCGGTGATCAACCTTATATAGGTCCTCGGAAGTTACATCGGGTCGAATTAAAACCCATTCCATCTAGTCGTAAAATATCCTCTATTAGGCATGTGACCCACCCACCCACCTCTAAAATCACATTCCGAGAGGACGGTGCATTAGATTCAAACGGTTTTGGGACTATCCTAAAATCTCCCACCACCGACAGACCCCCGCCATTGCCTGGTGAGCTTGATAGTCAGGCAAGCGAGTTGTCTCTTGCCGATAGTCAGCTAGGCGAAAGTGTGACGGACGACACCGCATCGTTTCAGGATGCGTTGGAAAGTATGGTTAACGATCCGTATGAATACGACAACGATAGACCGATAGAGAAGAAAAATGGCAAACTCAAGCCAAAATCCCGAAGTGATCCGAGTGGAGAAAAGTCGAAGGAAAATATGGACTTCCCGAAGGTTGTAACATCGGCACACAGTTCGCCGATATTATCAAAAAGTAGCGAGGGGGAAGAATTGGAGGAGGACGAGGGTTCGGAAGATACCGTCAAAAGCGAAGAGATCAGTAGTATGACCGAACATGCGAAAGAAAAACGCGAACTGCGAGCTTCCCTTTCGTTAGACGAAAATGTACTAGAAAAAGGATCGTCGGAAAATATTCTAAGTCCCGATTCTTCTTTCGATGCGGGATTAGGTCAAGAGGAAGTTAAAAGTGGTGTTAAATTTCTATCTTTTTACACTGACGACATTTCAGGACCCTCATCGCCGCGGAATGAATCGCCAACGGGAACACCGGAAAGGCAGCCGAATCACCTCGAGGTACCGCACCCAACTTCCGGAAGTACTAGTAAGAAAGGAATCGGAAGGAGCGCAAGTTCGGCAAGTGTCCTCGTGCGAGAACGGAAGAATTCGGCGGAAAAGAAAGAGAACCGGAAGCACAGTTTAACCCCAGCGGAAGAAGGAAGTGATAAAATACATTCACTTCCTCTTTCAGATTCCCGAGTTGAGTCCACCAGCCTTCCAGCTCTTAATAAACCTTTAAAGGTATGTTGATTTTATCTAACTTATCATTTATAGCACGCAAAGTATGGCTGAAGTTGGTACTGTCAGATTGTTCCGTTTTGCTTTCATTTGGGAAAGGGTATAAAAACTACACATTTTAGTTAAAGAAACAGCCCCTCTCCCCCTTTCGACGCTTCTCTTTGAAAAAAAACTGCTTTACTGCTTTCGCTTATTGATGTAATGAGCGACCCCCCCCCCCTCTTTCCGACCATTCTATTTGTATTCTCTGTACAAAACTTTTTACAAAGCCTTTGATCATGTGTTGATGTAAACAAGATCTTGGAATAACTTCGACCTTTATAACAGAGAGAAAACAGGTAGATTTGAATGATAGTGAGACCTACCGGGATTGACGGTTTATCAACCCCAACTGTTGTTCAAATATCAACAATAGATAACTCCGCATACCAGCTTAAAGGTCACGTAGATGACACTTGACACCTTTTTGTTTGTTTCCTCCCCTAGCTGATTGGGGAGGGACGTAATGAAAGGAAGAGTAAGACAGGTATGTTAGGTGTCCAGGAGGAAAGGATGAGATAGAGGAGCTAGGAGGAAGGGGGGGGAGAGGTTAAGAGTAGGAGACATACTGGTCAAGTATGAAAGAATGAAGTAAAAATAGGAACAGAATTGAGTCCCAGGGAGTTTGTTTAGCACTCGCCCAGTCGCATTTGCGACTAAATTTTGCTCTGGGCGACTTTGAAATCCCAAAGTAAAAAAAAAAAAAAGGGGGGGGGGGGGCTAATAGAAACGGAACGCGTGAGATAGAAAAGCAAACTCTGTTTGGTAATGTAGAATATTAAATTTGTGAGGCGGGATGCATTGATACAGAAAAAAAATCAGGGGCATCCAATTTATGCTTTTGAAAACGTTAAAATTATAATACATGTACGTGTACGTATAAGGCATGGTCCATTTGATATTCAGGGGGGGGGGGCTTGGGTTTTTTGTCGGAGCAAGATTATTTTTTTCGCCCCGGACCGGGGCAAAATTATTTTTTTCTTGCAAAGTTGGAGCAAGGAAATTTTTTTTAACAAGGTGATGCGCATATTAAGAATGTTTGTGTTTTATCAATAGAAATTATTAATATTTTAACTCAAAACTCTAAATATTAATGTATTAATTTATTCTTATCCAAGGCAATTCACTTTTAAACAGAGAGATGAAAGATTTTTACAATACAATTCTCAATATTTTATATAAGGTACATGTATATAACATGTATAAAAGGGTCTGAGGGGAAGGTCTCATAGACAAATTTTTAAATGTTGCTAAGAATTGTAAGTTAATTGGTGAATAACTGAAGTTCTCCTACCAAGATTACAAGAACATAAAGTTAGACTCTATGGGATACATGCAACATGGAAAAATAGCAATACATAAATATTTATAATATATTTAGCCCCTTTCCATTCACATACATGTATAACTTTTGATATCTTCAAATATATGAAGTTTGCTATTAGTAAATAATGTTTTGATAGAAAACTATGGCGAGCGAAGCGAGCCAAAATTTTTTTGATACAACTTGAAAACTGCGGCGAGCGAAGCGAGCCGGAAAATTTTCAAGAATTTTAGCGAAATTTTATGGTAATTCTTCAAATTCAGATTATTTGTAAGAGCAAGATTATTTTTTTCTGTCACACCATAAGCAAATTTATTTTTTTCATCAAAATTAAGAGCAAAATTATTTTTTTCGAAAAAAACCCCAGCCCCCCCCCCCCCCCCCCCCCCCAGAATATCAAATGGACAGTGCCTAAGAGATTTTGAGTATTTTAGATCCGCGCTTGGTAGGAGAGAGAGAGGGGGAGAGAGAGAGAGCTCAACCGTTCTTCAGTGAAAATGGGGTTCAGCTGAACTATTCGGACAGACAGTAATAGTCAATACCTAAACAGAGAGCCGGGGGGGGGGGGGGGGGGGTACACTGCAAGACTCTTTTGTACGTAGAACTTTCCCGATTAAACCTGAAGTTGCATTGCATTTGGCTTTTGTCGTAATTCTCAATTACTTCGTGAAATAAAGATAAAAAAACTGATCACTTGGGCTCCTCAAAGCGAATGTCTGTACCTGGCGAAAATACAGAAGCGACCATAAAACTATTTCTAGCGCACTATTTTTACCAATGCGGATGGAAAGAATGGAGCACCGGTAACCCATGCCAACTGAATTGAATGTATACCGTCCATATACTAAGAGCTGATATTGGGGGATAAACGTTGCATTTGTTACATGTAGTTAGCACACAATGCTATTTTTTCTAGGAATATTTTATCTCAATGCTTCAAGGTTGTGGTATATATACAGTATATACGGTCTGATAGCGAGGGTCTCGAAATTAAAGCCAAAATATTTTAGTAGGAACTTGGGTTTTAAGATGTGCAAAGAGATAATGATAAAAAGGATGCTAGCATTTGTACTTCAAAACTATCATAAGATGTAAGGTTAAAGCGAACTATTGAAGATTAATGATAGAAAAAGGTTGGGCGTGTGACATTAAAAATAAAATTCAGATGAAGGAACTCGCAAATGATCTTAAGCTGTGTCGTGTTTTCAAATGGATTTGTATAAGCGAATGCAGATAATATACTGTGGTCCCCGCGTTTGGGTTTTTGTAACACAAGAAGGTCAAGAATCGACGGTCCATGACCAAGATCACGAAGTCAATTTGATAAAGAAAGCAAGATCTTGTTTCAAGGAATTCACATGTGAAACATGAGTCAGTTATTGAAGCCCCATCACACGCTATTGAAAAAAAAACTTTGTTACAGACGTACGGACGGACAGACGCTAGACCTTTGATTCATGACCTCATTTCCAATGCCAGGAGTCAAAGGGTCAAAGACACTTTCCCGTCCAATAAAGAAAACAATGGTCACCAATGGCAAAACTGTTCCTGTTGATAGATCAAATAGCAGTCATTGGTATTTGACCTTTGTAACCAAAGTCACAGATTTGATGCGCAGTGTGCCGTTTGTGGTACTCAATCTTATAGTAATACAGAACAAAAGTTCTCAACTTCTGCTATAAGCCTGTTCCAGCAACGACACTTGGGACTTTACAAGTGCAATGACCCTCTTTTCAAGGACAATAGGACTATATAATATATACTTTCTCTTCCTGTCGAAATTATTCGAAAAATTTCCCAAAATAGACCTTAACTTGTTTTCCTCGTGTTGTTTACATTCAAAGTACACCAAAATACATGAAACGCCGAATGCTTCCAAATCTTGTTTATTTGGACCTTTTGAAAAAAAATCTGCCTCTCGTCCTTTAAACTGATTATTGCTAGACGAGAATCGAATATATCGCTTTTATCACCCGAGTCGATGACCGCTTATTGCAATTAGACATACTTATGTCCCCTTATCCCTCCTAACTTATCTTCTTACCCATTATCCCCAAGTCGCTACTGGGCGCCTGTACCCAAGGTCGAATCCGAGCAGGTGCCCGTTAGACCATCGCGAGGACAAATTTTGATCAGTTTTTTGAACGATGCTACATCTTTTTTCATGTCCTGACGGAAAGGCATGGCGGTAGCGATGCAAATTTTAGCGTTGGATTTTGACGCAACTTGGTGTAGGGATCAGATTGCTTTTGACGTCACGGTATGTTGTGTTTGTTTGTTTCACTTTGATGTTTTTGTCCACAAGATTATTTTAGGTGTGCGTGTACTTCAGTGGAATTGATGGGTACGTAATTGCAAGGTTGTTATGACCTTCAAAGGATAGAAAAATACTTAAAGATAGAAATGTTTTTACAGGAGCTTGATAACAGCCGAAGGTCTCTCGTTTATTTAGGTGTCAAAATCAATTTCTTGTTAACTCTGATTTTTTTTTAACAAAAGTAGTTTTTGCGAAAAGTAAACGTAAACATGACGGGTGATTGTGGATCAGACACTCTCGTGAATAATGATTTTCGAAAGTGACTTTCGAATTTCAAGATCTTTCAAAAGGTGATGCTCTTTTGGTCTTCCGGTTTTCTGACCGATGTACGTTTCGCCGAGTCTTGATGTGACTCCATTATATTCCAGCAAGACTTGCTCTCGATGTCCAGTATTTCCCGATACTAAAAAATCTGAACACATTCCACCAAAAAGCCTTTATTGCGTTCCTCGATCACCGATCAAGATATAAATTCATTATGTATGGCATATAATCCAATTTTAATATCAGAGGATTTTATATGTAGAATTAACTTTCTAATAAGTAATCATAATGTTTCGTTAGAACACGACCATTTTAATGCCCCGGGATCTCGTTTGAAGATAAGGCACTCAAATCTTTTATAAGTGGATTATAGAAATCATAATTTGGAAATACAAGGAGAGATATAATGTTTAAAGTGACCATTGACGTTTCTGAGTGGAGTGGAATCACTTTGATTTGAAAACTAAAGTCTGTTCTAAAGTTATAGAATAACCGGACTGTTGGGGGAGGGGGGGGGGGGGGGGGAGGGAGCGGGGTTTCCGAGGGAAATTTCAACCATTGGATGCGAAAAAAAAATTGAAAAATACCCCCCCCCCCCCCCGTTGAAAAAGGCCTCTTCGGGCCTGCTAAGTAGTAAAAGTACTGTGCATTTGAAATATAAAAGCCCTAGCTATAGTTTTACCCTACAAAAATTAAGCCCAAGGTTAAAGTTTGAGACAGACAGACAAACAGACAGGACAAGATCAAGATGCCATTTGCGATCTTCGACACAATAATTAAGGGAGATTATTCGTGCATGAAACCATTACCTCATAATGGCAGTGACATAACTTTGGTAAAATGAGCTGAAATGAAGAATAATTAATCAGTTCCTTACATCACCCAGACGCAGGCGATGTTTTAAATATGGAAACCCTTCACTCATTTTTATGTCGGAAATTTGACGCCATGTTTTTTGTACTTTGCACATCAGCTTTCCGCCGATCGCGGCGTAGGTGTTTTTCCTGACAAGTACAATAACAGACTGACGGAATATTTCAAAAAGCAGCTGTTGGTTTCCACTTCTTTGCCGTGAAAAGTTGAACAGTTGATATTCCAGTCAATCCATCTTCATTTCTTCGTTAATGTGTATGCATTTTGACTGATTGCGAACGCATATTAGACGGTAGAAAAATACAAATGAGCTCTGCTGCATCTTTTGACGGTGTCATTAGAGAGAGAGAGAGAGAGAGAGAGAGAGAGAGATTTAGAGAGAGATTCTATAAATACAATGTATACATATATACATGTATATGTATGATATAATGCGTGACATATTACATTTAGTTTATTGCAATGCTACTGATGAAATCCCCAAAATGACGTCACTGCAGTGATCACAGCGGAACACACACAGATGAAACGAGAAAAAAGAAGGGGGGGACTGAAACAGACGGAGACAATTAACGAGAGCATTGAAAAATAGAGGACAACACTATGTATATGAATAATCTCCGTAGAATTCCTTTATGTAAAAAAAAGCGAAAAATTGTTGTAGGTGGCGCCATTGAAAATAATTATTACGATGCTGCACAAATTTAAGAACGCACTGAAATAGTGAAATTATGAATTGACAGACGGTCAGATCACTTTCCTTGTTCTCTTCTAAACGATTTTGTGCAATTCCAGAGGAATTAAGAAAAAAAAAAAAACCTGAACGCAGTTCATCTTTCCTCATGACACACTCTCTCTCTCTTTCTCTCTCTCTCCAAGCGACGAATTTCTCCCTAGACAAGAAAAAATGTTTTGTCTTTGAAATTTACTGAGTAAGAGCAATAAACACAGGCTAAATGCATCTTCGTAATCGCTTTATGACTCTAGTTCTGTGAGGCGCATCTCCTTGTGTACATGTAAACTCGTCTTTTAGTTGTGCTGTAAAATTGATTCTTCAAAGACAGAAGAAAAGGAAAGATAAAAGTTTAGTTACGTCAATCGAACGGTAAATCTAGTTATTAAAGATGAAAGCATCGTTCCAATATGAGAGTTGCGGGTTGATCCAGGATTCAGAAATAAAAGAGGGGGGGGGGGGGGAGGGGTCAAAATATGAAATATTTCGAATATTACTCAATATTTTGTTTTGTTTGTTATTCGTGCCGTGTGTTCGTATGTAGATGGAAAGGAAAGGGGGCGGGCGGGGGAAGGTAAGGAAAGGGTGAAAGGGAGGGGGAGGGAGGAGGGGCGGGAGGGGGAGATAAGGGGTTGGGAGGGGAGAAAGGTAGCCCAGAAAAGGGGAGCCCCCCAGAAAAGGGGAGGTGTCGGAGAGGAGAGAATGGACGATGGGAACAGGACGTGGCGTGCACGTGTATATAGATCCTTTTAGTAGCTGAAAATTTAAGATTTATTAAAATATTGGATAAAGAGAAGCAAACATGACTGGGAATGAAACAAGTTCAACTCTTTCATCATTAGGAATAAAGTTCTTTTGTCTCGTATATATCAAAAGGATACATGTATTTTTTACCTATCCATCTATTGTGTAGCTCTTATACCACAAACTACAAAGGAACCGCACGGAGGTTTATTTAATCAGGGGATAGAAAATACAGCTGCAGCCTGCAATTTGTACTTTCAACCGAAAAAAAAAAATCACATCTATCTTTATGCAATTCCAATGCCGTGATTAAGAACTTCATGCACGTGCATCCGAGAAAAGCAAGGGGCTGTTATGTGATAAAATGATCCTGTTTATAAGTATCTCTTGATAGATTTTTGGAGAACGCTAATATACAATGAGAAGAGGAATGAGAGACAGATTTAGATAGAAAAAAAACTTTTTGAGATGGTCCCTCTGTGGGGAAAATAATTTTGAGACGACCCCTCTCTGGTAAATAGATACAGCAACTGAATGGCTGCTGCGTTTATCTACCGGTTTGTCTTCGGAGGTGCATCTTTTCCTGCAGAATTAAAGTCTGTTCCAGATTCCTAGGCTAATTTACGATCTCGAGTCGATCAGCTGATGTGGATAAAGGCGGATCCAGGAAATATAAAAGAAGATGAAAGGAATCGATCCCGGTTTTAGGGTGTGAATAATCTTTAGAAAAATATGTACACACAAGATTAAGGATGTTCACTTTCCAAAAAACAAAAAAACAAAAACAAAAACAACAACCAAGAACAAAAGAAAAAAACAAAACAAAACAAAAGCATCAAAAACAAATTCAAAAATAAATAAATAAATAAAAAGATTAATAAATAAAAAATAAAATAAATTAAAAATGGGGGAATGTGGAAAGGGGGAGGGTTAAAGTCTCATGACTGTTGATCATGTTGATTATGTCATGATGTTCTCCAGTACTTGTAAACTAAGTTGAGTTGATATATATACCAGCAGTACCAGTAGTTTCTCATAAATGTGGACTTCTTTTCTTGATATGTTATGACAGTCATGGCATTATGATTTAGGCTGTAGACACCAGTTATTTAATATACTGTTTTGCACATTACACTGCACCGAAAACTGGTCCACAACAAATATATGAATATTTACATGAATAGTTCTTCTTAATTCTAAATGTAAAGGGTCTTTACCCTAGTATTTGATGGACACATAATAATCATGGAGTTTGTGTCATAGACCTGTGATCTGTGTCATATCGCTGGGATGAGGTTTACATATAGACAAACTGCGTCGGGATGACGTAAACACCCCAGAATTAGATGGACACATTATTATCATGGAATTTGTGTCGTAGACCTGTGATCTGTGTCATATCGCTGGGATGAGGGTTACATATAGAAAAGACTGTGTCGAGATGAAGTAAACACCCCAGAATTAGATGGACACATTATAATCATGGAATTTGTGTCGTAGACCTGTGATCTGTGTCATATCGCTGGGGTGAGGATTACATATAGACAAACTGCGTCGGGATGACGTAAACGCCGTGATTTCTTGGCTCTAATTAATCCGTTCTTTATCTCTCATGTACGTTCTTCGCAAAAAGACCTTGATTATTCGTGATAAATACGAAGAATTGAAAGAGATAACAAAATTCCCATTCCATCCCTTCTCACCTGGCTTAAAAGCATGCCAGTAGTGGGGAAGGAAGGAAGAAAGAAATTAAACGTCGAGCGTCAAGTATTGAAAATCCGATGAACTGTAGAATATTCTTTTCTCTCTTTGTTTGAACCATGACAGTGGAAGGAAGAAAGACTGAGTGAGTGAGAAAAGAATGAATGAAAGAAAGAAAGATAGCGACGGAAAAATGTAGAAAATCTGAAGATTTGAAAGATTTTGTTTAGTCCTCTCCTTGTTGTTTGGAGCATGCTAGGGAAAGGAGGAAAGAGAAAAATATGAAAGATGAAAAAGGGGAAAGAAGAAATGTAGCGATGAAAAAAGCGAACATCCTACATCTTGTTTAAACCAGACATGAAAAAAGATACCAAAGTAAACAAGGAATGAATGGAAGACTAGATTTTATATCGTATTACAAACCCTAAAAAGCAACTTAGAATTGTCTCATTCTAAGACCAGACTGGGCTTTTGGAAAATTTTAGTGTAAGGGAGAGAGAGAGAGAGAGAAAGGAACTCATCCTAGTAGAGAAAGAAAACATAATCCTTTATCCCCCCTTATGTTGCATCCCCCCTTATGTTGCATTCATCACCAATGATGCTCATCGCTTTGTATGAAAAAAAGTGTCTGGGGAGCTAGGCAAGATGCTCCTGTTTTTCCGACAAGCAACATTGTTCGGTTTGACACTTTTACTCCTTTCAACTACTCCCTCTTGATCCGCCCCTGGTATTTACATGATCATGTCAGATGCTTATCTCATATTAGTATGTCAGGTGCGGAACTGTTGTTTAAACATAGTGCCCAAAGAGAATATTCAGACAGAATCATGAGAATATATACAGAGTGATCATTGAGAAATAATACAAGTTATCCTAGAGAGAGGTCATAGAGTGACCTATAATACGCCCCCCCCCCCCCCCCCTTCACCTTATATTCTTCGGGCTTGGTCAATTATACACCAAAAGATGAAAAATAGGTATCAATTCTCATACTCAGTCTTGAACCTTTTAGACAAACCCGTGAAATAAAAAATGGGAGGGATGTTAATTGAACCAAAAATATATTGAGCACTGACAATGTTTTTATTTTTGATTCCAGTATAATAGCCGAATTCCGTTCTTTGATACTTTGTAATAAAAATGCACTTTTAGAGGAGAAAATATATTGTCATAAAGTAAAAACAAAACATAATTCACTACAATGTATTTTTGCATATTTTACAGGACAAACGATTCCATATAGTAGAGGAGTTGTACAGAAATGAGCAGGAGTATGTGGACGCCCTCACTGTCCTTAAAGATGTAAGTTTGAATTTAATGAAATGTTAAATTTCTTTTTTGGTCTTGTCAATGAAAGTTCATTGTGTCTGCTGCAAAGGATTCTCAATCATCAATTTTCTAGACTGCTTCTGTCTGGCAGAACAATTAAATTGACGATCTGCGCCCATCTCAAAGGGATATTCTTTCAATAATATTTTCGCATATATAAAGCTAATAAGCACATCATATGGATAGGAAGTATGGTGGTATATCTATCATGCTGAAATCCCCTGAGTAAAAGACAACTTACCTATAAGACTTTTTAATTTATTTACAGACTTTTCAAACTTTCGACTTTTTGCAGACGTTTAAACTTCTACGAGAATTTAGTGACCTACTATGAGAATTTAGTGACTTACTATGAGAATTTAGTGCTCACTATGAGAATTTAGTGACCTACTATAACAGCAAGATATTGAACAACGGTAACTGTCATACGTACTCTATAATTGGCTGAAATGAATACGAATACATGTATTGGATTTACCTATAGTCGGTATGTTCGTCTGACAGGGAACATTTCTCTGCTATTTTTGGGTCAGAAATCTGCAGAAGAGTTCAAGGTCAAGGTCACGGCCGAGGTCAAGGTCAAATTCAAAACTCTTACATGCGATACATACTTTAACCTGATTCGATATATATCGATTGTTGCTGGCTAGCAACAGAAAAGTTTGAACAAGGATGGACGAAAACGATTACAAAACATATATTTATGTAATGTGTAAACAGTAGCACGAACGTATGCACGGTGATGATTGCAGTGCACTTGCCTGTCGACCCATGCATTGTTACGCGATGATGAACGCTTACAGTAATGATCCACTGGTTTAACCTTATTGACTTAACCTCAAAACCCCTTGTTATCTGGTGAAGGGAAATTGGATTAAGCCCAGTGATAGTGATTCTAGGGAATAAAGAAAGCCAGGTGGTCCATTATTAAACAATCGGAAACCATGCTAAAGTCAACAGAACCTCGTGTTAGCACCTCGTTGAGAGAATAAACGTAGAGCGGCCAAGTGGGGCCGAAGCTTTTTAACGCGAGTAAATAATATATCGATATGTCTTAGGGTATTTACTTAATTGGCAGGTCTGTGTGTGTTATGGGAAGTGAAAAAGCTAGTTTTATCGTTTCTGTGGAATGGACTTTAGATTATGAAATTTACTGGTCGAGCTCAAGAGCAGCAGATGCAAAGTTTAGAGATTAAATGAAAAGTAATTATATACTAGTATAGTTAAGATGTCATGAATATCAATTAATGAAAAAATACTTAAAGATACGCCCCCCCCCCCCCCCCAAAAAAAACCCAAACAAACAAACAACAAAAAACAAAAACAAAACAAATACAAAAAACAAAAACCGGTAATACAGCTGTAATGTAAAACGTAGGTCAAGGTCAGATTGTCAAAATTTTGGTATCAGCGGAAAGAAATACACATGCCAATTATGAATGAAATCTCACCAACCATTTAGAAGTTACGACCAAGGTTAAAATTTTTCAAAAGTAGGTCAAATATTCTAAGGTCAAGGTCACAGAAAGATTAAAAAAAAATTTGGTGTCCGTGGAATGGCCTTTCCTTAAGGAATGTACATTTGAAATATGAAAGAATATACCATTCAAAAATTTATTAAATTTTTTTTTTCAACTCCAAAGGTAAAATGTCACAAGATAAAAAATGTTGGTATCCATGGAAAGGTATTGTCACAAATATGAAAGCCATATCACCTGCCATTCAAAAGTTATTGCCAAGGTTAAAGTTTTTCAATAGTTGGTAATACTCTAAGGTCAAGGTCACAAGGTCAAAAATTTTGGTGTTCATGGAATGGTCTTGCCACAAATAATGCACATCATGACATTTGAAATATGAAAGAATATCACATACCATTCAAAAGTTATGGCAAAGGTTAAGTTTTTGGGTACTAAAAGACAGACAAATGGACAGACCTAAAACCATATGCCCCCAAATCTCCGATTACAAGGGCATAAAAAATTCTAATCAAATATTGAAATTTCCGCTAAGCTTGTATTTTTCACAGTTCAACAGAAAAATGACTGTATCATCAGCATAACTAACCTAAAACATGGTAGATTGAGAACTGTAACGTAATGATGAAACATATACAGATATATATCAAATATTTAAAGATAATGAGATACATTACAATGTAAATTCACTTCAAAGTAAAATATATGGCATCAAACAAACCTGAACATCAATAAGCAACTTTTGCCTATTTTAAATGATGACCATTTTTAAAATAAAAGGAAAAAAATGGTGTGGTTATCCAGATTAAACCAGCGATACCCTCCAATGCAATTTGAAACCAAAGAGATGAACATTTTCTTTATAACATCAGCCTTTTCCTTCTCCTTGCAGAAATACATGTTACCGTTGAAGACGTCATGTAGCAGCGTTGACGAGAACCTGGTCGACAACATCTTCTATATGATTCCAGAAATCCTCATGCACCACACTGTGTACCAGAACAGTCTGGATAAAGTGTGGAAAAACTGGGACATCAAGAGTACCATAGGCAACGTCATAGTAGCTACAGTAAGTACCATAGACAATGTCATAGTAGTTACGGTAAGTACCATAGGCAACGTCATAGTAGCTACAGTAAGTACCATAGGCAACGTCATAGTAGCTACAGTAAGTACCATAGGCAACGTCATAGTAGCTACAGTAAGTACCATAGGCAATGTCATAGTAGCTACAGTAAGTACCATAGGCAATGTCATAGTAGCTACAGTAAGTACCATAGGCAATGTCATAGTAGCTACAGTAAGTACCATAGGCAACGTCATAGTAGCTACAGTAAGTACCATAGGCAATGTCATAGTAGCTACAGTAAGTACCATAGGCAATGTCATAGTAGCTACAGTAAGTACCATAGGCAACGTCATAGTAGCTACAGTAAGTACCATAGGCAATGTCATAGTAGCTACAGTAAGTACCATAGGCAATGTCATAGTAGCTACAGTAAGTACCATAGGCAATGTCATAGTAGCTACAGTAAGTACCATAGGCAACGTCATAGTAGCTACAGTAAGTACCATAGGCAACGTCATAGTAGCTACAGTAAGTACCATAGGCAATGTCATAGTAGCTACAGTAAGTACCATAGGCAACGTCATAGTAGCTACAGTAAGTACCATAGGCAACGTCATAGTAGCTACAGTAAGTACCATAGGCAACGTCATAGTAGCTACAGTAAGTACCATAGGCAACGTCATAGTAGCTACAGTAAGTACCATAGGCAATGTCATAGTAGCTACAGTAAGTACCATAGGCAATGTCATAGTAGCTACAGTAAGTACCATAGGCAACGTCATAGTAGCTACAGTAAGTACCATAGGCAATGTCATAGTAGCTACAGTAAGTACCATAGGCAATGTCATAGTAGCTACAGTAAGTACCATAGGCAACGTCATAGTAGCTACAGTAAGTACCATAGGCAATGTCATAGTAGCTACAGTAAGTACCATAGGCAATGTCATAGTAGCTACAGTAAGTACCATAGGCAATGTCATAGTAGCTACAGTAAGTACCATAGGCAACGTCATAGTAGCTACAGTAAGTACCATAGGCAATGTCATAGTAGCTACAGTAAGTACCATAGGCAATGTCATAGTAGCTACAGTAAGTACCATAGGCAATGTCATAGTAGCTACAGTAAGTACCATAGGCAATGTCATAGTAGCTACAGTAAGTACCATAGGCAATGTCATAGTAGCTACAGTAAGTACCATAGGCAATGTCATAGTAGCTACAATAAGTACCATAGGCAATGTCATAGTAGCTACAGTAAGTACCATAGGCAATGTCATAGTAGCTACGGTAAGTACCATAGGCAATGTCATAGTAGCTACAGTAAGTACCATAGGCAATGTCATAGTAGCTACAGTAAGTACCATAGGCAACGTCATAGTAGCTACAGTAAGTACCATAGGCAATGTCATAGTAGCTACAGTAAGTACCATAGGCAACGTCATAGTAGCTACAGTAAGTACTGTAGGCAATGTCATAGTAGCTACAGTAAGTACCATAGGCAACTTCAAAGTAGCTACAGTAAGTACCATAGGCAACTTCAAAGTAGCTACAGTAAGTACCATAGACAATGTCATATTAGCTACAGTAAGTACAATAGGCAATGTCATAGTAGCTACAGTAAGTACCATAGGCAACGTCATAGTAGCTACAGTAAGTACCATAGGCAATGTCATAGTAGCTACAGTAAGTACCATAGGCAACGTCATAGAAGCTACAGTAAGTACCATAGGCAACGTCATAGAAGCTACAGTAAGTACCATAGGCAATGTCATAGTAGCTACAGTAAGTACCATAGGCAACGTCATAGTAGCTACTGTAAGTACCATAGGCAGTGTCATAGTAGCTACAGTAAGTACCATAGGCAATGTCATAGTAGCTACAGTAAGTACCATAGGCAGTGTCATAGTAGCTACAGTAAGTACCATAGGCAACATCATAGAAGCTACAGTAAGTACCATAGGCAACGTCATAGTAGCTACAGTAAGTACCATAGGCAACGTCATAGAAGCTACAGTAAGTACCATAGGCAACGTAATAGAAGCTACAGTAAGTACAATAGGCAACGTCATAGTAGCTACTGTAAGTACCATAGGCAATGTCATTGTAGCTACAGTAAGTACCATAATCAATGTCATAGTAGCTACAGTAAGTACCATAGGCAACGTCATAGTAGCTACAGTAAGTACCATAGGCAATGTCATAGTAGCTACAGTAGGGTACCATAGGCAATGTCATAGTAGCTACAGTAAGTACCATAGGCAATGTCATAGAAGCTACAGTAAGTACCATAGGCAGTGTCATAGTAGCTACAGTAAGTACCATAGGCAACGTCATAGAAGCTACAGTAAGTACCATAGGCAACATCATAGTAGCTACAGTAAGTACCATAGGCAACGTCATAGAAGCTACAGTAAGTACCATAGGCAACGTCATAGAAGCTACAGTAAGTACAATAGGCAACGTCATAGTAGCTACTGTAAGTACCATAGGCAATGTCATTGTAGCTACAGTAAGTACCATAATCAATGTCATAGTAGCTACAGTAAGTACCATAGGCAACGTCATAGTAGCTACAGTAAGTACCATAGGCAATGTCATAGTAGCTACAGTAAGTACCTTAGGCAGTGTCATAGTAGCTACAGTAAGTAACAGTCAACTGAAATGGCACATATAATGTTGTGGAACTTCGCCCAATTTCCATTTCTTCATGTAAATTTTGAGAAGTCAAATATGTTTTTATCTAACAATCAAGGTTCTAGATTTTTGTTAACCACCAACTCATATTTTGCACAACAAATTGTATTGTTATAAAAAAAAAACTTAGAAATATAGTGAATTGTATGCTTTGCTGAAAGCTACCTTGATGCCCAAACATCTTCATAGTAAAAGAAAGCAAGTGTGAACATTGATTCTGCGATTGATAGCCTGTTAGCAAAAGTGCTCATAGTAAGATAATTTACTTCAGTAATTTGATACTTGTTTCTAAACTATGGACCCTAATGATAGTGAAAGTTTGTTCAGAAAACCTGTTGCACTGTTCTTCCAAGCGAATTTCTACCCATGTCAAATTAACAAAGCTTGGATCTCATATTTATATGGAATTAATGAAGTGAAGGTTCAAAGCACTCAAAGCAACTCAAAAAGTATCACCGTTCACACTTGCTGTCTTTTCACTATTGGCTCTCAGCACTATATAATACTGAGGAAATGTTTCCTACACTCTGATTGCAACAGCCTTCAGTTTGCCTCAATATTAAGATTTCTTTCCAGTTTTCCAAGCAGACTGTTATAGACTGTTACATTTCCTTTGTGGAGAACTACAAAACTTCAGGGAAGGTGATAGAAAATGCTCTACAGACCAAATCCTCAGTACAGAAATTTATCGAGGTGAGAATTTCTGCTTTCAGTGATTGAAATTCACAAATGTTTCAGATTGTCAAAAAGGCTATTTTATTGTACTGGTAGTATATCTAGCCAACTTCTTTGATGAATGATAGAATCTTTTTCGTCTCTTGATATTTGAAAATCACTGCATCACTGACTGCACTGAGAAATTTGTTTTTCATTTTGTGCTTAAGGTAGAGTATCCCTTAGGTCAGAATTGCTGGTAATTTTTTGCCTGGATACCCCAATTTTTCTCTTCAGAAAATTGTTCAGATTATCAAACTACATGTAATATGGTTTAGGGAAAAGAAAATGTTATAGTTACATTTTATCACCTCTAAATAGGGGTTTTTCTTACTTTTCCCATAGGGTCCAATGTTAAAGTTCAAACGGCTAAAGTTCTCGGTATAATCATGAAACCACAAATTATATTTTGATTGTATGTCAGGTTTAACATAAGCTTTGAATATATGGAAATGAAAATATTGTAAAAGTTGTTATTTAGGAAATATGAGCATCTGAGACCTGAGAGATGCTTTACCTTAATTCATAGATAACAATACAAATCAAATCTTGTGGTTAAGTTATAATTTTGAGACTCATTGTCAAAAAGATCCTTAAATATGACCTTGGATATTTGTGTAATAAAAAAGTGAAGCTTGCGTGTTCCATTAATGGTCAAAGACGTAAGTAAAAATAGTGTTTATATTGTACAATAAAAGTTGACACTTGCCATTTTCTATTTTTTCAGCAATGCCATAGAGACAGTGGAAGTAAACTCACAATGAAAGATTTAATAGTCAGACCAATACAAAGGATTCCCAGATATGAACTATTAATCCAGGTAAGCGTTACACACAGTCTACTTAAGGTCTGTCATCTCACTCTGACTCATCTGTGTTACTTTTACTTTAAATAAATCAAGTTGATCAATTTATTCTTTTACACTGTTATGTGTTATGTGTTTTCAACATACAGAGTTATTTCTCTCATGACATAATGGCATCGTTGCATAGTTAATGAAATTCCTAGAGAAAATTTGTCTTTGAAGCATTTTTTTCGTGAATTTTGTGCTGGTTTTCATAGAATCTTATGACATCATCACAATTAGTTTATGTCAGTTACCATCCCATATAGAGATAATCACCAGTCTGGTAAATTAGAATTTTAAGTAAAACGCCATGATGTCTGAATTACTGAATTTGAAAACTAATTGCATTTCAGAACTTTAAAATTATCTATATCTAATTGACTTTGGTATAGGTTAGAAGGTAATTTGAAGTTTCTACATGAATAAGAAGTGGGTGGAGCATCAGCTAAGCCCCTTCTTATTCATGTAGAAACTTCAAATTACCTTCTAACCGGCTTAGATGGCAACCCTGGTAGCGTAGTGGTTAGCATGCTAGATAGCATGCTGAAATTCTGGGTTCGAGCCGCGCGCTTCCCACATATTTTGCTGTTCAACTTTTGTAGGATGCTGAATCCATGACGACCATGAAGAAAGTTTCTTCACAGATTCTTCACAAATAAGACGAGTCATTTGAGAGCCTGTGATTGGCTTACGTGTAGCTCAAATGTTGCCATCTAAAATAAGAAAGATAGGTCAAAGATCGGTAGTTACTCCTAGCTTAAATTTACCAATATGATTTTTCACCCACAGAGGCTTATTGAGCACACCCCCAGGGATCATCCAGACTTTCTCCTGTTAAAGGAGGCGGAGAAAGTCATGCACGACTTCGCGATAAAACTCGGGACGGTGAACGAGACCCAGCACGAGGAGGATCAGCAGGAAAGCTTAAAGAGGCTGGAACTCTTACTTATTACTGATGTAAGGCAAAAAATTAATTCATCGGCTATTTCCATTAAGGGAAATTTATTTACATTTCTTTCAGATTGGGAAAAGTTTGTAACTTACTCAAATACTGTAATAAATCTTTCAATATGTGTTTAAAAGGATCTATAAATAGATACATCAAGGTTCAAAATATATACATGTATATCACATATTATGAAAGATGTTTTTTTCTTTTATACAAGAACTTTTTAGAACAATGTACAAAAATGTACTGTAAATGGAAATATTATTTTCCCAAGAAATTCGTGAAAAGCTTTTTTTATTCACCTTAGTGGACCTTGACCTTTGATCTTGTCTGTTTCAGCTGGCTGTGCCAGAAAGACAGTACCTCAGACACGATATGGTGAATATCATAGTAAGTATCATCTTATTGTATCGTAATTAATATGATATGTAACGTTCACATAAATTACATGTACATAAATCTTTACATACACAAAGTGTGTGAGGTTATACATGTATGGTATCCCATTATTCATGACTTCCAAATTCATACAGAAAGAACAAAAATGCTGCCAACAAGTATAGTGAAACCATTGTGATATGATATACTGATGTATTTCATTATAAACATGCATGGTTTTATATTGTTTTAACAGACCAAGAAGGACCAGTGCTGTGTTTGGATGTTCTCTGATCTCATCATAGTAAGCAGTGTAAAACGCCGAAGTGGACCGGTTACTCGTAAAGTCTCCATTATATTGTAAGTACATGAAAATTATGTCCTTTTGCGTATACTAATACTTTGTAATAAATTCATTCAAAAATTTTATTCGATTCAAGCAAACTTTCATTATTATATTTGTGAAATCCACCATCCACAACTCTGATCCGAAGAATGACAGAAAATGATCAGACCCATGCTTGGAGCATTTTTTATAAGGGAAATTTAAACTTCATATATATACATGTACAATGTATATTAGGTGAATGACATGTAATGATATGCTCCTATTTATGTATAATTACAATGATACTTGTTCTAAAATCTGTTTCAATTTCTTTTCCTAGGAAATCTCCAACGGGTCAGGATTTTGCTGAGAACATTAAACACAAAGTCTGGCTTCGTGTTGGATTACATGCTGTAGAAATTGTCAAAAGTAAGAAATTTTTTGATAGGTTGTGCTGGTAGTACATTCATTCCATTTCCTGAAGAAGATATTGTTGAAGACTTACTGTATGATACTGTCATCAGCCATACTCTTATTATTATAATTCAGTCTTTCACTTTGGGTCACATGGAAAAACTACAATGTATAACATGTATAATGTATCTTAACAATTGAAATGTTGAAAAATATGATTCGAGTTCCCTTTAAAATACGCATATAAAAAAAATTGATAACCTTTTACATGTATCTATATTACCTTGAAAGTTGGTAGATAATAAGTTTGATCTCACAACTACATGCAAATAAAGACTTGAATTTCAAAATTTCTCTTTGAAAGTTTCTTAATCTAGTTGTATTTTGTTACAGATCAGACCCTGGTGAGCCAACAAAAGTCTGTGGACCCAGAACAGCTAGAGGACGACATCAACCTGCTGAATGATATTAATGATCTGACCTCCAAATTATCATGTCCCCATTCTGTAAGTCTAAACAACTTATATTCAGTTGATAGGCGGATTTTTGCCTTTAAAAATTATGCTGTATATTTAATTACTCAAAGGACCAGAGCCACGAACGGCAAAATCGGCCTAATTTGCCACAACGTTCATCTTTTATATTTTGATAATAACATATTTCAGCAATTCAGAACTGGCCAACTTTGTGATTTACGGCCTTGTTGAAGCAAAATATTTTAATGTGAATTGAGGGTATGGTATATTGTTTGCGACGTCATTTGACGTCATTTTCACATATGACCTCGCAAAATGTCAGGACAAGTACCATGAATTACTAAGTATTAGAAATGATAAGAGATATTTCTACATTGAGAAAATGTGTGAAATATTAATTTAAAGAAAACATATTTTAAAAATTTCTATAAATACAATATGTGTACAATTTATTATGTACAGTCCGTGTTTGTTTTGCTTATTCTCGAAATCACAGGCTGAAAATGTTCGTCCTGGAACTACAGCATGCATGTCTTCAATGTAATACTTTTACTTTTTGTATTCGTTTAAATCGCGTTAGATGTAAGCTGCATCGTTCCACAAGAAATTGATGTCATTATTTATGATTATATGAAAAAAAAAATCAAAGAAAGACTTCATGTTTATCATCTTCATGAATTACGGATCCGATACGTTCAAACTGTCCTAGAAGAGTGTTAGGCTGTATCAGATCAGACATAGGAATACCATGTATGCTTCTTCATTTTTTCCTAAAATTTCTGAAATACCGTTAAATTCAAAAATTTTCTCGTAATAAAGTTGTCAGAACATCTCCAATCAAAAGTGAATACCCCTGTACAACATCAAAACACGGTTCTATATCTGCTGCAGACCTAGATAATTAAAGCATCCACTTGATTTTGCCGTAGATACACCACTGTCAGCGATGTATGAAGATGAACATTGATGTGACTCAATTTGACATATTTAAGTACTTCAATTTCGTTCCTTTAACTAGTAGGCTCAAATAACATGTATCAGTTTTTAATCCAATTTCGCGGTCAGTAATGCTGGACTAGACAGAGATAATACATCGGCTAAATTGAAAACCCCTTCCGTACACTTCGGTGCATATGAGTCAATGACTCAATATAAATAAGTACAGCTAAAAATGAGAAAAATAATGTCTTAATTCATTGCATGATTTTCCCTCTAAAATCAGTGTGTAATACCCATTTGCAGAGGTTGTGGCGGATACAGGAATTAGGGGGCGGGATATTTCTAACATAAAAGCGAAGGGTCCCATTCGGGTCAATGGTAGCGGACTTTGAACATAAGAAAAAAAAAACGATGGTTGCATTTTGAATATTTCGTATTTTAAATTATTTTCCATGCTCCCGTTCTTATCACGACATACATATATAATTAATGATTAGAGAAATACGCGTGACTCTTCTCACATGTATGTGCTAGCACTAGTATAAGTGTTGGGCAATCGGAAGTTAAATCATAATCGATAAGCGGAAATATTCGGATGGGCATAACCCATTATTATTATAATTGGAAAATTCAAAACATTTCTTTTTTTCATTTTGCAACCAACATTCAATTGAAATAAACACCAAATTATGATTTCTTTGAATAAAATTGTTTTATTGAGTGAAGCACTTTCGATCACAACTACTATGAATACCCTATCAATTCGTTCAAGCTTCTTTTTCTTGAATACCATGCAATAGAAATGTCATACACTAGTATGTACTTTGAAGTGCAAGGAAAATAATAATAGTATAAAAGGGAAATACACGAATTTATCAAAACCAAAATACTAACTCGGACAATTAATCCGGTAATCAGCGATGTCGGCGACAATCGCGTTTGATTTTCAACATCGATTTGTAATGTTCATCGCTGGCCATTCAACGACCGACAATCGATCGTCAGCGATAATCGTTCCATAACTTAACTAGAATCCGTCGCCATGACTCCCATTCTGATACATTTTAGTGTCATTTTGTGTGAAGAGAGAACATTTTTCAAAGAAGTGTAGATCTATTTACTCCGATTCATCGATTCTCAGAGATAGAATCGATGGTCGGCGAGTTGGATATTTTAGAGACGATAGCGACGATGGCTGCGATTATCGTTACAATAATACAGCGTGTATTAATGTGAACAAGATAGAGATCGAGGTATGGGATACGAATACATGACTGTACGTAATGATTCGCGCTTAGAGGAATGAAAATTTAGGTACGTTACACGAATAAGAAAACCACTGATCCAAATCTGCAAGAACACTACCATGAATGTGACAAAACGATGTCATAGATGCACAACATTATTAATTTCTGGATCGATGGACTGTAGCAAAGGTGATTAATGTTCGAATGGTATGAATTGCAGCGTTCGCGTACTTTTTAAGAATCATATTTTTTTCTCAGATTTTTGCAATATCGGATGATTGGCGAATCTAAAGGGAGGGATGAGGCCAGGGCGAGAAGGGGAGCATGTTCTAGACTCTCTCTTTTTGTGGTCAACATTTTCAATAACGAGATTTTTGTTTTCAGAACTTGATAATAAAGCTTTTATAACAGTACGGTGTCCTTGAAAATTATTTAATTTTCCAAATTTTTTAAATGCAAAATCTTTCTTTTCATATGAAAGTTTACGTTCTCATTTGTATAAATTCAAATTTTCAGGCGAATGTAACGCATACATTCGCTGCTATCATAAAAACGTCATTTTTAAGTTGGGGTGCGCAGCTCTAATTCATTTCGCTGGCGCCACCTACAATGTATTGTGTTTTTATAATAGAGGTAAATGGAGATTTAATTTTATAAATTCGACAACATTATGGTCGTTACTGCATATTTTCATATAAAACTTTTTATGTCTCCTTTTTTCTCAACCCAGACCCGTCGGAATAAATTTTACGTTTTCAATAAAATTTATTTTCAGGGAAATGGTATCTTTGAATAAATTATTATATCACGGTTTCCTATCCCCTATTATCCATTGTATTGGGCGCTGGACTTTATATTATATCAAAATAAACGGACAGAGAATTGATCCAGCATAGTCTGAACCCCAATCAAAATTCGCTGGTTCGATATCGTTCGTCAATCATCTATTTCAAATTAATCATTTGATTTCAAGTTTTCCATCTTTTCTTTTTTGTCTTCAAAAATCCCCACCTCCTCTTTAAAAGAATGAGGTCATAAATGTTTCTTCTTGGGTGTCGATCTATTTTGCTTCTTTATGCTGTATTCATATTACGTCTTTCTTTTATGTTTCGAATTCTCGTTATTTCAATCACTTTTTCTACCCCTTAGATTCCAATTTCTCTATCGTACATGTATAGGATAATTGTAGATTTCAAGCCGATGCATTTTTTGTTTACATATTTTATTCCCGTATTAGGAACATTTTAGGAAATAAGATACATATATGTAACAAACAAATAAACCGAAACCCTCAAAATCCCACATACATTAAATATGCTTTCTTTCAATTTTTTAAAAATTATTCTCTTGTTTTCTCCTCGTAGCATCACGTGTATACATGCCGATATATACAGGGAAGACATAGAGTGGTTCAAAAGATTTAAGTATAACGAAAATATGTATCGTAACTACTCGAGTGCACAACTTGACATTTCAGGAAATTCATAAACGTTAATTTTTATGACGTCATTGGTATAAATGACGTCACAAATATTATCTACTATCGAGCATTTTTCTGAAGGATTGGAATAGTTTGAAATAGGTGTAAAAGTAATCAAACCGCCAAATTTATAAAAAATTTTCATAATTTTAAAAGCTTTTAGATAATCTACTACCTATCTTTAAATACAACTTCTCATTTTCATCGTCTTGGCAGTCTTTTTCATGACGTTCTAACCATCTTTGATGAACAATTTGTTAAGAAATGTGCCAACAGAGAACCCATAAAAGTTTAATTTTCGACTACGACCGGACCTTCTACCAAAAAAATCTTCATCGAAATAATCACAGGTATAATCAAAGAATTTTTAAATATAATTAAGTTTTTGGTAGAATGTCCGGCCCTATGCGAAATTATCGATCAAATTTCATGATATCTCACAAAAATACCGGAAATGCCAATCCGGGCTTGGTTTTGGGCTCTATAACTTCTTAAGACATGTCCGGAATATCACAACTTCGCACGTTTCCGAAAGACAAAATGTTCTCCTTTCCTTTTGTTGATAATTTAGAAACATTGTCTGTGTTTGAAAATATACGAAAACTTTAGGCCGATATCGCCGTTCGTGGCTCTGGTCCTTTCTCTTTAAAACATCTGATTCTCATCCAATTTCCGCTTTTTTGATCACAATCTATTTTCGTCTTCTAGAATTTTGTAAAAAATTGAAATTTCTTTGCAAAATTGTTTTATGGTTCTTTCTTTCTATAAGACACATGAAAACGAAAATGTGTATATAAAAATCTGAAATGTTGAAATTTGTAAGTGAAATTTTTTTAAAAGTTAAATGATTTTAATTTTGCTCTATGTTTCTCTTCTTCCTTTCAGAGTCTAGATGAAGTTGTACAAGAGATGTTGAATTCCTTAGGCAAGCAGTATTCTGAGGTCGCCCTGAGGAATTCTACAGCTGATTCCAATAAACTTGACCTTCTAGTCACTACTCAGTAAGTTTATGTATAATTGTGCTTGGCTTTGAAGTCGTATTTATTTTTAAAAAAAAAAATCACTCGTGTACAAAATTCAGTGATGATGCTTCTGAAGAATTTATCATTATATCATTCTGTGCCCAGTTTCACAAAAATTCTTATGAAAATTTCAGGAATTTTCGTAACTTTCATCATCAAATAAATGCTTTAAATGTTTTTCAATTTAGATTATATTGTGCTTTCTAATGTTATTTCTACATACTAAACATAAATTCAGAAACAAAATGTTGCGTTGTTTAGTTTATAAGAAGTACCAAGCAATCAAAAGTTACAAAAATTCCTAAAGTTGTTCGTAAGTATTTTCATGAAATATCTCGCTGGCTTTTACGGTTTCTTTCAGCAAACACATACATGTAGATTTATATGTAAATTGTAATAATTCACGAATGTTACTCATAAGCTTTTCTATTGCACTTTAACCCTACTCTCCATTAGAGGATTGGATCAAACGGAATTTTGTATGGTACTTACATATATATACATGTATTTCACCCGTATATTTCGCTTCAGGGAAAGAATTTATCCTTTGGAGGTATCGTTTAATTCAGCGGAGAAGCGATCACAATGGGAAAGCACCTTCTATGACGCTAAACAAAAATTAGGTACATTTACTTCAACTTGCAATTATTCAAAATCAAATACATGTAATTTCTACTTTCCAAAAGTGACTTTTTTGGAAAAAATTATATTTATATCAAGTAAGAAGGGTTTTGCTTTGAAAATATCTCGACTTAAGGCATTCATTTATAAAATAACATTTTTTTTCAGCTATGATGTCTGATAAGAGAGCACCAGAATTCTTACAAGCCTTACCCATTACCAAAACAAGAGCAGGGATGCAGGTATATATATTATTTGTTCATGATGAAAGCCACATAGAACAATTCTTCAAAACTATGATATTGTACATATATACTGTATATCGGGAGTTTTTGCTAGCATCATCAAATCGCGAAAATTCGCGGACATAATGAAAAAATTACACAGATCTTAACCCTTGATCTTCATGATCTTGTAAACATCGTTGCGTTTCACGTGATGTGCATATAATCTCTTACAAGGGAATCCCCTTCGATTAAACAAGGTAAATACTGTCTAAATCTACTTTATATGAAGCTAGTTTACACCTATCATATGAGCATCATTATTATAAATATGATAGTAATCTTTTCTGGTCAAGAATAGAGGAATATATGGAGAACACTTAAACAGAAAATTTTCTATTTTGTTTACATGCTATGATATGGTGCACGTAAATAAACAAAACTTTCTGTTCAAGTGTTCTCTGGGCATACCTCTATTCTTGACCAGAATAGATAACAATCATATAATTTATAACGATGATCGTATGATAGGCCTATAATAAATTCATATAATGTAGACTTAGACAGCATTTACCTTGTTAATCGAAGGGGATTCCCATGCAAGAGGTTATTTTCATATCACGTGATACGCTACGATGGTAAATAGAGTAACGAAAATTTGACTTGGCAATAAAAAAAACCCCACCATTTCAGGGTCATTTTCGTGAAATTTACCCGACACGAAAATTACCCGATATACGGTAATGCATGGAACAAAGAAAATGTTTTGTGTGGTCATGCATTGTGGCACAGATACATAGTAATGTATCAATGACCAGATACATGTAATAGTATGAGTTTTGTATGAACCCACACAAAACTTTAAGTTCATAGTACTATGAAGAAAGAACCAAGCTTTCTATATACCCTGAGATCCAAACATAAGGTAACTTGATCATAAAGGAAACGATTCGTCCGAACACTATATTCATGGTAATGCAAGAAAGTAGTCTGCTTTGCAAAAATTGCCAAATTTTACATGTATTTTAGAAATGCATATTTCGAATATTCAATCTTTTTTAATTGAATTCAATTGAATTGAACTAAAATTCAATTCAAATTTTTCAATTCAGTTTCAACGTAACCACATTTTGTACATTTTATAAAAAATTTACAACAATGTATAGTAACTATGGATGCAGGAAGTACATTGCTCCTTCCTATACAAGTACAAGTATATAATCGTATGTTATGTAATTTTCAGTTCTCCTGTGCAGCACCAATAGATGGCCTGAATGCCAAAGGTCATAGAGATGTGTGGGTGTGTAACAGTGATGGATATGTAGGTCACATGTGCTTACTGAGTCTACAGCCTGAACCAATCGTAACACTAAATACACCTGTCCCAGGATGCAATGCTAGGATCCTGTGTATATGTGCAGTACCAGCATATAGCGGAACATTTAGGAGGTTTGAAAATATTGATGTATCTGTACTGAAGTACATGTATTTTCATAATCAAAAACACCAGATTTGAGTTTTGAAAATTCAGTGAATCTTTCTGTTATATATGAATATTTGATATAGATATTTCTCTGTCATTTATATGAAAAATCTGTAGAATTTGCTTAAAGCAAATTTTTCTAGAAAGTTTAATAATTATATGAAATATGAAGGAACGAGGATAAAAGTGTGAAGCCAATTATGATTTAGACTTCACTCTGAAATAGCCATTGTATGAAATTACATGTACATGTATATTTGTCTGCTTGGAATTCATAAAAGGTTCACTGAGATAGGATATTCAGTCTGTTCCAATACAGGGTTTTAAGACGGTATTTAATATAATTGTGAAATCATCAAATTCAACATCATCCGAAACCCACGCTCGATCACGCAAGCTCACCTCCAGTGGGTCATAACGACAGAACTTTCGCTGGATAAATCTAATGCTACTCGAGTACTTGTCAGTGAATTTGTTATCGATAGCAAAAGTCTGATCTATTTTATATTTTTATCAACAAAAGATGCCCTAATTGATGTTGACTGTGATTCATATTTGTTAATATTAAGAGTTACAAAACAATATTACTCATATATTAGCTTTGAATAGCTAATTCACTGACAAGTACTCGCGTAAATTTTTGTAATGCTATCCAGTGAAAATTCTGCCGTTATGACCCATGGGAGGTGAGCTTGCGTGACTGAGCGTGGGTTTCTGACGATGCAAATTTAGTGGAAACAGCATAATATTTAGGGAAAATATGCTTGTAATGTGATGTTTCTACTAGGATTTCATTACATCATAATGTGTTTATGTCAGATACATATACATGTACATGTACCGTCCCACATGAGAAGTAGCTTGGTTTATCGAAAAAAAAAATGCAGCAACATGTAATAAAATTGCTCTCCAATTATTCCAAAACTTTACCAACTTTTACTAGGAAAAGCAGTGCAAAGAAAAATAATCGGGGAGGAGTGTCAAGGGAGGGCCCTCAAATACAGATAGAGGAAGTGGAGGACACAGGGACCGAGGAGGAGGAGGAGTTATCCAATAATGAGGATAATGAGGATGGGTACCAGACTGACTCAGAGTCAAGTGGTGAGGAGTCAGAGTCAATGGAGGATGTGACTGCTGAGGACGGGGAGGTCAACGCTAATGTTGAAGGTATGTTTGCTTGGTTAGGGAGAATTGGGAGTAATTTGAAAATAGGAAGGGGGGAGGTGCACGACTGACTCAGAGTCAAGTGGTGAGGAGTCATAGTCAATGGAGGATGTGACTGCTGAAGACAGGGAAGTCATTGCAAATGTTGAAGGTTTGTTTGTGTTTGTATGAATAAAGGATAGGCAGAACAATGGGTAAAGGAAGGGGGTTATATGAAAGGGGGGATAGGTACCAGACTGACTCAGAGTGGTGAGGAGTCCGAGTCATGAGAGGATGTGACTGCTGAAGATGGGGAGGTCAACGCAAAAGTTGAAGGGTTTTTTGTATGGTTTGTAATAAGCAAATTACATGTATGTTAGGAGGTTTGGGGGGCTACCAGACTGACTGACTTGGAGTCAAGTCATGAGGAGTCCGAGTCATAGAGGATGTGACTGTTGAAGATGGGAAGGTCAATGTTGAAGGTGCATGTACATGAGATAGGATATTGGGTTTTGGAGAGGGAATGGAGCTGATAAGAATTTTGTTGAAAAGAGGCTGATCATACAAACTTGATGGCTGAAGATAAGGAAGGAAAGTTTCAAAAAAATATGTTTAAATTTGATTTTGAGTGCATGTTTATATGGAGGAAAGATGAGTTTGGGATGTTGTAGACAGAGGAGGGTTTGATGGTTAGATGGAATAGATCCTTCTATTTGTGGAAAAACAAAGCATCAAATATTATGACGTTAAGGTGTTTTATCCTTGAACAAATAAGCTTCGAATGGTGGTCATGCATAAAAAAGTGTGGATTGGTTCACCATTAAATTTTTAAAAGTTTTGTTTGATTTGAAGGATAAAGTGACATTGTGTGTCATGAATTTTCAAATCTGAAAATGATTTCTGACTGCTCTCTCTTTCCACTAAATAATGAAGAGAGGTCTTAAAAAAAATTTCTGTCTGTATGAACCATATCGAAACGCAGGCTTGAAAGTTTCACATGCATGTACGTAATAAAACCAATGTACATGTGATAAATGATTGAAAAAAGGAGGCCTAATCGTACAGCACTGGTATTTTTAGATCCTGGTATAGAGATAAAGCCGCTAAACGTGTCAGAAATTACCCAGAGTACACCAGACTCCATTACGTGCTCTGGTAACTGGAATCAGGACCCGCATAAAAGTACCATGTGGCTCGGTACAGAGGATGGTTGGTAAGTGAACCATTTTAAACAAAAATTTTATGATCATATACATGCATGTACCTACCCTTGTATTGACCTAATTGAATAGACCATTTTCATATTACAACTAGACTTGCAATTTAGATGTTCCAAGACCTAATGTCACAAGATTTGACATAACTTTTAACTGTGACGTCGTAGCAGATTATAACGTCCCAGTATGAAATACTGTCAAATATTGTGATGTCGGGTCTTGGTGTGCATGAAATGCAGGCCTACTGCGGTAATGTGAAAATCGTCCATTGAATATTGAGACTGAATTACCAAATGTGTAACTAGAGTATGAATAAAATAATTTGATACTTCTGTAGTACTTAGTAGTGTTTAAAAGCCTTCAGCATTGTTTGTATCCTATTTTCAAGTTTTTTTCTGAATTTATATTTCGTTTCAGCATCCATATATTCCAGTCTACAGATAATATTAAAACGACAAAGAATAAACTGAAAATTCACCATGAATCTCCCGTATATTGTATAGTGTAAGTACATGTAAATTAGTGTTGAATGAATATACCAAACTCTTTTAAAAAATCCTTGTAAAAGCAAGAAAAAGATTCATGATGCATGCATCTGATTAAAAATATATCATACAATGTGAATGTATATTCTGTATTTAGGGGATTTTTTTTCTAAACTTCTCTATCTCTTGCTAAATGTGTGTCATACATGTACATTTTTGTGACGTCAAAATTTTGAAATTACAGGTATCTTGACAATAAGGTGTTTGTATCCTTAGCCAATGGAGATCTCATAGTCTACAAGAGAGATGCAGGTATTGTCACTTTCTAGTGTGCCTGCCAAATTTTAATTTAAGTTTATCAACCTGAAAAAAAAACAAAGAACAAGCTTATTTCTGTCTTACTTTAAGACATATATGTGCATGTAGTTTAAGGTCTTTTTCTACATTTGAACAAAGATCTTTTAAAAAGTCGAGGTCTCCGTTGTAGGTCAAATAATAAATTAGAAAAAAAATTATCATGATTTCCTTTACAAAACTCTATTTTGTGCCATGCATGTGTACAGTGCATAAGAATTTGAGCAAAACGGAGAAAAAAATGGAAATATTAACACGTTTATACATGTATATACATGTATGCACAACCAATGTAGTTCCCTGAGATGAAAATGTTGAAGTGGTACGTGTTGCATTTCTGTATGTAAATGCTAGTGACGTAACAATGCATTAGCTTTACAGAAACATTACGGCTGTTCTCACCTTTTTACATGGAAAAGTGTGACTCAGAAAACAAGAATGAAACTGACAATTGGTGCATTTGTATCATGAGCATGAACACAGCTAACGCGTATTACATGTACGATAAATGCACTTGCTGTGTGTTGCATACCTATAACAAAACACAATTTAGTACATGTAAGACACTTATTCTATGAAAGTTTATATCTGCTTTTCCATGATAATTTGCAGTCATTTATGTTTGTACTCAACCCTGCCAAAGTTAAAAGTCTTACAAAAGTTATATTTAATTTACATGTATATAGATGTACTTGTATTCAGGATTTTCGTTATACAGAGTTATTTCCCATTTGGTACGGTATATTACGTAAACTTATTGTGACATCATCAATATATATGGAAACCAACATTAAATTCAGGGAAAATACGCTACAAAACCGATGTCTCTAGAGAAATTTTATTAAGTCATAATGCTTTTATGTCAGATACCGTCCCTAATCGAACACAAGCATACACCAAAGTAAGACGAAATTGAGGATTTTTTATTTTGTTACAGAAGGAGTATGGGACTCTGAGAATCCCTACACACGGTCTATAGGCACGGCACAGTCACCTATAACACGGATGTTAGCCGTAGCCGGAAAATTATGGTGTGGCTGTCAGAATGTGATAAAAGTCATTAACCCCCTCACTCTCAGTACAGAGGTCAGTAAAAAATATTACAGCATTTCATTATGGGTATCAAAATTTTGCATTATTTGATTAAATTACACATAATTTTTAATTGGCATTTTTGAATTTTGAATTTTTTTAAGGCTTCCTAGTAAACAATGCAAAGATAACAACTGGATTTCTTTATTGATTTGTTATAGATTTTAAAATGCTTTAAGTGAATTACGTTAATTTTAAGAAACAATTTAAGGGACGAATGTGTTAGTTCTCAGTTTGAGTTTTAAGATCATCAATGAAATTTTTATTTTCATGTCAAGTAAAAAAAGATGAAAATTTATATTAACATGTGCTATGAGAAAAATTCTTGTTGTCTTATCCAAAACTCACTCTGTGCCATACATGTACATGTATTTAACCTTTTTGAAGAACTAGAATATTCAATATTTAGGGGAGGAGATTTCTTCAAAGTTCTTTAACAACTCTGTTAAATTTTCTTCTCAGTTCCAATTCCCTACCTTTCATTTTTCATTCCGTTACATTTTCATCAATTTACAAGAAATGCATTCTTTTTTACCAACAGACATCCTTTACCATTTCGTCTAACTCTAATCGTGGAGTACAGAGCTTAGTGTGTTCCGGACAGGGCGTGTGGCTGGCGAGTCAACAGAGCTCTAAAATCCTACTCTATCATGCTACGTCGTACGAGTTCTTAATGGAAGTCAGTATCGCCCAGGCAGTCTCACAAAAACTGCAGTGTAAGTATGACTACATTATATGCATGTACATAGTTTATTTGTGCTTGAAAGTACAATGTATGTGTTATTTAGGGAGAACAAATGCTCGTAATGTCTCTGATAATTGAGCATTTTAAGTGTTCTCTCACTCAACTTCTATAAAAAAAGGATCCTGAAATTTTTTTATAAAGCCTTGTCACATGTTGGAGTTATAGGTTTACATGTTAATACGGAAAACCGTCGGGATGTAAGATTCTAGACTTCCTGTAAATATTACTAGGCCCTTTAATGCTTGACATACATTGTATGGTTTTTGGATATTGGTAATCTTGATTTACATATCAAATGCCAACTCAAAGAAATGATTTTGCAAAAGTTTAAGCTAAAAGAATTTATTCAAATCAAATATGACTCAATCTATAATACCGTACAAAGCATCTGATAAAATTTTCTTACCAATCACAAACTTTTTTCTATAGCGGCAGATGACATAATCCGTCAGCACAAGGCAGCATGTTTACGTATCACGTCCCTGTTAATCTGTAAGGACTTACTGTGGATAGGTACCAGTGCCGGGGTCATACTGACTGTACCGACGCCTCGTATCACATCAACGACAAACCGCGGCTCAATATCATCACCATCGGTTACAGGTAAAAATTACTTTTATCATCTGTTTGTCTCTTTAAACATGTTAAAGATATAGCAAACTTAGAAGTACCTTTCTTTTGAACAACCTTTAATGCTGTATTTAATTATAATTAATACACTAAATGAGACATCAATGATCAGGAATAGCATAATAAGGAAAGCTGTGGAGTGGACCTTGAAAGAAAGAAGATTAATTCTATCTCCCAAGAACATAATCATGCATATGTCAATTCAATTTTTTTGGTAGAAAATGCTTTGAGTATTACAGTCAATAAAAAGCACAAAAATATGAATCTCATGAAAAAGAAGATTGAATCATATAATATGAAGTTGTATGACAAATGCCTGAAAAGATCTCTGTTTTTAGTATCCTACAAATAATACAAAAATGAATCTTTAATGACATTTTTTTCTAAAAGAATATTTAGAATACATATGTCATGTATATATCCTCCTTGCTTTACAGGGTTAGTGTATGGACACACAGGACATGTGAGATTTTTAACTTGTGTTGAAATGAACGCACCGTTATCTTCAAACAAATCAGATAGTGAAAGTGACGATAAACCTTCAGAAGCCGTACCCCCACACGATATGCATCGTCGGTCATCCATGGCAGCAACGACCGCGACTCTAGCCACTCGTATGTTGGTTATAAGTGGTGGAGACGGGTATGAAGATTTCCGTAGTAACGCGTCGAACGAATCTGCGGGACGGGACGATAGTACTAACCACCTACTTCTGTGGCAAGTTTGATGAAAATAGAAAATGTGTGATCGTTTACATTTGATGAAAATACAAAATGTGGGATCGTTTCCAATGCCATATAGATGATTGATGCGTTTTTCGATATCATTCAATTTGGTGGATTTGTATGACGTCATCAATGTACATTTGTATGTGTGTGATTGTGCGAACAAGTGTGGATGCATATTTTATATGTGGATTCACACTCTATTACATGACTACATTTACATGTGCACAACGTGTGCGATCGAGTACGCTGATGGGTGTGTCTTCATCCGAGTTAATATTGCCTGTGATTAAGAGTATTATTTATGGAATCTTTTCTTTAAAACATGATGTCAGAATGAAGAAAGGAATTGACCCTTCCGATTGCGGGAAAAAAGTGCAAAATTTAGTGACGTCACAATGCTTTTACCTCGGACAAACAAGCTTCGAACCTCGTTCAAACATCGAAATTGCATTGTGACGTCATAGACTTTCTCAAATTTTCCTGCGTTCGGAAGGGTCACATTTAAAATGGAAAATTGTATGCATCTCAAATTGCTGTGTCTTGATGTTATGTATCATTTTCAAGAATATTCTCTTATACTTAGTGCTTGAAATTAAAAGTTGCTCTCGAGGACAATTTAATCACTCTGTTTACTGGAAATTATGAATTAAGGAATTAATATACTCCACATATTTTCCCTCTAAACGTACATGTAAGGGAAGCTTGCCCTTGAAAATGAAAGCTGAAATTTCAAGACTTATAATATTTCAAGAAATATAGTATTAAACTATAGAAAACACAAGCCTATCTTTAGGTGAATTTTCATTGGTTGATTACAATGTAAGCCAAATGTGATTGGTTGAATTTGAAGAGATTCATTCATTGATAGGAGACTTAAAGGCCAAGTTATTAAATTTAATAGAGGACTACAGTTTTTTTGATCTTCATGAGAGATTAATATTAGATTAATTAATTTTTTTGACAAACTTTTGAATTTTATTTGTGATTTGAAAGTGCCAAAGTTGATGACACAAAAGCTTTAAAGTTGGAACCAAAGTGAGGTTACTTTGTTTTGCCTAATTCAAAAGCATTAATTCTTCTCAGCATAATATTGTTAATGATTGATTTTTGGTGAAGGTAGACAAACAATCAAAGATGTTACTGTTCTAGTTCTAATTTTACGGCATGTCATTTCCATATGATTTTGTAAAGTAAGAGACTTCAGTCATTCAATCAATAGAATAGAAAGCAATGAGCCAGTGTTTCTCTCAATCAAATGAATGACTTATAGTATAAATGCGAATTTCTTGTGATAGTTTGAATGAATATGCAAAACACAAAAGGTGCTAGTTAAAAGATGTTGTGATTTTAAATATATTTTACTAACTCAATTTTACAAAGCTCCAAAATCGATATGATGTAATAACTAATATGTGCCTTGAACTTTCAAACAGTTGTTACATTAAAGTTAGTATGTAAATCTATCATGTCTATGCAGCATTCTGTTTCGTCTTGCCAAGTTTTTATATCGTTACTTTTGATAGACTTTAAAGAGTTAACTTAATTTCAACTGTTTTTAAATCTGCTTGCTTTGTTTATCTGTCTGACAGTCTGTCCGTCTGTTTGTACTTCAGTCTTGCCTTCAACAAACTAGACATTTTACTTTTATTTGAAATATAAGCGATATTGCAATGAAAACCATGACTGTAGGTTGCAGCTAGGTTACCCGAAGTGAAGGTATATGCTGCTATCAATTTTAAAGAGATGAGTTTCAATCAAATTAGAGTCATGGTCTTACTTTTTCTCATGGCAATATGGAAATCATGACCTCTTTAAATTTATTATAAATCACTTTTGGGCATTCTTTTTTTTTACGAATTTTATATTGAAAACAGATTGGTCTTTTGTAATTCAACTGATTTTTCTTACAATTTAGTTTTTATTCTGGGCATTTTTAATCTGTCTTGAATTTTATGCCTTATTACATTTTGATTTTATTACAAGTGTATTGGAAGATTTTTTTTTTTCTGTTTTAGTCCAAAAAAATGAAGTTCTCAAAGTTGAAAAGATTTCATTCTTGCATTTCCTTTGACTTCTTGGAAAATTGTGTGTTGTGAAGCATAGCTCTGAATCAGAAATTTGATCGCTTAAAACAGTGCGCTTTGTTTAACCAAAGATGTAGACTCTGTGTAAACTTAGGTTTTGGTTGATAGCTTTAATTATTTCCCATTGTTCATGATTGTGTTCAGAAATTTGAAACATATTTCAATTCTCTTCTTTTTTTACAAAGAAAAGTTGCTTGCTTTTATGAAATCTTTCAACATTTTGTTTATGAATTTTCTTGACATTTTCTTCTCTCCATTTGTTTTGTGTGTCTCTCCATATGTTAGGGAGGTGAAATTCTGAAATATGGTAACAGTTCTTTTTGGGAAAAAGTAAAATGTTTTTTAAACTCCAAAGGTTGGTAGGAATGTCTGCTTTCTCTCTGTCAGTATGGTTCCGAAAATTCTGAAATATTGGGGAGGGGGGGGGGGGTTAAGAAGAAAAAGAAAATAAAATCTCAAGTCAGACTATTAGGCAAATCTACCTTCTTTATGTCACCATGGTCAGTACAATTAAATCTTGGAAAATTTGAATTTATTTATTCTGTGAGTGCCTAATCTTTAGAATAAGCCTTCTTCTACATATTCAAATTTCACTTTGTCTCAAAGTCTTTGTAGTTCAGGTTACGAATTTTACCCTTTTATTTCGACATTTTAAGTTTTAATGTTGTTAGATCTGTGATTTTGCTTTTTTTTTTTGCGATCTGAAATCCATTTTTTCCTAAACTGAAGGTGCTGATATTTAATTCGGAAGCTTGATCTCAAGAAATATTGCATTTAATTGATGATTTTGTGACATGTTTTTATTTATTTCCTCTATTTTCTTTGAAACTTTTTTTGAATGTCATTGAAAGCATTTGATTTTTCAAATGAATACATGTAAAGAACTTATTTATTTGCTCCTAGTGATTTTGAAAAAAAAAGGAATAAATGCTATTGCATTTCCCTTGTTACATGTATGTAAATATAGAGATTTTAAGTTCAAACTCTAAGAGATAAATCTAGGAAGTTTTTCTTCGAGGTTTTCATGCATTTTTTACCGTACGGTAATAGAATCTAAGTTATCTGTATTGCTGAACTTTCACTTCAATATAATTCAATGGAATTTCAGATTTCTCTATTAATGAACTGTCAGTTTTGAAAAGTTAGCAGTGATTTATTGCTTTGAAAGAATTTTGTGTTCTACTAGATGACATAGTTCTTCATTTTACATGATATGGCTTTGTTTTCCATCATTAATTATCATTATTTTTTCATACATTAATTGTAAAAAAGACTCTAGTCCCTTGAATTAACAAAAACTAATCATTTATGAATTGTTACTTTAATAACGACAACAAATTGTTCAATAAGTGTTATTGTCTCTGTTTATTAGAGTACGCCATTTTCATTGAGAGTAGTTGTGTATTTTGACGATGTTGTGCATTTGTGTATGCAGAAGGGGGTACCTTATATATGTTGTAGTTTTGTACTATGCAGTTATAATACATTTATTTTTGCAGTTATAATACATTTTTTTCTTGAGGCAAAATTTGTCTCATTTCTTGAAAGAATTTTGCATGGATGAATATTTGTATACACTGCCATTTAAGGTATCAATGCATAAAGTCAAGGACGGTAACTCCTGATGACACAATTTTAAGGTACAATATTAGATATTCCTTTGAAAAAGAAGTGGTAACTCTAAAAAATTGTGATATTTATTGAATTTATTTTTATGTACTTATAAAAGTTTATATGAATTCTACTTAATTACTCAAAAATATGTAAATAAATATGGTACAGTGCTGCTGTTAAAACTTTTCCTTTTTATCATAATTAATTGCAACTGAAAATGAGAGAGGAAATAAGATATTTTTTGTTAATTCTTTTATCAAAGAAACTTTAATATTTTTGAAGATTGGATGTCTATTTTATGCAAATAATACCATTGGGCGAAATAGGAAGACTTAAATACATTAGTTGAAAAAAAAAGAAAACGGAAGAAATTTTTTGACAGAGTTACCTTTCTTACTTCAAGGGTTTTGTACCTTAAGTTTATGAATATGTAATTGTGGTACCTTGGGTAAGTGGTACCTCGGATTTAAGACATTCTAAAGATGTAAGATAATTTTTGTTGTCATGGTAACCATGGATATTTTGTATAGAAATGCCTGTTCAGAATTTGGATATTTATGATGAAATAAGAATGAAGAAGAGAGATTTTTACCGTAGATTTTTTTTTATCATCAGTGCCTTCTTAGAATGACTATGAAAGGGCTGATTATTTATTGTAATGTGAGTAATACCTTAACTGTCTCTTTTATTTGTAACAAGAATTATAGCCAAAGAGTTGTTAAATTATGTAATAAAATCCTTAAGAATCATGCTGATTTTGTTTTGAAATTCTATACCTATAAATTATGACGCTTTCCAGTGTGATAATGTCAAGAGTATTAAGGGTTTCCTAGTCTGCTTGATCAGTGTATGACAAATTCGCATTTGCGAAAGCCAGGGGACATTAAAACTAACCTCTCTGCCCATTTGCCAGTCAAAGAATCTTTAATCTTGGGCATAACTTTTGAACGAATGATGAGGTACGGTGATAGAGCATTCCTTGTGACAAAAATTTCCCGAGATCTTTGACCTTGTGACCTTTGAAATACTTTTCTAAATTCATTGTCATCAAAAATCTTTTTTACATCCGCAATAGTTTCATTAATAAAATCAATATTGAAAAGAAACTAGCCGATTTGGATGACTGATTGCACCGAGAAGGATTTTAATTGGAATCGATTTATTGTCGAAAAGAAGTGAAATAGATTTCAGTCTCATATCAATAAAATTATGTACAATAAATCGTAAACTGAAAAGATTTTTCTTTGAACGTATACGAAATTAAAATGATAAGATCTTGCAGTACCGCACTCAAAATTTACTTTCAATAACGTTCTTTTTCATCAATTTCCAATGCGTACACTCTGCCGAAAGCTTATTGCAACTCAATTGAGAATTTAACGAGGATGATTTATAAAAGAAAGTTTTAAAATTTCATTAAAATCCCTTTACGGTACCTCAAAGTGTAAACATGGTGTAAATTAGAAAAACTTCTTCGGGTACTTTAAATGTCGCCTGTGACACTTCATGGGAACCAAACGACAGACATCGCGACCGGTCAGTTTGTATTTCTGAAAGGGCGAAGTCCAGTTTGTTATAAACTGCATTGAATTTGAAAGGAATTTTATCTAATCGAAGAAAATAAATGAATGCTTGCGTAGCACTCGCCAGACGATATTGCTAACGATTTGAAATTGTTTAGAAAGTGTTATTTGAAATACAAGGTGGAATTGATTGCAGTTTTCACATAGTCGGCAGATCTATTCTAAAAAAGATTCTCGGATAGAAAAAATATTGATTTCATTTCATTGGAAATACGTTTGTAGAGTAAAGCTGATGGTCTGATTAATATGTGCTTTTAAGTTGGAACAGAGATGTTGCATCGTTGAATAGAAGTGATACTTTTCCCGATCGTTTGGAATCTTTGAACTAGTGAGGTAGATATTTCTTAGAAAAATGTCCGGAGAAGTTGAAAGTATAGCCGTCTTTCTGGACATGGTCCGACAAAGGAACCTGGTTGGTGATACGTCACTCCGCGAGGCATGGCGGGAATACGACGGATTGTTGCAGTCCAAATGGCAGTTAGTGAAGAAAGACCCAAATAAGGTAAATTCTATCAAAAATTGTTGAGGGTATCAACCCAGAGTAACATAGGTACAAAAATGTATGTTTTCTTGTGAAACTTGACACATTTTAGGGAAGTCCCGAAATCGCGCAAAATGCTGGGTATGGTATAAAGGAGGATCGGCGGAAAAGGAAAATAACTCCAAATCTGCTCAAGAAGATATCAAATGATAAAAACTTGTAAGAATATTGGGAGGATCTCCAGCGAGACCACCTTGCAACACAGCGGAACACACCCACATGGTTGCAACAAATCACGGACAACCTCAACAAAAACAACAGGGGACAACGAGCCACACAACAACACCAGGTGACCAAAAAAAAAAAAAAACGGAAGTAGGCACACAGGAATGTGAGAAATGAAAGACAGCACGCATGAGACCAAAGCGCATCCTACCGTCTTTGGACGGCCACCCGCTCTAAAAGTAGACTAAAATTCAAATATCTGGGGGAAAATACCTGTACATGTAGTAAGAAGTCGGACCAACGTTATCAAATATTTTATATAAATCCAGATAGGATCAAATGAATGTGTATAATTCTATCGTGTTTAATGGAGTCTTCAGAGAAAATTTGGTACTCTCGGTTCATACATGCTATTTTATTGACAAAAAGGGAGTTTCATAATTGTTGATCCTTTTTGTTGACTATTTTACATCTTTATTCGATGTACAGAAATCAAAAAGGAATCGTGGTATTTACTCTCTAAATATTTCAACTATCAAAATCAAATTTGTCAAATTCTATCAATGTTTTTCTCTTGAAAAGAACTCTCAATTAAACCACACAAAAATGAGGCGTGTATGTACACTGAAGTAAGGGGCGGTGTTGATTTTAAATGTGCTTTATAAAATTGATTACTTTAAATTTTTGAAGTCAATATTGTACAACTTTAAGTACATAAACCCATGAGTTGTCTATGGAAATCCGATAGAGTGTCATTTTAAAATAACTGGGTTCATTCACGCGGTATGTTTGTTTTCTAAGGGAACAATAAAGTATATCTGATAATTTAATTCAAAGAGAGTTTACTTTCTTTAAATATTCCAAGAGGTACAGCATGGGGGTGTGCTATAATTATAGATTAACTCTGGTCGTTAAATGTTTATGTTTGGACGCAACAATGGCAGACAAATAGAATTGACAGAAAAACTTACAGACAAACCGACAGACAATCGAACATACATGCATACCTTAGGAGGCCAGTTACCCAGATCTGATGAATTGTCAATCGAAATATGTATGACTGTATTTTCATATATCAATCCAAAATTCATATTTACAGCATAAGGAGTAAATGCGTAGAGTATAACGGTGTACAAAGTAAAACCTGATTCGGTGTTTTTCTTTACGCATTTCCTCCCTGTGATTTATTGATTAAACTTTTTGATATCAAACGTATGACGTCATTAATGATGACGATTTATTTCAAGGTTGCGGCAATAACGCAGTCTGTAAAAAGAGAAGCACAGACGGAAGCCACGAATCTCCCGAGGGAGGCCAGTAACGTAGCTTTCCATCTCCACTCCATCATAGAGCCCGGGAGAACGGGAGAACTTCGGGAGTATGACGCCGCCCGACGGGAGCTCACTTTCCTTACAAGATGTTACATGTCGCTGAATCCAAAGGTAAAATCTTATGATAGTATGACGATAGAAGAGACGAAAGGGTAAATAGAAAAATGCAACATATGTATTTATTTGATTTTAATAATTGGTGTACGTATAGATTATTCCGGTTTCCTGTCTACACCAGCATTTTGACCATTAAGTCTACATAAAAATCAGAATTGAAAATGAACTGTTAATCCATAAAGGAAAAGTAAATTCAATGTTAAGTCTCCTCTATATAATCATGATACAGGTTAAATATGATTCAAGAAATGTTAAAAAGAATAGAGATCCCTTATCGAAATATAGTGAAGTAAAGTATCATAAAGTTTTGTGTAGTTAAAGTATACTTTTTCATTAGGATCGTCTCTTCGACATGGAAGCAATTTTTGAGTATACATGCTTTTGATATCACCAGGGGTACTCGAAAGACCTAATGGTTGTTATGATATAAAATGGAGATGGTTGAAGTTAGCGAATATCAGTACCTGTTGAATATTTACAACCATGGAATCAAATTCAAAACTTTCTTGCCGATAAATTACATAACAGAGAAATAATTTCAATACTTTCAACATCTAGGAATCCAACGAATCATTGACAGCAGCAATAAACTACACAAGAAGTAAGGGAGAGAACTCTATGGCATCAGAGGCCGAGGAGGAGTATAAATACCTTAAACAAATACAACAGAGGGTACAAGACGACCCTGGTGTGGTAAGTGTTATAGACAAAAACAACAGAGGGTACAAGACGACCCAGGTGTGATAAGTGTTATAGACAAATACAACAGAGGGTGCAAGACGACACTGGTATGGTAAGTGTTATAGACAAATACAACAGAGGGTGCAAGGCGACCCTGGTGTGGTAAATGTTATAGACAAATACAACAGAGGGTGCAAGACGACCCTGATGTGGTAAGTGTTAAAGAAAAATACAACAGAGGGTACAAGACGGCCCTCGTGTGGTAAGTGTTATAGACAAATACAACAGAGTGTACAAGACGACCCTGGTGTGGTGTTATAGACAAATACAACGGAGGGTACAAGACGACCTGGTGTGGTAAGCGTTAAAGACAAATACAACAGAGGGTATAAGACGACCCTGGTGTGGTAAGTGTTGGAGACAAATACAACAGAGGGAACAAGACGACACTGGTGTGGTAAGTGTTAAAGATAAATACAACAGAGGGAACAAGACGACCCTGGTGTGATAAGTGTTAAAGACAAATACAACAGATGGTGTAAGACGACCCTGGTGTGGTAAGAGTTATAGACAAATACAACAGAGTTTACAAGACGACCCTGGTGTGGTAAGTGTTAAAGATAAATACAACAGAGGGAACAAGACGACCTTGGTGTGGTAAGTGTTATAGACAAATACAACAGAGGGTGCAAGACGACCCTGGTGTGGTAAGTGTTTTAAAGACGAACAAAACAGAGTGTGCAAGACGACCCTGGTGTGGTAAGTGTTTTATAGACGAACAAAACAGAGTGTACAAGAAGACCCTGGTGTGGTAAGTGTTTTATAGACGAATATAACAGAGTTTACAAGACGACCCTGGTGTGGTAAGTGTTTTAAAGACGAACAAAACAGAGTGTGCAAGAAGACCCTGGTGTGGTAAGTGTTTTATAGACGAACAAAACAGAGTGTACAAGACGACCCTGGTGTGGTAAGTGTTTTATAGACGAATATAACAGAGTTTACAAGACGACCCTGGTGTGGTAAGTGTTAAAGACAAATACAACAGAGGGTACAAGACGACTCTGGTGTGGTAAGTGTTAAAGATAAATACAACAGAGGGAACAAGACGACCTTGGTGTGGTAAGTGTTATAGACAAATACAACAGAGGGTGCAAGACGACCCTGGTGTGGTAAGTGTTTTAAAGACGAACAAAACAGAGTGTGCAAGACGACCCTGGTGTGGTAAGTGTTTTATAGACGAACAAAACAGAGTGTACAAGAAGACCCTGGTGTGGTAAGTGTTTTATAGACAAATACAACAGAGTTTACAAGACGACCCTGGTAAGTGTTAAAGACAAATACAACAGGTGGTACAAGACGACCCTGGTGTGGTAAGAGTTAAAGACAAATACAACAGAGGGAACAAGACGACCCTGGTAAGTGTTAAAGACAAATACAACAGATGGTACAATACGACCCTGGTGTGGTAAGTGTTAAAGACAAATACAACATAGGGAACAAGACGACATTGGTGTGGTAAGTACATGTATATAGTGCACAAATTTTGTGACAACATATATGCACATTTCAGCAATGCAAGAAAATGTTTCCTTGTTTTGGTAACTTTTATTGGCAGCCAATTTTCGGATACTGGAATTAGATATAGGAAATCATATATTAATTTTATCTATTTCAAGCTTGAATTTCTGAATACTATATTTCAGTACCAATTCGAACAGCAAATAGAAAGGGAAGGCTCCTCGTTTGTGGACTACGAGTTTGAGCGACCAGAAAACCGGAAGTTGTCCCTGTATCACGTGATAAAGAATGCTGCGTACGCAGGTATCAGCAGCAGTGATGAGATGAAAAAGCATTTTGTGATCCTGGTCCATTGTGACCAAATTGCTAACAGAAGACAAATGAGTGGTGTAAGTATCAGAGGCGGATTTCTCTCCAAGGGGATGGGAGGAGTAGTTCTCTCCTGAAAATATGACCCCTGATTGTTCTGCGCATGCCGCTGGTTGAAAATTGTAAAATTATAAACAACACGGACTGCAAACACTCAAACACAGGATTTTAGGCTCATTGACATTTTATTGTGTAGAAATAACATAACTAGTAAGGTGTATGACACAGGTAACATTAATTACAGTACTGTCTACTCAAATCTGTATCCTATTGATGGATTAGGTCATGAAAACTGAGGTACAGTATGATTCTTTTCCAAATGATTCCAATTCAGCATCTTGCATATTTTGGATCGAAATCCCCCCCCCCCACCCGAAATTTACAAAAAAAAAAAAAAAAAATAAAGCTTTAGATTTTTTTCCAATTCGGACTATACAACAGTTTTCACTACTGAAATAAGGATTTCATCATGCTTTAATTGTCGTTTTGGTTTTAAATGTACCATTCTTTTCTTCTAGACAAGCTCATCCAGTCTGAACAGAAAATCTGTCAGTCGGACGTCCAAACAGACCGACGCCTTGACTCAACTTAGCGACGAAAACGAAATACTGCGAGATAAAGTACGGGAAAAAGAGGAGGAACTAGACGAAATAATCAATAGGTAACCATTGTGATTTAATACGTATGAAAAATAAAGATTATAGATGAGAAATGTTTTGTCTGGGCTAACAATTATTCGGTATTTTTATTTAAAATGTACCTTCTTTGCTATGGAAGAAGCCATTATTTATACTGAATTCGAATTGAAATATTACACATTATTACATCGTGTTTCCATATTTTACACAGTAATATTGATAGAGGACGGTTGCTACATGAATGTCGTAAGACAATAGCTGAACAAGAGAAGGATATCACCAATCTGACTCAGCAAGTCCGTGTACAGAAAGACAAAATAGAGGCACTGTCTTCAAGGTACCCAAAACATATTTTGTATTCTTTAAAATTATAATCTATAAATTACCTCGCATATAGTCCATGAAATCGATAGAAATGCTTTTGAATTTTTGAACAACTAACATCTATGTATTACAAGCAGATAAGAAAATGAAGATTAAACGTAATTAAGAATCAACCGTATTTCTACAACTTTAAGTTTTATGCAAACTGTAAATTAAATGCTATGAGAATTGCATTTTAATCTCAATTACTTCTTGATTTTGTATATTGGGGATGTCTTTTTCCGAGTTATTGCAATTTGGGTTTTCAATCTGCGTTCTCTTTTCTGAATAGAATACGCAATATCTCGCCTCAAAGAAAACCAAAAAATGAGCCATCGTCAGCATCGACATCTTCGTCTGCGCATGACGACCGGAAGAGGAAGTCAATGATCACGGATAGTTTTAGTGCAATATATGATAATGAATGGAAGAGAGCGTTAAGTAGTCTGTACAAATCATATGATGAAGAAGATTCAATACAAAAGTTGTCGGATATCACAAAGGTATATATTTTTAGTCATTTAAGTTAATACGGAATGCATGTAACATTTTGAATAATTTGATTGAAAAAATAGATCAGGATAACTCAGCGTAGGTGAGACATTTGACTCATCACTTATTGATTTTTAATCAATTCAGAATCATAATTTTCCTTTTATGTCTTTTGTAGGCGCGGAAGGGGGAGGACAACTTTGTCCCCCCAACCCCAAAAGAGAAAATTAAACAAAAACCTTCATATTCAGACATGATCAATTTTGTTTCAGAGCGTGTGCAGGTTTTGTCAAAGATCAGCTGAAAGTCAAATTTTAATCATCAACGACCATCTACAGTTCTTGGCGACATCACCGCTAAAATACGCTGCAAAAGATGTAGGTAAAACAGACAGTATGGAATGATATAATATAAGAGTTCGATTTTACCCGATTGAAAAACAATTGACTACCAAAATACCTGTATTTGGTGCAATCAATAATTACATATAAGTGTTCGATTATCTCCGAAAAATAGCTGATACCTGAATGTGTAACAATTATTGATATATTTTAGATTCTAGGAGGATCTTGTGAAGACCATGATCTTAGGTCTCTTTCTGAAAAATTCTCAAAAGACTTCCTGCAATCGTCTGCGCATGCGTCACATAAATGGCTAAAAAAGGTTATGTACATCTGTTACATCTTTTACCTCTTGAATTCGATTACCACAGAAATTTGACCGGTGTTTTCTCATATGTCATATTATGTTTTTTTTTTCGTTGGATATATTTTAAGACGATTCATAATTATCCATGTTTACTTATATTTTTGACTCAATTTCAGATTTATGAAGACCAAGGTGAATTTAGCGATTACACAAGGAACGATGAATCAGAAGATATTCGAACTTTCATAAACAAACTAATCGAAGTTACGTGGTTAATGTTTACACAAACACAACCAATGAAAATCGAGTTTACAAAAAGTGGTGACAGAGTTAATTCGGAACACTTCGATCTCTATGGAAAGGAGGGAGGAAAGGTGAAGACTTCCGTTTGGCCTGCTGTATTCGCACATGAAAATGGAATATTAATTTCAAAGGGACTAGTTATCGCTTATTCTTGATTTGCATTTTGTCAATTAAAACTACGATTCATGATTAATTTTGCGATGAAGTTGTACACGTAGTGAATGACTTAATTGTCTTCCATCCTATTAATTCAGAAAATGTGAGTCTTTGTTTCTTTTAGATAATTATATCAATTGATAAACAATTTGAAGGAAATAGTTTAAGATTTTCAATCCTGATATAAATCTATTTTAATATTCTTTCGACGCTCGAATGCATAGACTTTCGAATTTCATCGATGAACAATACAATGTAAACTGTTATTCTGTACAATTGTATATTAGCAAAGATTCTATAGTACAATTTGATTCAGTCAGTGCCTAAATGTTCCCAGACGTGACAAAGTAAACAATCACAATATAAGGCGTACATTTTACTCCAGATTAAAATCGTTAGGCAGAATCTTCATGTCTTCATTTTTTGTCAAAATTTTGTATCTTATCTTTAACAATTGATTGACTTGACGGAAAGGAACAAGATGTGTCTATGAAACGATTTGACATTTTTTTTAGACAATCCTCTATTTTGTGTTTGAAACAAAATCAAAGTTTCACTTCTCCATGGTCTTGGAATATACTAAATATGAAAACCCTATCGATCGTTATTCTAGAATATGTTTACCGTGTATCCTTATGTTTACCGTGTGTCCTTATGTTTACCGTGTGTCCTTATGTTTACCATGGTGTCCTAATGTTTACCGTGTGTCCTTATGTTTATATTGTGTCCTTATGTTTACCGAGGTGTCCTTATGTTTACCATGTGTCCTTATATTTACCGTGTGTCCTTATGTTTTCCGTGTGTCTTTATGTTTACCGTGTGCCTTTATGTTTTCCGTGTGTCCTTTTGTTTACCGTCTGTCCTTATGTTTACCGTGTGTCCTTATGTTTACCATGTGTCCTTATGTTTACCGTGTGTCCTTATGTTTACCGTGTGTCCTTATGTTTCCGTGTATCCTTATGTTTACCGTGTATCCTTATGTTTACCGTGTATCCTTATGTTTACCGTGTATCCTTATGTTTACCGTGTGTCCTTATGTTTACCATTTGACCTTATGTTTACCGTGTGTCCTTATGTTTACCGTGTGTCCTTATGTTTACCGTGTGTCCTTATGTTTACCATTTGACCTTATGTTTACCGTGTGTCCTTATGTTTACCATGGTGTCCTAATGTTTACCGTGTGTCCTTATGTTTAATTATATTGTATCCTTATGTTTACCATGGTGTCCTAATGTTTACCGTGTGTCCTTATGTTTACCATGTGTCCTTATGTTTACCATGTGTCCTTATGTTTACCATGTGTCCTTATGTTTACCGTGTGCCCTTATGTTTATCGTATGTCCTTATGTTTACCGTATGTCCTTATGTTTATCGTATGTCCTTATGTTTATCGTGTGTCCTTATGTTTATCGTGTGTCCTTATGTTTTACTGTCTTGTTTGTTAAGCTATTTTTCAGTGAGATCCTTAGACCTTTTTGCTTATAGAAAAAGCTGTACTTCTTGGAAGACTTCTGTATGTACCCGGATAAGTGTGATAGTCGTGCACACGTAATCCGGATAACCACAGCAATTTTGTGATCATATAGTGAATATTCGTCTAAAGTCGGAACCGAGTGCATATTGGTCTCTCTGAATCTTGTTCTCGTATTGTCAGTCCTGTTCCCGTGTGACTGTTTTGACTGATATATATATGCCCGTTTGTGTGGGTATTATTTTATCATTGTGTTGCTTTTGGAAGGAATAGTGTCCGAGCGTCAGCAACACTACATAAGAGAATAGTGCCCTCACAAACGGGTATTAATAGGTTTAGTACATCACATGACCTTGATAGCAATTTTAAAAGGGCCGACTTAGCTACTCAGATTTTACACTGAAGCTGTTTTAGAAGGAAGTGGCGACATCTATAACGCGTTACCCTCCAAGCGACGTAACTCTGTAAAGCAAATAGCAATAGTGCTCAATCAATTGAATTACAAGGATTTATCATGTGATGCACTAATAGGTGTTAGTGTTTTGTTTAAATGTGTATATCGTCGTGTCCTCTTGTTTTTTTAAAACTGTTTTGTCTGATGCCCATTGTTTGTTACAATCCTGTGTGTTCCGCTGTGGTCAGTACATGGGGTCTTGCTGGAGATCTTTTCCATTACCTTGAATATAATGAATAAAACACTTTTGGTTAATTTGTTTTCAAACGTTTTTAGGGAATGAGAAAGAACGACATACGAGTATATTTGAAGAACATGAATTTATTTTACAATGAACGAAAGATATCCATACATTGTTGTTGAGTATGCCTTCAGGTTTACATTGAAAACTGACATGGGTCACTAAGTATTTAAAAAAAACTGCAGCTTAAAAAATTACTGCTTCAAATATTGAGCACAAACTATATTGATATATACATTTGTATCAAGTAAAAAAAAAAAAAAAAATAAATGTGCGATCTTTCTATATATATACATGTATATAACTGTTTCGAATGTTAATAGATGTAAAAATTATAATTCAAAAATGGAATGACGACCAATACTAATTATCTATTTATCAAGTAATGTTAATTATATTTATATGAGTTCATGTTTTCTTGATAGATTTTGCTTGATTTATTTTTTGTTGTTTACATTGTTTTGTTCGGGCTTTCCTTTCGCATTTTTCTGTCCATCAGCATTCTTTTGATCCACCGGTTTTTCATTAGCATTTCTCTGCCCCTCTGTATCCGTGGGTCTTGTGGACGCCCTTCGCCCGGGCATTTTCCCATAATAATTTAGCAAGTAGGCAGCAGTCAAAATGGCGGCGAGGGCCAAAATTCCTAGAACAACGCCCAATACCCAGAGATGTTCTGAAGATTAAAATTATCATCATTATTCTTTATTTCCAAAAGTTGCATTTCAGTAACTGTACACTATTTTGTCCGCTTTAATAGATAGCTCTGATTTCATCTTTCTAATAAGAAAATTTCGATGAATAATAAACAGTGAGCACATTTCATTAAATAGGCCATTTCTTGTTTTTATAATGTCTTGCGTCCTTTTGAAATTGAAAAAGCAACCAGCCAGCCAGGGAGAAAAACATACAAGCAAATAAAACAAACTTTAAGTTGCAAAATCATATCATGTGACTATGTGAAATCTGACAGAAACTATAGTTTCTATAGTTTCAATTGATTATCAACAGATTTTGGTCATCAAAAGAATGATACATAATACATTACCTTGAATCATTGCAGCACTTTTACATTTTTACATGAAATTTCTAAAATCAATCTGTTTCTCTTCAATTTTTCCAGAAAACACATTCAATTTGCAAAATATTTCATTATTTCAATTTTGTTTGTTTTTCTGACTTTGGGCTCAAAACCTAACAGCACGAGGACGTAAAACAGAAAATAACAAAGAAATGGCCTCATTCGGTGACACGTACTTTGGTTTGATACAATTGCTCTCATTTCATCCATTTAACCAGCACGAGGACGCAAAACAGAAAATAACAAAGAAATGGCCTTATTCGGTGACACAGAAATTCTAAATGAATAATGAATAGTTGAAGTTCTTATCAATTTTATAAGTTTATTTAAAAAGTCTATTTGTACCTGGGGCAGGTTCACTCTCAGGCTCCGGCTCTACAGCTGCCTACAAAAGTTATTTACCCTTGTTTGTAATTTCATGAAAAAAATGTCCTTATAACATGTACTCATAATTTTTTTTTAAAAGACAAAATTTACTGTATGGATCTTACATCATACGTTATATATGCCATTGAATATGAGATTTATGGACGAAATCATGTAGGTAGCTTCTTTTTTATGATTTAAATCAGGCTTATTTATAAATTAGAAATTGAATACTTACCGATATCACATTTAGCTTCAGATTCCCCACATTCGTAGCACCACAATGATCAGTTACCCGGATTTTCAAAGTATGTACACCGACAGGTGGCGCTTGTGTCAAAATTACCTCCCCTGAAATGATTCATTACAAACATAGTAGTTGTCGAAGATCCCAAAATAAATTTACATTTTGACAGTTATACATATTATTTCTCTATCAAGAATTCTGAATGATTCACAAGAATATATTTCAGCATGTAGAATTTTCAAGGAAGAGGTAAAAATGTGGTTTAATTTGGACCATACCTGTAGTTGGATTAAGAGTAAAATATGGAGATGTATTTTCGGTGACGTACTGCAGATTTGGTATATCATAAGTGTCTGGATCCGCCCCTTTGATTGTAAATACACTAGATCCTATCTCAGGCTCGTCCAAGTCTACCGTGGTAGGTAGATTACTGAAGGATGGTGGGGAGTCTGAATAAGAGAAGAGTTTTTTTTTCAAAAATGAGACCCAGTTTAAAAGAGAGAAAAAAAATTAAACAAATTCATTGATTCTAAACAGAAAAGTTTTCAATATCAAAGAGATACAATTTACATCAATCTGAAAAATAATATTTGGAAAGCTGTTTAAGTTTGCATGTTTAAGAAAGATAAATATTCCTTGCTCATGAAAGAAAAACTCAAAGAAAAATTATAACTTTGAATGAAAATCGTTCACAAAAAGCGTTTTTTCCCCCACTCCGTTGCTCCTTGAGATGCACTGATGATGTGTAGTGGCTATCCGGATTAGATGCTCCCTGATAACCCTGCAAATATTAGAACATGTATCATCGGACACCGGGCTCTGTATTATGACAGTATGAATGAGCAATACATACTGTCTCCTCCTATGGCCCCGAATGCATAAATACGCCCACTAGCTGATGATGCAGCACTCCAATCTGCCGTGGTACCTACATCAACATTAGCCATGGGCATGCGTATATTACTGCCACTTCCGGTGCCATACGAAACTGTGGCTTGTCCAGGATCATAACTGCAATAAATACATGTAGATAGAGAATGTCAGCCGGATAAGCATTGATTTGTCACTCTTATGATAAATGGTCGTCGTGTTGTATGTCAGTCTCTTTCATCCTAAGTATATTAAGCCTTACAAAACATACATATGAAATGAGCATCATGTAAATTTCACATGAAAGTTGATGTAAAATTCATATAAATTTCGTATAAGGTTAATGTGAAAATATTTCACACGAACTTCACATAAATTTACTTCACATGAATTTTTCTTTCTGACCTCCGTGCGAAATTGAGTTCACATTAAATTCATGTCTAAACTTCACATGAATTTCATGGGAAAAAAATAATGTAATTCATGTTCGTGCTCGTATCACATAAATTTAATGTGAACTTTTATGTATTTCACATGAATTTAATATGAGACACAATTGGCTGTGATATGTTTTCAGTGAGTTAAAGTCAACCAAAACCAAAGAAGCATAATCGATTGTTATATACAATACATAACCTTGAAATACCATACCAAACAACTCTACAGAGGTCCCCTATGACGATGAGACCAGGCGCCCGGGAAGAGTATGAATCTCCTTCTTACCTAATGTAGTCAACGCTTTGATCTCAGGTGTACGACACATACTCCATCATAGTAATGTGCACGTTAAATAAGATCAATGGAAATTAAGGTATCCGATGTACAATAGGGCATTTTTTCATGCCTTGTAAGGTACCTTAAACTATATATTTTTGAAAGGTTATAATGCCCACTGCTCAGAAATAATAATTTTGGGGTCAGAAAAACAAAGGGAATAACTTCTGAAGCATTTAAATTGTCTATTTTTTCTTTATAATATTTGCAAAATAACAAAGTTTTGCAAGAGTTTTTCCCCTTTGATTTTTAAGACCCGGATGTCTTATATCTGTACTCAGGGCATCATTACCTTTCAGTTTATAGTACCTTACCAGGCATAAAACAATGGAGATGTTTAAAACGCTATGTAAATTGACGCTATTGTACAACGGATACCTTAATAAGCATTTAATCTACAGAAAATTCTTCTTTTGCATGCGTACATATTTGTTTCTGGTTGTAATGTTCTGTTTTAATGGGCGACATAACATATTTCTTATTTATAGAATATCCGACACATGCGGTGTTCTTACATGTTCCTTTGTTTCATAACATTGCTCTTGTCATCACTACATGCATTTATTTTATTTTAAGAATGAAAGTTTATAACTCATGGGACTACTTTCGAATAACTCAAGGACAAAAGTATATCAATGAGTGTTGTACGAATCAATTAAGCATAATATATGGATTTTTAAGGTCAAGAACAATGTGAATAACACTTTATACATCATCTTTATAGGTGAAAGAAAGATAAAGAAGTATATATATATTTATTATTTTGACAAGTAAATAATATGGAACCGAAATATCGGTGACCGATTAAAGATAATGAAAAATGATAAACTGACAACTTTTAAGAAATCTGTTTCATTATTCTGAGAATTAAACAAGCTACAATACATGTACATGTACGTTCAAAGAAGCTTTGAATATTTGAAGGAAGATACGAAACTCTCATTCAAATAATATATAAATGATATATTTGTACTTAAGGTAAGATGTATATATGTATGCTTCGGACTTACAATCCAATAAAATCACCATCCTCCACGGAGATTCTTGCATTCTTTGCTTGGACTACGTTTACCACGTCGCCGGGCGACCTAACTAAATGCGGAAGAATTTATGAGTGATTAGGCTGGCGGAGGACACTTACTGAGAACAAAAGGATATTCAAATAGAATACAAGTGCATTATCCCTTTGAATTACTGTAAAATACTTTTACGTTGATCTATTTTAATAGAGCAGGTAGTCTTTTCTTTCAGTTTTTTTTTTTCGATTCATTGGAATTCCAATACCAGTAATACTAAAATGGACATTTGAAGACATAAGTTATAGCAAATATATAACTTTATCATATTATTTGGAATTTAAAACTAATATTTTGAATAAGCCATCGAAATAATGAAAGTAATAATTTGAATAGTATTGTATCATATTTTCTCAACATGTTCATGATGAGAAATAAATAAACTTTAAAATTTGTAAACTTGTCCATGTATCTACTAGTGCTTGATCTTTTTTAATCTTAGAGAAAATGTATTTTTCTGCTTCAGTTTCGAGAGATAAAAAGAGACAACCTACTTGTGAGTTTGCTTTTCCCCACCAGTTTGTACGATTGTCCGTTGCCCGTGGGTCTCCAAACTGAGACAAAGACGTCCCCTGCGTCCTTACCCAAGGCTTTCCATCTTTTGATCACTCCACAGCAGTTGATTCGAGTAGCAGCCGAAGTGGACAGTAGCCCATAATCTGAATGGACAAAATATATAACAGATGGGTGGATCTAGATATATTTTCCAGGAAAGATCATCTAGTCCGTCAGGAGGGAGGGAGTCCATGATTTTGAAAAAAAGTGCGTAAAAAGGAAAAAAGACCCTGATTTTCAAGGTGGGGTCTTCACACTCGAACACCCCACTCTCTGAATTATGATGAACCAACACCAAATGAGATGATTACACCACATGAGAAATTCAATTATCACCAATTAGCAGCACAAAAAATTTCAATTTCAAGACCATACAAGTGGCAGACGACAAATTATATGTACCTGTCCTTTAAGAATGTTATAAAGAAATGAAAGCATCCGAGTTTCAATTTTGTGGCCAAAAGGAAAACTATATGACAAAAGGAGGGGATATCATTTAGGACTCTACAGCGGCCCCCAAAGCAAAACACCGAAATGCGAAAAAACGTAGTGGACAAGCACAACAAGAACACCAAAGGGATAAGGATGATCAAACGCAAAAGACTACATCAAACACTACACAATCGAAGGAGATCAATGGAAAATAGACCAAATACTAAAATGTTATTTTTTACTTTTGGATTTTATTTTTACAAAAATTATCAAGAATGAAATTGAAAAAAAATTTTTTTTTTACATACTTTGAAAGGAAGCGGAAGTGAAAAACTATTACATACTTTGAAAGGAAGCGGAAGTGACCAAATTTTCTGTTGCTCTGATTGATTGTTTTTGTACGAAATAATCTCCTTGAAATGACGACAAATGATTTCCAAAATTTATAAAAAAAAAAAAAAGCCGTGTTTGTCAGATTCCAACTTTATTTTTATCATCATACATGTTGTATATGTGTTATACATACCGGAAGAGGAATCAACATTCGCTGAATATCTTGTCAAATCTTCTGGTCCGAATTTTTTCCCTTCACACCCGTCCGCTGGATAAAAAAAGTGATTTATTAATTAAAATCCTTAATGTTTTACACAAGAAAAAAAAAAGACTATCGCCATCTCATTTTTCTGGAAAATAATATTTAATTTTCAACGAAAACAGACAACTTACAGTGGGTAAAATGGGCGAACAGAATCACTGCAACGAAAAAGACAGCCATTGTTTCACTCTTCCACTCTGTGAACTCTCAGAAACTTTCGTTACTATATATGTAATGTATCTTGCGTGGACTTGAATAAGATTTTGGTTCTAACCATACTTTTTATTAACATACCAACTGCCCTTTATATTCGGACCCGGGAAACAACGTAAATTATATGGCATTACAATTCGTGTCTTTCGAACAATAGAATACCAAGAATTCGGGCGATAATGCAAAATGGTATCTTTTAATATATCACCGTATAGATTTATCATTTCGTTGACCTATTTATTTGAAAGATGTGATGCTCGCATCGTCAATCTACAAAACATCTTTTGGTCCGTCGTTTATTTACTATTGCTCACTAGTAATTTCTTTTGTCAGTTCCTCTTTTTCTTCGCTTCCGAAATATATTTTCAATTAAGAAAAAATAACCCCCACCCATTTGATTCTTTAACTTTTCGCTTCAAATCAATCTTCCCATTGTTTTGCAATATGTTTTGATTGTTGATGAACCCTCGGCTCATGGTGTTTTGGGATATGAAAAATTAAAATAATGTCTTAATGTTAAAACCACAATGAATTATCTTTATTTCACACAGGTATTTTAACATTCGAACAGTTACAATTATGTCCAAATAAATTATGATTTTGTTTCCTTTAAGCAGAATTCTTTTTATATGATGTACATTCTCTTAAAAATATGCATTTATCATTATGATAATGTTGTCATGTGCTTACTTTAAATGATTCAGAATTGAAAGTTAGAAAAAGACAATACTTTAATGACTTCATATCTAGATGTATGATAATTATCAAGAACATTTTATTTCATAGTAGGAAGTATAATTAAAATAAACCTTTCCAAAAAAAAAAAACAAAAAACAAAAAGAAAAACAAACCAAAAATAAAAAAAAAAAAAAAAAAAAAAAAAAAAAAAAGAGGAAAAAAATAAAAATAAAAGAAAAGACCACCCCCCCAAAACCCCCCCAAAACAAAAACAAAAACCCCAAAAACAAAACAAAAGTGTAAAATAAATCTGAGTACATTTGCACCTTTTTTCTAATATGCAAGAGGTAGTTTTGCAATACAGATGCATACGTGTACTTTTAGTATCTTGTGCCCTCTATAGACAGATTATTTCCCTTTGAGAAGGGATCATTTACCTTTGAGGGCAGATTATTTCGCCCAAAGTTATGATAGCTATATTCTCAGGTGAAATGAATACGAATGGTTCGTAATAAACATATTTGACATCATTTTATAGCTTTAACCCAATAGGATAAAATTTTCTCATTACATTTCATGACGCGCTACGACATTTTCTATTGTTGAAACGAGGCTGCAACGAATGAAGACGAGGCTAATGGGAGCTAAACGACTTCTAACTGCCTGAAATGATGATTTGGATGGAAAATTGTGGAGATATCTGAAAAATGAAAGAGGGGGTTGTCGGGGAGGGAGAAATGCAGGTGTTTTGCAGGCTTTTGAAGTATTTTGTGCTCCCAAGAAAGGGTAATCAGACATGAATGATGTTGAGAAGCAAGGAACATCCAACTAATGTAAAAGTTTACTTCAGTATTTTTATGTTTCTCCAGCACTTGTGGATGGTTGAAATGGGTATGTATACCAATTTTATGTAATAGTAGTTCGTAGTTTTGTTCTGACCTTATATCTTAATTAAATCGGATATGTATATCAAGTTCGTATTATGAGCAAATGAAATGCAATTTGTAACACAAGAGGCCGCATAAAATTGAAATTAACATTTTTAAAATGACAATGACACTATAAATCAAAGTACATCTATCTATATTGAATTTCATATTTTCATACTAAACAATTGTAAAGCGAAAGAAGCTTTTATTCTGAAGTAATATTATTTACTAGTTTAATATACTTGTATAAGTGAATTTTCTGTAAATTTCTAGAATGTCCGAAAAATATCACTGGTATTATAGAAACCGACCATTCCAAAGTGGATAAAAGCAAGGGTATGTGATCTTTTTTTGTCGTTTTCGCTTAGACCTTGGTGATCTAGCTGAAATCAAATTGTAATTTATCTGTTCTTAGATAAGCTTGATTTGAAAATAATCAATTCTACATGAAAAGTTTCATGGTCAAAACCTGCAAAATAGAGAATATGTCATAAACAATTGACAGACAGATTGAACAAAACACTGGTGTTATTTTTTATAAACATTTATCTCATTGATGTTAAGTTTGTTATTCTTCAAGGCCAAACCTTTATATCCAGCGACCCTGATTACGCCTTTATATGCTGTGGAGTGATACGGCAATGGAAGGCACTATTTGTGGCGGAGGGATACATAAGATTTCAAGTATGGCGTCGGAATATGTTATTGCGCACAAGAACGTATGAACTGGTTGGACAAAATTTGTATCACGTGAAGAAAGGTACATATAAAAACTGAACATAGAATTCACTAAATGTAATGTCGACGTCTAAAATGCTTAATTAAGGACTGAATCAAATTGAAACGTACTAAAGTTAAATTAATTAATTGAATCACTTGTTAATTTCTTTTAGGTGATGTCGGTAAAGTCTCATCCTTTGATATTCATCCGCATCGTCGAATCTCCGTCTCTCCCGATGACGTCATTGGATGGTAATTATGAAATCGAAAAATCTTCTGTTTCAATTACGTCAGCTTGTAACTTACATGTATATATATATATATATATAGTTATACATCGAAATAATACATTTACTAAACGAAAGGCGTTTTCATTACGAAGTAATTAAGCATTGATTTGAGAGAAAATATGCATCCTTATCTTATCTAGGCAAGCAGTTGGGAGAGAACTTATTCCGTACAAATATCACGATACATCAATCAGGGGGCGTGGTTTCTGGGCGGAGTCTGTTGGCATAGTAACAAGTGGTGACATGGTCAAGGTTGGAGAGGGCAAATTCCTACACCACAGGAAATACATTTTGGCCGCTCAAACAGAAAAGAGTAAGTTGGCTCCTAACAAATGATTGGATGATATTTACATCGGTCATGGATTCACATTCAAGTTTATCTTGAAATAAAATTACGAAGAATTTGTGTCAACAGAAAAAAGAGCCATCAAAAATGTGACATTTTACTGTTCATTGTTTCAGACCAAAAGCCATACTTTTTAACGGACAGTGGCCTAGATAAAGTGCAACTTTACATAAATGACACATATACTGCTGGTGCCCTCGTTTACGAGGTCAAGGTCAGTGACAATGACACCTATGACGAACATCTATTGGTCATTGCCATGACAACCAAATCCAGCGTTTTCATGTTTCAAGATCACACAAGTAAGTCTTGGAGATGCTTCTTTTCAATCCTCTACTTTTGCTGCACGAGCTATTAAAAGTCATTTGTAATCTCTTTGCATACAATACAGTCGCGTTGAGGAATTTGATCAAAAATGAATATATTTACATTTGCTAAGTCATAATGCCAATCCGTTTTCATTAAAATGATGAATATGGAAGTGAATGACATATTTGTAAAAAACAAATAAATAAATAAACATGAAGACAGAAAGATATAATGATAAAGAAATGAAAAAAAAAAAATGTTAGAAATATACACACGAGGCAATTTTGAAGTTTAAAAATATAAACAAGTTGATAATATTGACTAATCATGAAGGTAAGAAATTGAAAGAGATTATAAAGAAAAGAAAAAATATAACTTTTTAGTGTTAATCTAACTCGAGGAAGTTTGATTCTTTTTCATTGCCAATTTAATTCTTACCAGGATCAGTGAGATTAAGAAGACCTCCAAAGAAAGGGGAGTACAAGTTAAACCTTGCTGTTAAGGACCAGTGTCATGACATGACGACACTTACCCTTCATATAACCGTGGTAAGGGCTGTCATAATGCTAGGTGTCTGTGTCATTTCAAAGTGAAGAAAAGCGGAAATGAAATCGGACGCATGCATAGGAGATTGATCTCGTTACCAGGGTCCTCTGGTTTCATTGGCTAGATTTTGACTCTTTTATCTCAAAACAGGGCGAATACAGAATTTGAGGGATCCAACATTTTTTTTCAAGAATAAAGAGTTCATCTTTGTATCTGCGTATGTCAAATAAAAACAAAATTTCTAAACTATGAAATGATGTTTTTACTAAATTTTGACGGTAATGATAGGTTGATCCGCTTCTTTGACGAGTTTTAATGAGGGTGATTTCACTGATTTGAATTTGAGCGGAGTCTAGATTTGGTTCTTAACCAATCAGCAACGTCGTATTAATGATCTAATTTTTTACCAATAAAATAGATTCTTGTAAACATTTGTACATGCGCGGCAATTATGAAATGAATAAACGAATGACTATTGTAATTGTTGAAATTGCTACGTCTTTGTGCAGAAAATTTCCTGATTATTTGACAAAACAGCAAAACTTTTGACTTTGGTCTTTCATGACTATACGGACTTTGGTCATACTAGAACGTAAAATTTGCATTTCTCTGCGTAGAAAACGAAAAATGAAAAAGAATATTCACATATATATGTGGCACTTCTGTGCTCATGATCATCTTTCATTTCATTGCAGATTGAAAGTCATCCAGTCTCGCCGGAAAGACAAGGGAAACCGGGTAAAACAATATTTTAAATTGTCAGCATTCAGATTTATTGAATTCTTTCGGCATTTGCATTACCGAGTATTTGTTAAAACTATGATAAATTATACTTGTATAATGTAAATCAAACCTGTGTTTTTGAAACACGAATGTCCCTGTCGGCATCTTTTATAGTATTAACACAATTTTCTGTTATTTAAGTGAAAGGTCAAGGTCACAAGGTCAAAATATTGGTATCAATGAAAAGGTCTTGTCACAAGGAAACCACATGTGAAATATTAAAGCCCTATTACTTACCAAGTTACCATTCAAACGTTATGTCCAATGTTTAAGTTTTTTGCCATGGACAAAATAGACAAACATACAAACAAACGGACAGGCCGAAAACTATATGCCCCGAATCTTTGAATCCAGGGCATAGAAAAAAAGGTTTAACATACGATTTTGAAAATCGTAAACGTTATGTTTTGTCCATTGACTGCAATTTTCAAAATTATTGCAATATTGCGAACGTTTGATTCTCAGTATTACACTCTTGTTGCGTGCAAACAAGACACTGTTTTGACTTCCTGAATGTCTGTCTCTCTTTGTAACATTTGATCATAGTGCAACATCGAGTATTTATTATTTTCGAATTTTAATTTCGAAATATCCAGAAAAGAAAAGAAAAAGTTTGGTTAAATGGTCAATAACTGATAGTTTACTCATCTCTTTTACAGCAATCGTTTACATAGTTGGGGTAACAATCTCCATGGTGATAGTCATAGCGACATTTTTAGTGGTTTGTTTGTATACCTTCAACAAGTTAAATAAAGCAAAACGAGTGCGCCATGGATCAAGAAGGATAACTGTGTCGAAACACTAATGTAAGACAATCCTGTGACTGAGTTACCAACTTGGGCAACAGAGTTTCCGAGATATTTTTCCACTAATTTGTGTATCAAAATCATTAATGTATTCATATATCCATTCTATCTTATCGATTTAATGACCTAATGTGTCTACAATGACGTTAAAATATAATCTTCATATATTTAATGTATTTTAATTTAGAAATATTTATTCATTTCAAAATAAATGTTACAGTGAATCTATTCATTTCAGTGCACATTTTTTAAAGTTTTCCTTTCTCTGTCTCAAGCAACAATCAATGTACATAATTATGGGGGCGGACAGGGGGCACCTCTCTCCCCACTCCCACCTCCTTACCTCCTCTCTCCCTCCCGCTCATTTTCACCCTCCCTTACCTCCCCCTCCCCTCCCGCCCCTTCTATCCCTCCTCCCACCCCTTCCTCCCCCTCCCTCCCCTCTCTCCCTTCTCCCACCCCTTCCCCCCCCTCCCTTCACCCTGTCCATCCCCTCAATTATGCCTTCAATTAGAGAAATGGACGAAAAAGGTACGAATAGAAGTATATTTTTTGACTAGAAATACAATGTATCTTAGTATTCAAGAAGACACTATCTATACATGATAGTGATCGACGTCATCAAATGTTTCAATATCATATGTATAGATTTTCATTTGGTATAAATCTCGAACATAACTATTTAAAAACACCATAATCTTCAGTAACTTAAAGCTCTGCTTCAATTTCAAATTTGAATTTAAATTTTAATTCTATCGATAGCCTGTAATTACAGATTTTCCTTTAAATCTTTAATTGAAATTGGGGGGTCATTTCGCATTTTAAAGGCACAATACGAATTAAATAAGTTGAGAAAATAGCATACAAATTCACCAGTCTAATGAAATAAATATATTTACACTTTTTACCTTAACTTTTATGTGAAGATTATACCAAAAACCTTCTTTTTCACTTGTTCTTTTATCAGTGAAATTTATCGCTGGATCAAGTCCAATAGATATCGATAAATGTAATCGTATAAAACGGCCATTTGTATTATTTGCTTTAAACAGTCTTGCATAATTAATTTCTCAAGCACTGCAAGGAGGGTCCATATTTTACACCCATATCATATTATATGTTACTTTCATTGGATTCTTGTTGAATAACTAGGTCAAATGCAAATACATGCAGTACTTTTCTTCTTTCCTTGGATGCACATACTTATATATTGCTATATATTTTTGCAGAATACGATGTTATTTCCCATTTGAGATAGCATTTGACGTCAAACTATTGACGTCATGAAATTGATATGGAAACGTCAATTCGTACACATAATTCCCAAGACGGTTTCCATAAAATTTGATGATGTCACAATAAGACTACGTCAGATACCATGTCCCAAATGGTTTAATCGATCGGTCGCATCCGACAACTTAAAAAAAAGTTAACGAAAATACTGCATACAAAAAGGGGGGTGGGGTCCGACATCACACCTATTTGCGGACTTTACATTATGATGCCATAATACTACAGCCTGTCAAAGCCTATCAAAGCATCATTGATTATGACGTCATAATATTAAAATCCCCGAACAGGTGCGATGTCGGATATTTGGCGATCCATGTCCGATTCAGTATTCGATCACTTTCGCCAATAGTTCTGCTGCATTACTTTGAGTAAATTACCTTCACGTAAGTTCTATGAGTACGTTCGCCACCATGATGATATTGATCTTATGTACAGCTCGTAGATGGACGGATGTAAGCTCTCATTCGATTTACAATGTTCACTTCTTCAGAGTAAAATACATCAATGTATGGTTTCTGCACCATTACCCCCAAACATGTCAGTACTACGAGTATGCTATGATAAACTCAGTGGCGGACCAAGAATGTAATTCAGGGGTGTAATTTCATCAAAATGTACATAAAATATGAACAACATTCGGGCATGCTTATGCTTTATTTTCAGTTTTGAATTTCAAATAATTTAGATTGAACTGTGCCGTCTCTCGAAGCTTAAAAATGGAATGCCACACCTCGCCCCGCCCCCTATTTCTTGTTCTGACTTTCTGGATCAATGACAGTGTAGGGACAAGTTCTGGTGGAACATGTAATATTGAAATTGAAAGCTGCGCAAAAATAAAGGAGAAATCAAGGGATTGATCTCTTAAAACTCAGAACTGCCCAATAATTATTCAATCTCAAAATGTCAATATCCAAGTTTAAAGGCTAAATTGGTCGACATCGTATAAAAGTACAAATGTAGCTATCCGGATTACATGTGCATTGATTGCATGGCAATTAATTAGCTAATTTGTAGAAAGTTATCATTCTGCATTTCACATTCTCAGGTACATTATCTTAGTCAGTCAATCCCGTATTCTCTTTTTTACCACCAACAAAACTGTAAACTTTTGGACTATAAAACTCTTTTTTTAAAAGATCATAAACTTTTTTTTTTACAATCTAATTGCACTTTGCATGTGCAGGTGTTCATTACAAGGGATATACACCTTTGGTAGGATTCAAATTTATATCTCTAAAACCCCTTCCCGTAGGTAATGATTGCATGAATTTATTGGGTAGTTTAAAGGGTACGACAATACTATAATTCGAACCCTTGTTACTCATTTGGGGAGGTTTTTGTATTGATTTATGAGAACGGATTGTTTATTTAGGCTTAAATTGTATAGCTCCTCTTTCAGTAAATAAATTTCATGTTTACAAATTATTATTCAGACAAAAAGATGGACGTAATACGCGGAATGTCGCATTTATTCAGAATTGCTCCCTGTGTGACACCCCCTTTAATATATAAATCCGTATATACATATATGCTACGTAAGAGAAATCAGCTAAGTGTGACAAATTATTTAAAGCCCAATCAATACACTGTAGAGTAAATCCCTTACAAGTGCAGTATTAGTAGAGACAATTGATTTTGCCGGATTATCTATATCGGCCGGATAGAAATACAAATAATTAATATTGTTAGTTATTTTTTCTCCTATATTACATACATATGAACTTGGAGTAATATAGATGCAGCAATCAGCAATATGAGTCGTTTGAAAATGGAAAGCTCATTGCTATTGGAAAACTTTTCGGATAAACGAAGAGAAGAAGAAAGGGTAAGTTATTTTCTTTCAATTCAGATTTAAAAAAAAAATCTTTTAAATCTCTTAGATGCATTGGAATTGTTTATGCTTGATTTTTGTAGAACATGCATTGAACAATGATCAATTTTGCAAAAGAAAGTCTAAATTATTTTGCGCAAACAGATTATTTCAAATATATAAAGGCATTTAGAATTGCCATTATTATGCGTAAGATACAAACTAAGCACGTACTTGAGAGACCAATACGAAGACGTTTCCATGTCAAAGTAAGAAACTAATCGTGAAATACAGCTATTTAAATATTTGTTTGATCTATCTAGAACAATATACTCCACTGTTCCCGGTAATTCTAGATTTGCTTGTCAAGACTAGATATCTACATTGAGTGATCAGGTACAAATCATGTAATCTACAAGTTTTGCTGAATGAATTGACATTATTTTTGGCACCATCCTGAAACGAACATTGAGCTCGCGATGGTATGTGCGTAAACCAACATGCATTTTCCCGCCGTTTTGCGGTTTAACCAGATCAGAAGGGTCAAAATTAAATACCTATAAAGTACTAAATAGTTTTATGAAATCTTAATATTACATTCCAAGCGGAATTAAGGGCGAAACTGGTCTAAGTGGATAGAATGTGATTTATAGGAGACTAGTATTAAAGACTGCAGAAAATTTGCCTCTGAGGTCTGGGGAGCGCTGATCAGCGGGAGCGTTGCTCTTTTGTTTATTCATATGCTTAATCGAATTAAAATGACCTATTTTGACATATAGTGTATTAAACTGAGATTGACGTGATTTGATAAATCATTAAATCGATACATTTTACGTAATGTTGTAAACCGTGTTTTACACCTTTGCTTCGTTATTGTTCTTTGATTTAATGTACTTTATCAGTCCGCGAAATAGGTGTTGGTATATTTTAAATGTTTTGAAATAAATTAGAATTGAATTTGAATAATTTGAATTCAGAAAAGGTGCATCATACATGTAATTGTATACTGGTCAGAAATCGAGGTCTGGCGCTCTGAGAAAGCAGCTATTTCTTTACATTTGTACTATTGCCCTGCATGTTTTAACATTTCAAATATGTCATAGGACACTATGGTCATAGACTCATAGTTCCTCAAAATTATACATAAACACCTACTCAAGTTTATTCAACGAACGTTCGAGATGGGCATTTTTAAAGAAAGCACTCTAAGCACACCAAATTGGTATCCTTCGCTATAAGGAAGATGGCTTTCTCCAAATGTGTATCTAAAACGAACCGTGCTGTTGCTTCTAAAGAAGCGTTTAACTTAGGTGCCGCCACTGAAATAAGCTAGCTTAGTAAGTCTTTTAAGTCATTCTCCATTCTTTATCAAGAATCTTGCTGCAAATGATTCTTTTTCCGTTTTTGCAGATGTACGATTTGTTCTTAGTGAATACAAAATACGTGCTAGATGGTAGGCAATAGATTGCAAGAGGAATGTTGCATTATTTATAGGCCGAATCTAAGATAAATTAGGAGTTGAATATTTTAAAAGGTATTGTAAATACCATGATTTATCAAAATCATAACGATATCTTATGAAAAGTAAAATCCTTGTATCACATTCAAGGATTAACACTTCTAACTATTTAAAGTAGTTTGAACGACCTGGTGCCCCTTAAATTCGACTCATATTTCATTTATTAAAATCTTAATTGTTATGAATGCATTTACTTATTAAAGAAGGATAATGTACGTCCACGGTTGTCAATGCGCCTCAAGTATTGAAAGTTTCGATAAGAGACTTTGTAACATTTATTATTACTTGATAGCATTCAGACGTTAGGTAAATATTTTTCCCTCTTTAGTTGTAAATTTTGCATGTAAATGCCTTAAATTTCAAATAAGGCACCTCGTCTTAGCCAAGAGAACTATATATAAAACATAAATATTTAATGAATCAAACCACCAGTCTTGTAATCAGTCGTCCTTAATATGTTGACGATCTTGTATTACTTCAGTCAGTCGGGCCATATCGTATTTTATACCGTGTCGTATGTTTAAACGTTCTCAACAATGGAGGATCTGCCGCTTCAAGAGTTGTCATCTTGTCTTCTCGAATTACTTCTTTAATTGCAATCAAATCAAATACACATTAACCCCTTCTATTGTAGTCCAAATGTCCTCTGTGAAAAACTTGCAGAGTCGTACAAAAGAAGTAGTTCGCAGACTTTTAACGGTCGCTTCGCTCCGGCGATTTTTATTGTATGGAAATGGTTAAATTTGCAAACTCATACAATGAATACTAATGGAGCATTTCAAGAAAAGGGCAAAGAGAAATGAATAAATCGAAAGGCTAAAATTCTCCCTTCTACTTTCCAAATAAATAATTCAAAACGTAGTGCCAATTTTATGACGTAAAGCCATTTTGGCAAGTATACAAATGTAAATCAGTGTAAATAAGTAATAAAACGCTCATCAAATATACATTTACAATTATATTGCAATTGCAATACAATACGTACATACAAGGAATGAAATAAACTGCACGCGTACATTGTATAATCGATGAATCATTCTTGTGAAATAGTACCCTAGAAAAAAAGTGGTGTTTGCCTTTCGCTCTACTTGTTCTGAAATGAAAATTCAATTCATATGAAAAATCATCCCTGAAGCATGAAAAATGTTTGTTTCAAGATGTCAAGAAATCCAATTGGTTTCATTGTTATGTAGATAATACATGATCGATTTGAATACCAATGGTGATAGTCGCATACGATACGCAGTCGCAAGTAAATGGTGTTGATTGTCAAATACAATATTTGAGCACGAATATGAGTATGGTTTGGAGCAGGCTCAAAATTTTCGAGTTGACCGATACACCCGAGTTTTATACTCTACGTTATGCCCACATCTGAGTACGACTTCAGACTATGAGTAAGGAGTACTTGTAAGTGCTTAAGAAACGGAATAAGTTAGACCCAGATGTACTGCAATATGATATGATCGTGCTTCGCCCAAATGTTGCAACCATTACAGGAAAAGAAATGTCAGAAACATTTATTGTTTATTCCGACATCAGAAGCCAGTTTTAGAAGAAAATCAAATTGTTCTCATAACTTGAACGATAATTTTCTGTCAAGTTTCAAACAAGTTATAGTGAATAATTTTAATAAAAAAATGCAGTTTATACATATACTTTTTATGATTACATGTTCAAATTTAAATAATTTATTTAAGACACTCCAGTATCATTTGTAAGTTTATATTGTCATTGTCTCATACATTATCGTTAAGTTTCATTATAAAGGGAAATACACCTCATGAATAAAACAAAAAGTGTGAACAATTATTTCATTTTCACTTCTGTTCATTCTTTCATGTTCACACTCATTGTACAGGTCTGAAGATTCCACAAATATGGCCAATGAACAGATATTTTTGCTGGTATGATCTGCATTTGATTGCTCTTTTAAATAAGTTTGCTTTCTTCAATGTAAATTTTAAAGAAACGAGAAAACCCGCACATACCAGTTTGCACCACAAAATACCCTTAGTGTTGTCTTATTAAGATGCATGATTTCATTTGCATGTAGTTGAATGTATCAATATTAAAACAGTATAAAATCGAAATGTAACTGCCTTCATTTTCCTTTATCTAATTTTACAATTATACTAGTATTTGGACGCATTTTTCATAATAGAATAAAACACAAAAAGTGAATGCATATAACACCTGATTCAGAAGGAATTTCCAATCATTGGAACCCCTCCCCGAAAAAAAACCCCAATCCTCTACGGATGATATGCACAAGTCCGACCTTTTTAGCAACTCCATATGTGTTTTTTGAATTGCTTGTTCATCCTGCATGTTGTTGGACATTCACTCATTTGCATTTTTACACCTCCTGCCTGCATCCTATTGCACTTGTATCCATATTGTATCTAAATTCCATATTCCTATCCTTTCATTCAACTTTAAGAAACTTTCATTGAATTGTCTATCTTCTCTATTTCCATGTAATATTTCATCTTATCCGATCATAATTAAAGTCATTGGAATGCAAAGAAATATCCAATTACTTGAAGTTCATAACCTAGAAAATGCTTAAAACAGTTTCATCGATAAAAATCATTATTAATGCAGAAGCTATCATGAAACTTCTTTCTATCCGACAGGAGCGAGAACTTCGGTATCTAAATTCCATATTCCTATCCTTTCATTTATCTTTAAGAAACTTTCATTGAATTGTCTATCTTCTCTATTTCCATGTAATATTTCATCTTATCCGATCATAATTAAAGTCATTGGAATGCAAAGAAATATCCAATTACTTGAAGTTCATAACCTAGAAAATGCTTAAAACAGTTTCATCTATAAAAATCATTATTAATGCAGAAGCTATCATGAAACTTCTTTCTATCCGACAGGAGCGAGAACTTCGGGAACACTTTCGGAAGCTAGGTTTCTACAGGGAGTTTCCAACCAATGAACTACTCCGAGAAGCCCAGAGTGTTTACCACTCCCTTGAGTGGCCTCCTCAACTTGATGACGATGGAGACCCCTCACCAGGGCCCCCAAGAAACTCCAAGGATGACGTCATAGACCATGACGAAATACAGGAAATTGATGCTCATGCTTTAGAGGTAAATTCTGATGATGTCTAGAGACGTTGTCTTGTCTTTCCTTTCTTGAAGTTACCACTGGTACATTTAATTCATGATAGAATCGTGAAACAAAAGGATGGGACATCCTTTCATTTCGGATGTCAACCTTTTAAACATAAATGGTCAAATACTGACACATTCCCAACTTGAAGGTCAACCAAATTGCAAAGTCAAAACTTCATTGCAAGTAAATTTCTGTAATTTTAGCATTCGTCTCTTTTCTCACTTGCAGACACCCTATACTTACCTCGGTCAGCATGTCCGCTATTTGGTGGAATATTTGATTCGACCAGCAGTATGTGATCTGCACAAGGCGAGGGTAATCACAAGGTAAAGAACAGTGAAATGATGGATGTCAAAAATGCATTTCAAAAAGCAATTTACACTGCGTTCGTCGTAAGATTACATTTAGAATTCATTGTATAATAACTTTAGAAATGTGAACTGTCTTTTTACTCAAGATTGCCACCGAATAGACATAATACATGTCAAATAAATATAGATGCCTTATAGACAAATCTTTAATATCAGTTAAAGAACAAAAATCTATCAATTTGTCATCAGGTGGTTGGGCAGATGTCAGGATGATGACTACATGAAGCACCTACCTAGAACAGAATGGAGTCACCAAGAGTCAGTGGCGGGCTATCTGTGGAAACTGAGGAAAAGAGACATGGACTACGACGAGCTGTTCCAGCTGATGGCGAGGTAAGTTCCTGTAAGAGAAGAATGAAGATATCATCTACATTTAATTTATTATAATACTGCAATATTAAAGTAGCACATCAGCTAAATAGAATATGACTTGAATAGTATATTTCGGTATCGTATTAAAACTATAATTAATTGTATGTACTCTTATGAGTCATAGATATATTGAGGACAAAATGTTTCTGTGTACGGTAGAGTATCACAATATCTTGTGTCACTTTTGCTTTACGTTGTATATAGCTATGCTGGATTGAAATGCAGCAACGTAGATGGATGTGTAAGGAATACCATCAAGTACGAGGTGGGCGAGGATTTTGATCGGCAGAGAAAGTCATGGACAGCTGTCTTGCTTGATGGAGACTGGCGCTTGTTGGATGTTCGTTGGATCTGCGAGGCAGCTTATGGAATCCTCAAATCAAGCTGGTGTCTTATTGAAGATGAGCATGGGAAAGTCAACACTCGTAGAGCTATTCAGGAGAATCGAGGTTCATACAAAACACAGTGTCGATTTCGGGAGTTTTACTTCCTCACTGATCCTGAAATATTTATCTACGATCACTTCCCTGATGATGAAAAATGGCAGCTTCTAGCTAGAAAAGTATCTTATGCAGAAGCAAGGAAAATGGCAGCATTAAGAGCGGACTTTTTCAGACACGAACTGAATCTTAGATCTCATCCGGAAGCTAATGTGACCTCTGAAGACGGAAACATTACGTTCACCATAGGTCTTCCAAAGGATATCAGAATGTCCTTTGTGTACAAATTATATCGTTCAAAGCAAAGCAGAGAGTCTATTGACCCACTTCGGAGTGAGCTAGAGAGATATGTTTTCCTGGAAAGAGATTCCGATGAACACGTCATCAGAGCAGGTATAAGACTTCCTTCAGAAGGAAGGTACTTGTTCGAAATACACGGAAGTGAGAATGTTGAGAGTCATCACGCGCTTCTTGTTACATACGTCATCATTTGTACGGGGATCAAGGACATTGTAAAGCCTTTGCCGCCGAATATCCGACAGGAGTGGGGCCCAGGGGAGGATACACTCGACATGGGAATGGTTCCTGTCACTCATAAGAAGGGCCAAATTGAAGCAGACGATGGAGATGCTGAAATCACATTCAACTTGGAAAAGGACCTAGAATTCAAACACGATCTCATTAAAGGGGACAAAGACATCCCCATCCCCGAGGGCCATGTCGTACACACTATTGAGGGTAGTAAGATGAATATTAATGTACGACTGCCTGAACCTGGCGAGTACGCTCTGAATGTGCTAGCCAAAGACAGAATGAAGAAAACTAGGTTTTCTCCAGCTTGCACCTACCTCGTTAGTTGTGATGAGGAGCCTTTACAGTCTAAACCTTTTCCAAAGATCGATGGACGTCATATTGGACCGAACGAATTTTTCAGTGAGCTGGGATTGAAAGAGGAAGATCCATGGGGTTCCTACATCAACAATCTCGTCACTGGTGAATTCACTATGCAGATAATTAAGCCCTTGGATATTCTTGTCTTCGCGAATCTAGCACTAGAGGAAGGGGAGAAGTCTGAAACATTTGATAATTACGTTGTCTGTGATACAATAGGCAAAAAGGTGAAAATCACTGCAGTGTTCCCCAAAAGTGGAACGTACAAATTGACATTGTTTGCAAGGAAGAAACTACTGGATGAAGAGAAAGAAGATGTTCCGGTATATACCAAGATCATTGAGGTTGCGTTGCCAACTCTCACTGGAATGCCAAGTCCTCTTAATCCAGACATTCCAATATGGTGCCATGGATACCATCTTAGGGAACCCAGAAATCTTTTCCTACCATCAGGTGAAATGCAAAAGCTATCCATTGCTGTTCCTGAGGCGGAACAAGTAAGGGTCAAAGGTCACCCGGAGTGTAAACTAAAGAAAACTGCAGAAGGGTACTGGGAAGGTTATCTTAAGACGGGTCCACCTAGAAGCATAGTGGACATAATGGTGCTGGATAGTGCTTATGGACACGCACATCCTCTTATAATGTATCAGGTAGGTTGAATAATTAAGATAATAGCTAAATACTAATCTTATCATTCCTATGGTTGAGAACATACTACTCTCCTATTCTTCTGTTAACTGAGAACCAGATCAGAGATCGGATTCTCAGGTATTAAACGAAGTAAGAAAATAGTATCTCTTTTGAACAGAGGCAATTGTCTCTATCTATATAAATGATAATAAAGTAAATAAAAGATAATCAAGAGGAAGATGATAAGCAATTTTGTGCTAAATCTACATATACGGCCTCTTTAGATATTGTCAAATCCGGAAAAGAGAATATCGAAAGTATCAATATTTGAAAAAGATTGAAAATTTTGATTTTAAATTTCTTGGTTCTTATCAATATAAAAAAACTTAAGACTCATTTACATCGAATGTCTCTTTGAAGGTGGTCTCAAAAGAGGAACTTTTGCAAATCGAAGTTGAACAAGAGCAGCTATTCAAAACAGCTTTAGATGAACTTCAAACCAGAGAAGAAGAAAGTGAGTGATACATTATAATCAAATAAGAGATTATAAAGACAACAAAATTCTGTTACATAAACCTTTGAACACATTGCAAGTGAAAAGTGTTCGTTACATATATGATACATGTTAAGATGTTTTCTTGTTCACTTATCAGAGCTTGCCAGGTTGCATTCACGTTTAAAGCAAGCTGTTAAGGACAGAAATAGGGCTAAGATTGAAAAGTACCTGTTCCGTTTGAAAGAACTGAGACCTGATTCTCCTGATGTTGAATTAGTGCGAGCAGAAAGGCTTCTGAGAGAACTGAAAGCTGACGAAGGTATATTATCTCGTTATTGAATTAAAGTGAAATTGTTCCAAACATTTTGTCAATCCTCTTTAGGAATGGTGGTTACCTCGATGATTCTCATAAATATTTGTTTCATCTTCCTTTGTTATACTGAAATGTCTAATTTTAAATTCAGAGAATCTGACTAGTACTTTAAATGCAATGAGTTCTTTTGATTTCCTTCTATTGAGGAAATGGAGAAATGTGACTGAAACTTATTTCCAGTGATGTTTACCCTGTTCAGACGGAATCGCACATTAATTAAAACAATGAATTTATCATATTAATTGATTTTGAGTTAGAAATGGTACATTCAATAGCTGTTTGTACTGATAAAATGTTTCTTCTATTTCTTTTTGTCTTGCTCACAGAAAGGGATATTGCTAGGAAAGAGCTGAGGAAGGCAACACGTCTCTGTGACATTGTCACTTTGCAGAACGCTCTTGAGAAATTTAAACGTCTCAATGTGAGAGAAGAAGATGGTGACTTAACTTCAGCAGAGGAAGTTTTCCAATCTTTATTGGGTAACAATATATGTAAATTCTCCCTTCTTTTTCTCACTCTGTGGTGCTGGGCATCATATTTCAAATTCAACACTTTCTCCTCCCTTTCTTCGTCACTCCTTTTCACAATAATTTCTTTTTAATAAAAAAGAATTGGAATTGATTTTCTTATCTGAAATTCTCGAAAGCATCATTATTCACATATTTCATTACAAAGCCAAACAAGAAATCAACCTATCAAAAACAAAAGACGCTGCTCAACAGACTTTTGTGGAGAATGGAATGTCGACGTCATCATTTGTGGGATCCCATAGTGGGGTCCACATCTACGTAATGCCAGATGGGAGAGTGCAACATAACGAAATTGGTAAGCACAAGCGCATGTGCGGTCTGTTTGTTTATATAGGCAAATTTATGTTCTGAAATGTCGCCATATATGTATTTGTTTCTTAACTTTTCTTTGAAATCCTCTAACACTTTGCAGTGTGTCTACTTAGTTTCTCTATTCTATGATACCATTATATTCTTTGAATCACCTCTACTCTTCTTTTTATTTTCGATTGCCTTTGTCTGCGTAACTTTCTACCTACTTAACTTCTTCTAAATTCATATCAAACAAACAAGTTTGATGGACAATTTAAAAAATGCTATCATGTGAGCACTAGAATGTTTAAAAATTAAAGATATTGGGATTTCAATCAAATAACATACGTCTTCGAAGTGTTTCAGAGAGAATGTAAATTCTGAATAGATGATATCACATGTTCTAAGTCGTCCTACCAAAACGCGTGGTACATGTAACAGCTTATAGCAGCTATATTTGGAGAATAACATCCTTGGAAGTCACCTCCATTTTTTTTTTCAAATGTGTGTTGTTTTTATCTGCGTAGCGCCATCAGACTTCAGTATGCTGTCCCACAGCAGGCTCAGTCGGAATAACGATGCACCACGGACATTGGACAACTCGGCAGACGACATTAGGATTAAAGAAGATTTTACACATCTCACAACAGGTATGGTAGTTGTGTCGATCACGACAACAATGCTTAAATATTCTTTTTTAACTACAGTACTCTTTTGAATTAAGTATTTCACCACAAAGCATATAAATTCTACACAGTTGACATAAACTCGTCCTGCAACTAAAAAGAAAAATATTGATAATGTCGAAGGGTTCCAACTCTATACCTTCTTGAAGAAAATTCCAAACCAATTTCCATGCACTAGACACGTGTTTCGAATATTAAATTCTCATCAGTGATGCTTTCAGCGGAGCCACCAGAAGAGTCACTGACTGATAAAGTTTGCAACATACCTGGCCTCACTTCGGAATTTTGTTCATTCCGAGATCGCAACCGTTGCTGTGGAAAATCTAATGAGTTTGCCTTGTCTTCTCGACTATGAGACTGAATAACTGATGGGTACATCTGTAATGTTTATTAGAAAAAAAAACAATTAAAAAAATTGGGTCAAATACATATAGATTCAAATTGTTATTAGATTTAGTTTCAACTCCTCGAAAACCCAAAGTAACAGACACCTCTAGAGTACCTCAACTCCTCCACGACCATCTTAGGAGGAAGAAACTAGATGACTCTGATGATGAAATAGAACCAGCGGAGGCGGCTTTGTCCATGATAGAAAATGATGAACATATAGATAAATGTAAGTTGATAATGATTCGTATGGTAGATAGCTGCCCTAACAAGAAGATTAAAGAAGTTACTCAGCGAAATGACTAAGCATTTCATTTTGTGCTTCAATATTTAATTTTCTGAGTCAGAGACGTTGATGTCACTTTTAAATTGTTGAGTTATATGAAAAGAACGAAGAATTGTACCATTTTGAAAACTGCATGATAGTAAGTCATTTTTCTTTAAAGCATGGTCAGGCAGACGGAATTGGAAATCTAGGACAATGGAGGTTTTCAAAAAGTATTGGCACGTGATGAAGGAACGTTCCGAACAGTCGAAGCAGACGATCAACGATGATATCGAAAACGAGATTCAAAGATTGCGTCATATCAATCAGATGTGCCGCAAAATGTCACGTGCAGCACGACGAATTGGAAGTAACTATGACAACCTGATCGATAGTGAACAAGTATTCCATGAAATACTGAATGAGACAGGTGATGGAAATGATAGTCTAAATGAAGATCTGACGAACGTATCGGCGCTTCAGCAGGAGGTGATTCATGTAGAGGAAGGCATGAAGTGTGAGTTTCATATTTTGAATATATTAATTTTTATTAGATACAATGAAGGTCGAATTTAGCGCGGGATGAGTATTGGTCTCCCTTAATGAATGCATTGTCATTCATGTGTCGTGGCTGAAACAAAATGTAGATAATTTCTATTATTGCATATTTCATTCATTGTTAATGAGTTAAAGAAGATCCTGACAATAATCTCAACAGCACTCACAATAGAGCACGAAATTGAGCATCGACGGACCCCTATCAAGCTAGAGGTGGGACCAGGTGCCCGGGAGGAGTAAGCATCCCCTGTTGGCTAACCGCATGTTAAGTCATAAGAACGTTAGTGTTTAATAAGAAACTCAAATGTTTGTACAATATTAAAATGTATATTTGCAGCTGCTTTCGATGGGTTTGCAAAACGAATGGATGAGCTAACTACAGAAATGGTATCAAAAGCCGAATCAACGGCACGGGAGCTTGAGGTTACTAGGTAAACAATGGAAGTATGATTAATCTTAAATCTAATTTTGTAAAAAAATAAATAAAAATAAATTTGTAATATAAAACTCACAAATCTGAAAACATTTTTTTGTAAAATTAAGAAAGTCAGTAGGGTTTGAATCATATATAGGTATAATTTTTGCGAGATTTTGAAATGTTTTTATCAACCTGAAATGTAATCTTCCTACTTCACAGTTGATATTTATTTATAGACTTGAAATGGCAACAGAGGAAATGCGGAGTAATGGATCTAGCAGTTCTACACGGAGTGACTCGGGAGTAGGTTCTAAGGATTACAATCCAAACGATGCCGTGAAAGCCTCGTTTTATGCAGTCAGGAATACAATACTCGAGGAAATCAGGACTGCAAATGCAGCTACGGTGAGATGACGTGCATTTCTTTTCAAAAATTTATAAAAATCGAAATTTCTATAGACTACACAAGGAATTAAAGGAGTCGGATACATATATTTTTACCGAATGTTTCATTTGATTACGCTGCGGAGTTAGCCACGCGAGAGGTTTGCGGTCTGTCACTTCTGATATAGTGGCTGCTAGAATTGAGACAATTGTGCGGGAGTGTGCCTTAAGATATTTTTGCTTCTATTGTTCAACTGAAAGAATTCACTGTCCGATGCATACACGTTTTTTAAACACCATATGTCGAAATTTTTATTAAGAGGACTGCTGACAGCTGAATTATTCGAATAATTCGTATTGTTGAGATATTTTATTGAGAAAAATGTTACATGTTCTTCTTATTACTCTGCAGGAGGAGGAGATTCGTCGACAGTTATCTTCCCTTCAAAAGACGATGGCCGACTACCAGGGGTCACGAAGTGGAAACAACTCGCTTCACGAAGCTCTTGCTTCCTGGAAAATCTGAATCTCTTTTTCTATAGCCACCATCAAAATACATGCCAGCGTTGTTGCCATACATTTCACATTGAAAATGTCATATTTTGTTACATTAACTTTTTGGACAGAATCAGTTGGAATTTAGCTATAAATAACATTCATCATCGATTGTTGTTAAAATTTGAACTCGTAGAACGTTTATTTCCCTTCGCATAATATTTATTAGCTTATGATAACAATGAAGAGTTCTTATTCAAAGCGTGTTATTTAAGTGTGTATGACATTACATACCGTATATCGGGAAGTTTTCGCGTGCATCTAATTTTAGCTATTATCGCGAGCATCATCAAATCGCGAAAAATGAACATAGCGAAAAAACGACACAGATCTTAACCCTTAATCTGGTTAATAGATTAGCGAAAATTAGACTCGGCGAAGAAAAGACGAACTTTTTTAGGTTCACTTTCGCGGAATTAACCCTACGCGAAAATTACCCGATATACGGAACACACGTTAAACATATCGTCAGAATCATATTTTAAAAGATGCTATGATTCTCATCAGAATGCTTTTACTGAATTTTCGTATTTTTTAAAAAATGAATTTAAAAGCCCATCAAAGCTTTTCTGTGATATTTGAAAAAAAAACTGTGATATTGATTACTTCATTTATTGTACTGATAGATTCAAATAATATGTAGAATGAAGATGTTTTTTTGTCATACTCTGAAGATATCAAAATAGAGGCCAGCTACCTTAATTTTTTATATCGTCTTCTGTGCTTGGACAACATATGAGGATAAGTGTATCCAACCCTTGCTGTAAGTCAAATTTTCTGTCACGCATTTTACATAAAGGGTTAAAATTTTATTGCTATATCTTTTAAATTCAATTCAGTTCAATCTAAAGGATTGTCAAGAATGCTTTGACAAAGCACTCAATAGGAGTCAAGTTAACTCCTAAGATCAAACTTGCAACAAGCGACATTCCTTTTCCTGAAAAGTACAGTTTCCATAGATTGGAAGTACTAGCTATTTGATTCTATTTAAGATTTGAATTAAAACTGTTATATTATTTTGTTTGTTTTTGTTAGTTTTAAATTTTACTACTGTTAACACTTTTTGTTGCTTAATCATACTCAATATGCACTTGTTTTCTTATTGTTTACGGTAAACAAGGTGACGAGACTTATGCTATACTAAATGCATATGTCCTCAGGGTTGAACATAGTTTTGGTTTTACCTCACAGTTTTTTGTTAATAGCACCGGTTATACATTCCGAATTTGTTGCTATTTTCAGTTGATTCTGATGAAGTTATTTTATAATAGAGCTTTAATTATTGTTGTTATATTTTGAAATCAGAGTTTCTTACTTTCTATTTAATTAGGTTATGGTATTTTAAATGGGAGAAGTGGCCCCTGAACATCCAATAAAATGTACAAACTTGTTAAGGTAGAGTATCCCTCAGGTCAGAATTGCTGGTAATGTTTTGCCTGGATACCCTATGTTTTCTCTTCTGAATATTATTCAAATTATCAAACTAATATGATTTTTGGAAAAGAAACTTTTCTAGTTACATTTTATCACCTCTAAAAAGGGATTTTTCTAACTTTTCCCATAGGGTAAAATGTTAAAGTTCAAATGGCTTAAGTTCTCGGTATAATCAAGAAACCACGAAATAAATTATGTTTTTATATCAGATCTAACATAGGCTTTGAATAAATGGAAATGAAAATGTTGTAAAAGTTGGTATTTTGGAAATATGAGCATCTGGGACCTGAAGGATGCTCTACCTTAAATAAATATACATATGCATTAAACGTGATTGGCATTGTAACTCTTGTCCAACATTGCTAAATCATCAAATTAACATTCAGTATTACATTCGACAAAAGATGTTTATATTTGAGCAAAATTGTAACCTTATTGATATTTGATATACCGTCTACACGTAAAGAAGTTTCAACATATTTATGGCCATTTTTTTCCAAGTAAAGATCTTTCAAAAACCCGATGTACTATATCTAGAAATATGTGTAATATTTTGAAATCTGAGCCTCTCAAGTAAATAATGCCGAGATCAGGATAGGAAATTTGAGTATTTGCAAACATTGATTCCGACAATTATGAATTTTATAAACGCCTGACATTTGAAGCTGTATTTTTGTATTTACTGTACGTACCCTTTAAATGTTTCAAAAGCATTAACGAATAAAATGATGGAACTATAGTTTTTATGAATATTGAAGGGGAAAGTTGATTTTGTTCCTCATATGTTTTTGTAATTATGAAATCAATTTGAAAACTGCATGTTCCAGTCTAACTTCGGCAATAGTTTAAGGATGCATCATTTTGTCATTTTCACATATTTAGTTTTCCATTCGATTTTCACATGACTTAATTGGAATTAGCTTATTTCAAACAAAGAATTAACAAAGGTGACATTAAGAGAGGATTGCATAAAACCAACATTAGGAGTTGAAATGTAAACGGATGTTAATAGTAAACGGTTAATCTATTTATGATAAAGGTATTACTTAATGTAGACTGATTAAAAATTGTATAACTATATTCATTGTTATCATAAAGTTTTACAAATAAACATTGTATTGGTTTTGCTAGTTTTGTGAGAGTTTGAAATAAACAGCTAGCACCATAAACTTCATTCTTTTTTGGTCATTCTCTTTTTTACTTGAAATCAGCGGTCATGGGGCATAAGGTGTGATATTTTGAGATTGTACAATCATTTAATTTCCATTGATATTATTAAGAAACGAAGATTCTGATTGGCCGAGATATTGCGTTGATACCTGCATCAACCCAAATCGGAAATACGCGCTTAGGAACGTCATTTAAGAAACGTCGTTGGCAATATAAAACACAATTTCAAAGCTGCAAATAAACGTTGAAACGCGACTAAATGAAATGATACGCACACGATGCAGTTCACCCCAATTTTCGGTGTTGATAACTCGATCAATCAAAAAAATATTACAATGATTCCTTAATTACTATTTCAACTAAACAGCTAAACAGACTTTGTGAATTATCAAAAATGTTCTCGGAATAAACATTGATCTCCAGATCCAGTCATATTGGCGGTAAATACAATAAATAAGTTTTTACATAGAGCATTAGTGTTTTTAAACATGGTATACACATTGTAAACAAAGACGTTCCTGTTCCATATTGAGTACGAATACATTTTACTGGATTTAGGGAAGATGGTTTACAGAAGATTTGAGCGTTCAATCGACACAACTTGGGCATTATTGATTATTATCAATGTCTACATGTACATGACATCGTACTAAGGTTTGATGGGAGATAACACATGACGAGCCCAGAAATCACTTTGAAGAATAGACTTTGATTTTTAAGTTGAGTGAATCACTGTCGCATATCACGTAATACGCAAATGGTATGTTCCACGAGAATCCATCATTTTGATTAATCTAAATCTACTTTATATGAATTTGTTTTACGCCTATCACATGACCATTATTATCAATAGACATTTTTCACCGTGACGAACTTCGCACTCCGCACTTCGAACTTCGCACTTTAATTTCATAAGTGGGTTGCCGAAAAAAGCGCGCCAGTTGTACAGGTAGTCCATTATACCATTCCACTGAGTTTACTAATTAAAATGTAGATGACTCTGCTTATGAGTTTATACGCGAACGGCAGCTACGCCACTTATTCTTCAATGTTCGAAGTGCGAAGTACGAAGTTCGAAGCGCGAAGTTCGTCACGATGAAAAATGTCTATTTATTTCCTTCGTAGCCGCTTGACATCATTTTGAAAACGTATTTTGTAGAGTGTTCCCGGGGTTCCACCTCAATACATGAAAGATTTCCCTAGAATGAAGAACTAATGAAGGATCTTCGTCCAATTCTTGCAAACCCGAAACATGTTTAAACAATAATAAATATTTGAAATGCAGAGAATCAAAAGTAGAGACTAGCATGACAGAGAACTGTTCTTCCGCACTTGCTGTCGCACGCAATGATGCGTCGTTGGGTTGAGTCAGTAGGACAAAAGTTCAGCTTTCGACTAACCTTATTATAGAAGTACAAGAAGAACTATGAGAACGATTTACAGAAACTGAATATGACGTACCGATTTGTGAGAATGCTTTGTGAAGATTTTACAACTCTTGTGTGATCAACTGATAGAGTGAGTTATTTTCATTTTGAGAAATCTTATACCCTTTCTGGCATTAGTTAACTGCATTAAAGGAATAATATAGCTAGTTAACTGGAAGAGTATGGAAATATTACCCAGGAAGTAAATCGGTTCAAGATGAAATTTCTGATTGGGTGTTACATTTTATTGAAATTATGTAGTGTATTAAGTTTCTTGCTGAATAAAGAGGATTCATTGAGTAGCATATCTAAAAAGAAAGGCTGTCATGAAAAGTACACATCTACTTTAGATTATTTCTGACGCACATCTTAGTATTTGTAACAATTATAAAAAGGAAAGCTGAAATCTTGAGAATTTATGACATCTCTCATATCAAGCACATCAAGATTGGCATAATTATGAAACAAAATGTACTTGAAGATGTATTTGAAGAGACAATTTAATGTTGAATGATGTAAGAAGAGGATGCTTAAAACAGTACTTAACACAATTACGTGTATATACATTTTGGTCGAAAAATTGACTTTATTTACAACATACTTTCTGTAGAGCTCGCAGGTCTATCTCTTGCTCTTGGAGATATGGATTATATTTTGTATCTCTTGCTAGTTCTATCTGTAGGAGCGATCCAACGAGTCGAAAGTAACACTGAGTTGAGGAACCTAGCCTATGGGAAGAATGTTACCCAAAGCTCAAACCATGCTTTGTTTCCTAAGTTTGCAGCCTCTAATGCAGTGAATGGGCTTCTCACAGATTTTTCACACACAAACAATGAAAAAACTCCGTGGCTTCGGATCGATCTGGAACAGGAACACTTAATTCATGAAATAGAAATTTTTGCCAGAGCTGATTGTTGTCGTAAGTCAATTTTTTTCTTTAAATTGAAACACTTAAGATTGTAGCCATAGCATCACGTTTCTCATCGGCGCAATCATATACTGTAAACGTTTTAATTTTCGCGTATTTCGCGAAACAAAAACATCGCGAAATTCCCAAACGTGAAAATTTCTCCACTGCGTTTGTGCAACGAGAAAGACATTTTTATCGCGAATATTTCTCCCACGCGTAACGTCTCGATCTTATAATCGCAAAATTTTACCCCAACGAAAACAACTATATTTTCAGTATCGATTATCATAGCTAGATTTGGCCTTCCATGTTTAAAATAGTAAAATTCTTATCGAACCATTAATATGGCAAAAAGAGAGTCTTCCTTATCGATATTTTATTATCGTGTCATTTGTGTTCTGACATATCTTACCATCTCGAAAATTATTTTCAATTTTAGCTGGACAACTGCACGATTTAGACGTAAGAGTTGGTAAAACTCCGAGTCAGATGCACCTATGTGGCCATTTCACCGGAGCTGTTAAAACAGCAGGACAGCGGATCGCCATATGGTGTCCCTACTTCACAGTTGGTCGCTATGTACAGTTAAAGATCGTCATGAACAATAGTAACGTACTGACGCCTGCAGAAGTTCTTGTATGGGGAAACTCTACATGCATCGATGAATCCTAATAAACAATAGACATGCAATGGAATGTGTTTAAAAGATACGTATATATGAGAATATATCCTGTAATGATATAATAAATATATGATTGAAGGCGTGGCGTACAGATAAACCAGGTATCATAGCTTAAATTTTTCAAAAACTTTGAACATTCTCTATTTTTAAAATGTTTTAATTTTCATTCTTCTGTCTATGTGTATGCTCCTCTGACAATGTCATTGTACTACTCATGAATAAATTTTTCTCTTTCCTTTTATATTTTGACTTTCAGAAATAAATGGTATTTTCCTTGTTTGCTAATATCTTTCAATGTGGGTCCAGTAGCATCATATACCACCTATCCTGCTTCGTCTTTCGGTACATTTTTGGACATTATTATCACACTGTTTGGCCATTTAACATTGTTTAGATTGAGGATCACCGACGAGGATTAAGTACCAAAAACATGGATGTCTGATCCATGCTGCAAATTTATCTATTCTTAAATGATGCTATTGAATTCGAAGACGTTTAACATTACAGTAGTTGTTCTCCGGGTACCCGACTCTTTGTTTAACAATTGATTTCAGATCAGATCGTTTTAAAGCCGACTTTTGTAAATTTGTGTAACTATCTTGAACAGTTGGTTACCATTATCAGATATTTGGGTTGATATTTTTCACTCTTGACTAGCCAGTGAACATTTCTTATTTCTCAACGTAATAAAATCGTTATAAGACAAAACAACGATGGATATAATACACACAATATCACCCCCGCACCACGTGGACCAAGAAATAAGCATACTGATGTATTGAAGAGGACCAATGTGCACCATACTTTGACTTTGAACAGACATGCAGAATAAAAATTATTGAATCTTGAGGAAGTATATACGTAATAGGTTTACACAACTCTCAAACTTATCAAAATACACTAAGATTTTACTAGATGCACATGTGTAAATGAATCGGTAAGTCTTGTGATCGAAATTAAATTGTCTTATTGCATTGTTAGGAATTTTTTCCCTTTTCTGATTACCTGAAAAAGCCGCTCGGGGAAACGCTCAAACGTTACGATAACCTAGGATAACGTAATTGCGAGTAGATATAAGATTCCATCATATCTCCATGTGCTTGAAATAGATCAGAGAATTTTTTTATAGCCTGAAAGAAATGTTTGAAAGATTTATATAGATGATTTTGAAACTTAGTGTAATAATTAAGATAATTATTTTTTACCTCGGTAAGTACAATGGTTTTGCTCCCATCGAAAACAATATCAACCTCACCCTTCGGGCTCGGTGAATATTGTCCTCATGGACAGCATAATCATTGTCCTTACCTCGATAAAATTAAATAATTAAATAACATTGATTCAAAATGGAATTTCTTTGTCCTTTCCTAGACACGTTGTAAGATCAAACTGTTCTCATATTTAGGAATAAAATATTATCCATATTGCTATGAAGAATTGTTCTTATAAAAGAAAGGAGGGGATCTCTAACAACACTAAGTTGCAGCACCCACAGATAGAGATATAGAGACATAACATACATATAATTACAAAAACATTAGAAACATGTGACATAGCAAGATAACTTGATTTCAACTATAAAATGACATGTCATAAAACATATTTGCAAATATATATGATCAATCTCCATCTTAAATAAGAGACCAAGAAAGATTACAAACTTCAAGTTTTTACAACAATCATAATCAATGACTCACCAGTTCTCGGAATGGAAATCAAACGTCATGAAAACTGTGACCGAAATATTTTTTTTTTTCACTTCTTGAGCATGGTATTATTCTCATCTCTTATTTGATGCTGTTACAACATTAAAAACAAACATACCCAGTGATAGAAACAATATTTACCCCAGGCCACATAAAAAAGATAAACTTGCATCAAAAAAATACAATGGATCTCCGATTGTGTCCATTAGATATGTGCCATTCAGCATTACAATGAAAGAAAGTCTTGTCTTATGCTACTTGAAATCGATACCATTACATCAATTCTTCCTCTTTTTCTGAATCTATTTTGGACATAATAATTTTCATACCTTTTGGCCATATTACATTGTTTAGACTAAGGATCACTGACGAGGGTTAAGTACCCGAATTGTGCATGGCTGGTCCATGCTGTAGATTTATCAGGTTTTAAATGATGCTATTGAATTTAAAGACGTTTAACATCTGTAAATGGTTGTGTTCCACCTCTAAAATATGAACATGAATAAGGGAAAGCCAATTGCAAAAACCAAATAAGAATGCAGAAATCTTTTACAAGTGGCAAACAAATAAGGGGCACTGCAAAACCAAATAAAACAATTCCGGAAAATTGTAGGATCTGTCTTTGTCATGTTAAGTAATTTATTTCACTTATATCGAATATTACCTGATGTAGGAAAGGGAGTAGAAATGATTTTAGAACACAAAAAAGATAATTGTTGACTGAACTAAGTCAAAAAACGTCAAATCAAAGATGCGCAAATACAGGGAAGGCTTTGGGTTACCATTATCAGATATTTGGGTTGATATTTTTCACTCTTGACTAGCCAGTGAACATTTCTTTAGTTTGCTAGCGTACCGTCGATGCTCAATTCGGTGCTCTATTGTGAACAAAGGAGGGGATCTCCAACACACCAGGTTGCAGCACCCACAGCAAAATCCCAAGTGCTGTTGAAATTGCCGTCAGGGTTTTCTTTATCTCATTCGTGCCACACGTATGCCCTATTCCGTGTGGAGCTCGTAAAAAAGTTCCTAGCGAGGGGTCTGACAGAAAGTGTTTTACATGTTTTCCCTGACATGGTCGCCATAGCACTTTCTATACAGGCATAACCTCAGACAGTGCTTGTTTTCTAGATATTTTTTTCATTTTCGTGCGTGAACATCGACGGCGGGTGCGGCTAGCCAAACAGGGGATGCTTCTTCCTCCCGGGTACCTCTAGCTTGATAGGGGTCCGTCGATGCTCAATTCCGCTGCTCTGTTGTGTGTGCTGTTGAGATTGTTGTCAGGATCTGCTTTATCTTATATAAACAATCAGAGCAAATAAACAGTGAGGCATATTTTTTCTTTCAAAAATAATGAAAGTAAATCAATCCGTTTATAAAGCTTCGAGCAATTCTATTAAATTTCATACATAATGTTTATCAGAGACAGTTGCAGGTAACTATAAAAAATCGTGGGAACTTTAAATGGGTACTGTAATGTGTTTTCTTTATGTTTTTATAACGTAAGTGCTAATGCATAAAATCTCTGCATGAAAATGAACTAAAGAACGGCGTGAACATTGTTTTGTCTATGAAATTGATTGAACAATTTTTAAACGATCAACACAGTTAAAGTGTGTGTTCGGAACAAATATATCTTAAAAGTCATAGAGTTAGATGAATACAAAGAGCGATTGAGATTGGGGTCAAGTACATGTATAATGTTGTCTTTTGTATTAGTTCTTGGTCAGAATCAAGGTAGACAGACAAAGATTTAGATGATTCATCTACACAGCATGATAGCTTCAGTCATACTATGCAGTATTTTCCTAAAAGGTAGGGATGATTTTTTTTGCTCATCTAAAATTCATCTGAAATTCTTCTAAAATCAATAAGTTGTACATGTAGAAGTATACGTTCTTTTAGGTGTCAATCTTATATTAAATGTTCTGTCATAAAATTTTAGTGCATCACATGCGCATTGTAACAAGTTATGTCTCATCAGTGATACTCGAAGTCGAAAAAGAGGAAATCCAAAGAATATGAAATTATGAGGAGCAAAAGTCTAAACTTGACCTAATATGTCTGTCAAAAAAAATCCACCAGCAGAGATACCAACCTAGTGGTTGAAATCGTCAACATTGAAATAAATGGTCTACGAAAAAATGCAATGCACTATATGCGAATTCCAACAATTATATTTGTTTTCGCGTTGAATTAGATTTTTTGCTCGGTACTAATCGATACATCAATTTTGCGATACAAGACTTGTGGTTTGTATTTGGTCATTTGTGTTTGATATTGGTTTATGCGTGGTCTTTGATGTTTGATGTTGGTTTATGTGTGGTCTTTTGTCTTTGTGTATGTCTATATGTGGTATTTTGTGTTGTTATTGGCGTTCCTTGTCCCGTTTGCGTAATTACGTTGTTGGTCAATCTGTGTTTTTTCATGGGTTGTGTTTGTCCTTTCCTGTGGGTACTGTGTTCGAGGAGTGTTGTTGGAGATCACCTCCTTCCTTTTACTCATACTTTACTGATATCATAGTAATATACATGATGCACATGTAAATGAAAGAAGGGAGGGGATCTCCCACCAGAAAATGTTGCATTACCAACAGCAACCATCCAAAAAACCCGATGCGAAAACACAAAGACAAACACACTAAGAGAAGAAAAAGAGACACGCGACATGGAAGCTTCAAACACAAAAGACCACACATAAACCAACGAGACCTATGCGTAACCTCTGCCGACTTTAGATGGCCATTTGCTACACAAGTAGCAATTGGTGTGGTATTCCGGATTGCGTACCCACAACCCTCCCACTTTTCCGGTTGCCAAAAGGTCTCGAAGAACACACAGTTGTAGCGATAAATAGCTTCCCACTGTTAGATGACCACACAAACAAGACAGCAAAGAGAAGGGATCCACGCAACACAGATGAATATGTAAATGGATATAAAAGAGGGCGTCCATAATACAGTCTGTGCTCTGCCGGCTGTAGCGAGCCCTTGTATGTTATCACCAGAGGAGTCCGACTGACATTCAGAGAGGACATGTGGTCGGAGCCCTGTCTTCTCTAAAGAGGTTTGGACAGGGCCCGTCATAGAGTCCCGTCATCACAGGCAGTGAGAGTGCAAGTATTAAGAATGCGCTGGTACAAGGATGTAGATTGGTCAAGTTGCAAGCTTAGTTTCCGTCTGATGACATTAGGATCATATCCACGGTATAAAAGGCGTTTGATGATTCTGAGGCATCTACCTTTGATCCGTTTAATTTTGTTTATCATATCATCATAAAAGGCAGATGTTTTATACCCAAATAATAATACGGAAGTGTTCCAACTATATAACTTCATGAAGAAGATTCCAAACCAATTTTCTGCACCAAAGTAATGTACTCTCTTGCTTGTATAGATCCGAATTTTAAAAGAAGCTGACTGTAATTTTTGTAATATATCCAGAAAGTCTTAATTAGTTTATGAAAGCGGAAACCTTGACCTAAAAGTTTCTTGGTAATTTGTAAATTTCTATTGTGAAATTTCGGATATGGTCATTATTCATATTTGTCATCGAAATGCGAAACAATTTGAGAAACATTTTGAGGTTAGATTATGTTACAGTGATTTTTTGCTGTTTCTAGTCCCTTAAGGATCTTTTGTTAGGCTTGTCTACTCTATTTGTTTTTCGCCTTACGATGACAAGTATAGATAATGACCATATCCCAATATACAGCACAAATACGATGATTCAGAAAATCACAAACCGAAGGCATACAAAATAAAGCAGGACCTTAAGCAAACAAAAGAAAACCTCCACCACATGAAAAGAAGCGAACTCCCGATATGGGAGTGAGACCAGGTACCAATGAAGAGTGAGCATCGCCTGCTTGCATGCAACACCCGTCGCTTCAATTCGTTAAAACAGTTACATCCGGTACTTCCATTTCAAGTACATTCAGTAGTTGGATGGATCAAATGATGTTTTGATAATTTGTTGAGGTTGCTGCAACCGCGTCCTATTGGAAATACCCCTTTCTATTATCCATTGATTATAAAAAAATTCAACCAATAAAAATTATGAAGCAATATACAATTTTCCGATCTTGTTAGAGAGCTCAATATGTTCGGGTCGACATCTTTTGGCGTTGTTTTTCACAATTACGTCACTGTTAAGAGACGCAATCTCATTGTGATGTAACAATTAAAAGAGTCCAAAAAGTTCATTTTTCTTTGACATTTTATGTAATTTTCTGAGCCATTATGAATTTCGGTAAGTGCTCTATCTATAAACTTAATTTCAAATGAATGTAAAATGGAGTGAAAATTTACACATGTATCTTTACTAGGTTTTTCTGATGGGGCAACCCAGATGAGGTATCTGTACGCCCCTTCATTTGATGGATTAAAGTTCAATGGAGTAAAGAACCAAACAACAGTCAACAGCGATGACGAATGTGCAGTTCTTTGCTTTCAAACAAAACATTGCAATACTTTCACCATAGCCAATACAACGTGTATCATCTATTCTCCACCATATGCTTTCCTTACACCGTCAACAAGCTACGGTGATGCGAAAACGTATCGATCAGTTTTTGGTGAGTTTCATTATTTTTCATCCAACGCAAACGTAATGCCTGTTTGCAAATACATGTGTTCATATAGCATTAAAGGTTGATAATGTGAGAAGGTTAAAGGTGTGATGATTAATAATATCCACCAACTGTAGATATTTAAATAGATGATAAATTTGATTAATTTTGCATGTAGCTAAACATGTCAGATGGCAGATTCATACTGTATGTCCATTTGCTTGAAATAATGCTACTATTGTCATAAAGGAAAACAAAACATATTGTTTGCTTGGTGCCCAAACTCTGCAGCGAGAAAGCTTCTTCTGAAAAAAGGAACAATTTCTGTAGTAAGGATGCGGTAACTTGATTTTACCATGAAAATTAGATTGTTAGTCATTATTCTTTGCTCACATTTTTCTTAAAAACAGATCTACCGTTTCAAGCATGTGATGGGAACTTTACCTATGATGCAAACGGGAATATGTGCTACTTATTTATGGACGGAGACCTCAACGAAAAATCATGGAATGATGCTTTTCTGTACTGCTTAGAACTTGACAGTATCCTCGTCATATGGGATACAGAGGAGAAAGCTGAACAATATAAGCAGATAATGCAAACACTAGGTTTGTTGAATAGTGTAAACGTGTTTTTTTTCTGTTGCATAATTTTGCTATTAAAACATATATATGCTCCACATGGGGAAATATTTACGATAGAATCGTATCTTTCTTTAAAAGAATGCAGCTGGGTTATTTTCGTGTAGAGGAAATTTTACGCGAAGTAATAGATTCTCAAATTGCGCAAAAATTGTCCCAACTTGTAATATTTGGTAATATTGCAAAAGGTTGAAATATTTCTTCCAGAGGGAAGGAATGATATAATTAAAAACACAAACACTGGCTCTCAGGAGTATCAGGAAGATTGCACCCGTTTTGAGTGTTTGTACTTTTTGTCTGGAGGAAATATCTCAAGCTGTCGATGTAAAAGTTAGTTTGTATGGTTGTACTGATTGTTATGGTCTTTTTGTTTGTATGTCTGCTGAAGGCTGGTCTTTGATCTTGGAGCTCCACGCATGATGATATATTTCATGCCGACTATATGACCTCCTCGTTTTAAATGATTAAAGGCAGGGTCATCTGCTACTATATGTACATTTATGTGGTCTTAAATCGGCATCGACCGTCCATGGTCCAGTTACTTTGTGTTCCTTATTATGTAACGTCTTTTGTTGTGCTTGTCCACTCTCTGTTTTCACATAAAATAAAAAGTGTTTTGGTGAATTGCTGTTAGAGGTACAACCGATTTCCTCCATATGATGGATCACTGTTAACAATGATAGTATTGGTCTTGAAGAATGAAAATGATTGAGTTTTATAAAAACGTTTGGACATATTGTAATGTTTGTTTTGCTTTATATTGAAGGACTACAGACAAAACATTGGTGGGCCGGAGGAATCGATATACGTGGTCAAAATAAAGAATGGGAGTGGCTAAACGGAAGACCGGTGAATGACTCCCAATGGATGCCGAATGAACCTAGTAGTCTTCACGAATATTGTGTTGAAATAAGAGCTCATCATCTCCGTCTTAATGATGAAGGATGCAACTCTAAAAGAAATTTTATTTGTGAAAAGCAGCTCTCATTTTGAAGAAAAGGATAAGAAAACAAGAGTTAGATCCAGTTTCCAATGAGTTAAAGAAGATCCTGATAACATTACAACATTGAAAATCTTACAGCGAATGTTATTGATGTATCATAAACCGAATAGAATGATATTTGCATAAAAGTCATACACTGGTAGCGAAATACATACACTTTTTGAAATTGAAAATGTAAAACAAGAGGATGCTGCTTAAAAACATTTAATCAGGTAACCCTGATTTGGATTTAATATCCGAAAGACATGTTTGGGTCATTATAATTGGTTTGAAATTTCCTTTAAAAAGGTTGAACACTGAAACGAAAGATATATAAAAATGTTACAAATGAGAATGGATATAAGCCCATTATGGTTAAGTTCCCGCAACGTGCATGGCTGGTCCATTCCGAAAATTTATCTGTTCTTAAATTATGCTATTTGTGGATTCGCGAAAAATTATTCTCTCAGAAAATTGTGTTTGGTAAGGAAAAACATAAATCAATAGAATATCAGTTACATTTTGTTCTTTGTTTTTTTGTTGTACTTTCTTCACATATCCCGGTATAACATAGAAAGAAGTGAAACCATTACAATGTATAGAGAACTATTAGTCTTTCATTTCCTCTCATATCTATCCATATATCTATATTGGCTCTAGAAAATATGCCGAAAATAGGAAAAATGAATCCTTTCCTTATCTATATGTGTAAAAGGATAATCAAGAATAAATAATGAAAACAATAATGATAATAAAAAAAGAAATACAATTTTTTCAAAGCATCCGCCTATCAATTCCACCGTATACTAAGCTTCACATATATATTACAATAGATAACCTAGGTGAAATTCAAGTGAACCAAATTCATCTGATGCAGTTTTTCGGGTGTTACCTGCATCAACAGAAAAAAATATGAGATTCATTTCTTAAATCCGACCTGCATCAACAGAAAAAAAATATAAGATTCATTTCTTATTTTATTATCATCTATTTATGGATAAAAGACTGTTTTCTTGGATCTAAAAACAATCAATCACCGCACTTTATTTCGTAAGTCGGAGGGTTTCGCAGTGATACGTCTGCCAAAACAAGTTTCAAACAGCGAACGATCGTCTCTCTATATTTTTGGAATAAGAACCAGTTTCAGCAAACTCTACATGCACTGTTAATTTTTGAGTAAGTAGAAAAGAAATGGTACCCTTAAAATGATAAGCAAACACCAACAAATTGTATTTTCAGCAACGAGTTCATTCGTGTTGGAGGGAACCCCCGGTTCTAAAAATAGTGCTATAAATAATTCTGTGAAAAATTGTGTTGATCGATTTATCAACAAAATTTCTCAGCCAATCAGAATCTTCGTTTCTTGAAAATGACAATGGAAATTAAATGATATACGTTTAACAGAATAGCAAGGGTAACAAGCTTCGCAAGGGAACACCAAACACGACATTCGAAATGTCGGTCATGAAGGCAACGAGTTGGAACACTTCATTTTTCAACGAGTTGGAACACTTCACTTTTCAACGAGTTGGAACACTTCACTTTTCAACGAATTGGAACACTTCACTTTTTAACGAGTTGGGACACTTCACTTTTTAACGAGTTTGAACACTTCACTTTTTAAAGAGTTGGAACACTTCACTTTTCAACGAGTTGGAACACTTCACTTTTCAACGATTTGGAACACTTCACTTTTCAACCAATTGGAACACTTCACTTTTTAACGAGTTGGAACACTTCACTTTTCAACAAGTTGGAACACTTCACTTTTCAACGAATTGGAACACTTCACTTTTTAACGAGTTGGAACACTTCACTTTTCAACGAATTGGAACACTTCACTTTTCAACGAGTTGGAACACTTCATTTTTCAACGAGTTGGAACACTTCACTTTTCAACGAGTTGGAACACTTCACTTTTCAACGAGTTGGAACACTTCACTTTTCAACGAGTTGGAACACTTCACTTTTTAAACGAAATGGAACACTTCACTTTTTAACGAGTTGGAACACTTAACTTTTTAACGAAGTGGAACATTTCACTTTTTAACGAGTTGAAACACTTCACTTTTTAACGAGTTGGAACACTTCACTTTTCAACGAGTTGGAACACTTCACTTTTTAACGAAATGGAAAACTTCACTTTTTAACGAGTTGAAACACTTCACTTTTTAACGAACTGGAACACTTCACTTTTAAACGAAATGGAACACTTCACTTTTTAACGAGTTGGAACACTTCACTTTTCAACGAATTGGAACACTTCACTTTTTAACGAATTGGAACACTTCACTTTTTTTATTGAAATGGAACACTTTACTTTTCAACGAGTTGGAACACATTACTTTTTGGGAACCGATATAATTTCATCCTCTATTTCTGACACTGTGCATTTCATGATTGTTTTGCACATCCAAAAACGAGCATGAATAAGGGAAAACCAAATCAGAATGCATAAATTAATGAGAGACGAAACCAATGGAAATGCAAAACCAAAGAAAAAATTCATGGTAGGATCAGGCACTTATTCAGGGAATCAACAAATGCAAGAGAATTATAACTGAACATATTCAACCTAGTTGATTTTTTATGTTAAGCTTATAACATAGTTAATAGCTTCAACATATCTAATTTTCATTTTGATGCCATCGCACGGTATTTACATCTCTCAGCTAATCAGATACACATCAGCTTTCTCCCATGTTTCGGACTTCCATGACAAAAATATACAAATTACTAAAAATACTTATCAGTCAAGGATTTAGATATCATAAACTTGTAACATCTTTTTGGAAATTTTACAAACATTTATTCTGAACTTCTTTCAGAATTTGGGACGACTCAAGCATCAGAGTATGTATCATTAGGAATTACATTGAATTCATTTTACGGTGACCTAATAAACAAAATCAGAAGGATAAAAGACAGATCAAACTTCAACCACAAATATAAGAAAATAGTTGGTCGCCTGTTTTACCGAGGATAAATTCATCACCAAAACACTGGGCATGGTACTGGACCAATCCACAGGTTTGTACCAGTGTCTTCCCCAACGTTGCAAACTGGCCAACCGTGACGACGAGACTTTATGATGGATATCGTTTAAATCCCGTCAGAGAAGACTGGGTCTTGATTCTCTGTTCTATCTGAAAGACTTCTCGGGTGATTGATCTTGAGCTTGCTTCAGTCAGCAGAGCATAGACTGTTATACATGTGCCGTATAATTTTTCAGATCCATTTACATAGAATCTGTGTTTCTAGAGGCCGCTGCGTTTAACTATCTTGTTTGAGATGTCACCTTACAGTGAGAGGTTTTGTGTTTATACAATTGTGTCTATGGAGACCTCTGTGTATCTGGATAAGTAGGAGGGTTGCGCTCACGTAAATTGGATAACCTCATCATTTGCTAAAAGCAGATGGCCGTCCAAAGTCGGCGCCGGTGCACATTGGTCTCCTTCCTTTTATGTGTTGTCATCAATGCTTGAAATTTCTGTACGTCTGTTACGATTGTTTTGTATGATGTTCTATTGAATACTGTTGTTTCTTTTTGCGGTGTGTAGTTATGTATGATGTCATTTATATGCCACTTTCTTGTAGGTTTGTTTCACTGGGTGAGTGCAGGGTGGTCAAGCTGGAGATAATTCCCTTTCCTGAATACACAGAAAAGATCTTTTATGACTATACAAAGTCAAACAATATGGAACCAAATATTCACAAATGTAGGGCTTTGAGGGTTTTTTTTAAGGCTGTAGGAATGTTTGTTTTTGTTATCAAATAAATCTTTAGTTTTGTGTAGAATACTTTAAACAGTGCAAAATTGCTTTTAAGAAGATTAAAAAAACCTTGTACACATGACTAATTTGAAATTTTTGTTACGAAGATTTTAAAACAACTATCTATTTTACATAAAAAGAACCAGAAAATAAAGGATGAGCCATAATTTTTTTCTCAAAAATAATCAGAATAAAAATCCACTTATGAAATAATGAGCTATTCCATCAAACTAAACACAAGTACATTTTCAGAAACAGTTGGAGGCAAAATACAAAGGACTGAAAGAAAAGAGCGTAGCAGCGTATTTGAATATAAATAAGAATTGCAAGTTTCTGTTAGGCGCTTTCCTTAACGTTTTTATCATTGAAGTGCTCCATTTGTAATACATCAAATACCAGAATGAGAGCATGCCTTATTTTCTCTATATAAAAAGGAAGTAAAGAACGGTTATGAACATTATATTGTCATAGAAATCGATTGAACAATGTTACAATTATATCACCTTTGCTTAAGTGTGGAATCGGAACAAATGTAATTAAAAAATCAAAGAAGACCCAATAGAATACAATGCTCATTTGAGATTTGGGTCAAATAAGATACCATGTTGTCTATTGTAATTTCGTTATAATAAGTTCGTTATTATAATTAAGTTAGACAGACAAAATCCTACGTGTTCCATCTACGCAGCATGGAAGCATCGGTCATATTATTCAGTATTCTACTTAAAGGTAGGAATAATGCTAATTTTCTTAAGCTGAGACTTGACGAAATTTCTCCTCAAATACATATTATTCATAATTCTACTTACCCGCGAGGGGTGTTACAGTAAGTGTTTTGAATATTGTTCCCTGACATTGTCGCAATAGCACTTTCTATCTAGACAGAACCATAGACAGTGCATGTATTTAATATATTTTCATTTTCGTGCGTGAACATCGACGGCGGGTGCGGCTAGCCAACAGGGGATGCTTACTCCTCCCGGGCACCTGGTCCAACCTTTAGCTTGCTAGGGGTCCGTCGATGCTTCATTTGGTGTTCTTTTGTGAGTGCTGTTGAGATTATCGTCAGGATCTTCTTTAACTCATTAAAGGTAGGAATAATGCTATTTTTGTTAAGCTAAGACTTGTCGAAATTTCTCGAACTATATGGACTTTTAATCACGATTGCTTCCGCTTGCATTTCATTATTTTTTATCGATGCAAGACTGGATTGTCGCAACCGGATTTGTAATTTTGACCTGATTTGTAATAAACTAGATTTATTACAAATTAGTTTATAATTACAAATAAGGCTACACGTCCAACAGAAAAAGAAAGAAGACACTTCCGAGCGACTTAGACTATTTTGGTAGTTTATTACAATTTTGATTTGTATTACATATCCGGTTGGGACGTGTAACCCAATATGTAATAACCTTATTTGTAATAATCTAGTTTATTACAAATCCGGTCGTTATATTACACTGGATCATAATGTCAGAGCCTGCTCTAAATTTAGTATGTCCCATCATTGCAGACACTTCTCCTTCAAATGAATATCCCGATCTCATTAACATTCGATTAACTTCGATCAACTTCGAGTTGATCGAAGTTGATCGAAGCTTGATCGAAGTTGACCAAGTTCGATCAACTTCGGTTGATCGTTTCTTCAACGCATTCGAAAATTTCTGTTATCAAAATTACTTGAAATTTCTAAAAAGTGGGTCCTGTAGCATCATATCCCACCCATCCTGCTACGTCTTTTGGTATATTTTGGACAAAAATAACTTGATCAATATTTGGTTGTATCACATTGTTTAGAATAGAGGATCACTGGCGTGGGTTAAGTACCCGAAACACGCATGTCTGGTCCATGCTGCAAATTTCATCTGTGCTTAAATGATGCTATTGAATTCGAAGACGTTTAACAATTGCAACATTACGATATATTTGTTCCATTTTTATAGCCATTACGCTATCAATTTACAAATCCATCTGTTTGTTGCTAGGCCCCCTACGTTATGTTATCTTCCTTGAGTGGTCATCTTACAATAAAGAGGTTATAATACATACCAATAGTGAGTTCTTCGAGACCCCTGGAAAGTCGAAGGGTTGTGAACACGTAGTCCTGATAACTACACCATCTGGCTGATTGTCATCCTAAGATTGTCAATCGGTCTCATTATTATGTTCCATTTTTCATTGTTATGTACAGAACTATCACAGTAGATCAATGTTGAAAACATAATTAGTTTCGTCGATTTATTTGCAGTCCTTAGTGTTAATTTGTATGACATCTCTATTGTTTGGTGTTCCTTGACCCTATGGTGTCTTTTGTTATTCTTGTCCACTCTTTTTCGCATTCCGATGTTTCGCTGTTTTGCTGAGGGTGCTGCAATCGAATCCTATTGGGAATCTCTACTTATTTGTATTGGTCAATTTACAGGTTTTTCAACCAATGAAAATTACTGACTGATTAAATATATTTCAAATCTATGTACAAGATGAAGAGTAATACACATACATATGTTTCTTTTAGGGTTTTCTGATGGAGCAACTCAGGCGAGGTATCGGTATGTCCCCGAGTTTGATGGATTGATATTCAATGGAGTAAAGGCCGAAAAAACAGTTAGCTCCAATAACGAATGTGCACTCATTTGCCTTAAAACAAAATATTGCAATACTTTCACCATAGCCAATACAAAGTGTACCATATATTCCCCTCCTTATACTTTCCTCACATCGTCAACAAGTTACAGTGATGCGAAAACTTACCGAACCGTTTTTGGTGAGATTCATTAAATTTAATCCAACACAAATAAAATGATAAGACCCCGGATATAGTTTTATAGGAAAGACAAAGAGGCAAAAAGATACATTTTAAAAGTTAACATTACTTATGCTTTTGTTGCAGCAACTTGAAGATTCCTTCTTTTTTCATTCCATGAAATTTGTTTTTTTTGGGGGGGGGATTGTTATGTAATTTTCTTTCCTTTCCGTTACGTAAAGCGTCATATATTTTCTCGAACCTTTTCCAGAAAAGCATCTTCTGCTTGCATGCAACACCCTCCGCTTCAATTCAGCATAGGCGGAAAGATCGTCCGGGTATGCGTATGCGCTACTAAAAATCAAGGCTACTAACACTGGTTTTACACTCTTGTCGGAAAAATTCTTGGAAAATAGAAATTCTCAAGGTATGATTACTATTATTACTTGAATCGACGGACAAAAGGTTAAACTAGATACTGACCAAGTTTGTTTGACCTGGACCTCAGAATAAAGGAGATATACCCTAAATGCAAAACGGAATCTTGCGATTTATTTTTACTCGACATTTGCTGGTCCACTCTTTATGACTGGAGATATAAATGGATGCTTTCATTGAAAAAGTGATTAAAGGTGATTATTTTGATTATATGTAATAGGGAGTAACATCAAGTGAATTAGAGTAAAACAAATATGTTTTGTTGATATAAGAATATAATATGCAATGCAGTTGACTGAAGCATTCTAGGCGAAGCCATTCTATTTCATCTTCATCGTTAGAGAGTGGACCATCTAATGTCGAGTAAAAATAAATCGTGGGATTCCGTTTTCAGTTTGGAGTTTCTCCCTTATTCTGTGGTCTATGTCAACGAAACTTGGTCAGTACCTAGTTTAACCTTTTGTCCGTCGGCTAAAGTAATAACAGTAATCACACCTTGAGAATTTATATTTTTCCAAGAATTTTTCCGACAAGAGTGTAAAACCAGTGTTAGTAGCCTTGATTTTTAAGAGGCACATACGAATTGCAAGGCGATCTTTCGGACTGTGCAATTCAGTAGAACTGTCACATCCGGTTAATTCCATTTCGAAAGACATAGAGAACAATCTTTGGTTGGATGGTTCAAATGGTCTATGGCAGAATATCGCCCACCATTCTGGAGAGTGGGACATCATAATGTATGACGAGTTCCCCATATCGACCGTAGAACTTCCTCAGTGACGATGTTATTCGGTCACATGCCCTGACTGAGAAGCTTATCTGAAAGACATCTAGCTCTCAGAACAAAATCCGTATATATTGTACTTGCTATGGCATAGCGTATCAACTGAGATATGAACACGTGCCATAAGCAGGCAATGAAGGGATGTTGCTACTCAGAAAATGAAAGTTTGTAATGCTGAAATTGAAGTCGTCACGTTTGTCATAGAATGAGGTGTTCATATGACCATCAGTGTCGTAGGACAACGTTATGTCCAAATAATATGCTGAATTATTTGTCTCTGTAGTTTCTTTGACTTCAAGCTCCGAAGGATACATACTGCAGACGTAATCCGCGAAGTTTGGATTATTGAAAGAGAACACATTGTCTATGTATCTGTAAGTGAAGTTGAAGTCATAAGCTAAGTATCTTTTCTCATTAGAGACCAAACATTGAATGAATTCAGCTTCGTACGAGTAAAGGAGTGGGCACAATTGGTACCCTTTGGAAGTCCGACAATGTCCTGGAAGACCTTTCCTCCAAACACCACAAAAATGTTGTCGATCAGAAAGTTTAACATCTGAATAACATCTTTTTCGGTGTACTTATTTTCAGAACCGGACTTTCCTTTTACAAAGTAGGTTTTCTCATAGTTAAGAACAATAAATTTGTATTTGCGATTGCCGTTCTTATTTGTAAACGCATAATTTTTGCGAGTCTTTCAATTTAGAATGTGGAACTGGAAATCAATTAAACAATTGACAGCAACCACAATTCACAACGTTATGTAAGAGCATGATATTAGCACGAGAACATCAGGTTGAGGGCAAAAAGGCTCACCAGTAAGCTGCTGGTTCAAGATTATTAAAGGGAATGCTTACGATGTCAACCATAAAGTTTAACTGTCACTTCAATGAATTATTGCACATTTCTACGTCTACCTATCAAGGACTAAATCATACTTGTGTACGACCTTTCCAATTGACCGTCTTTTACCTATCTGGACATTACCGGATTTGAAATAATGTCGAAAGGGTTCCAACTCTCTACCTTCATGAAGGAAATTCTAAACCAATTTATATGCACCAGACACGTGTTTCGAATATTAAATTCTCATCAGTGATGCTTTCAGCGGAGCCACCAAAAATAATTTCAGTAGCGCCCTCTTTAATGTTTTGAAACGCCTCTATTTGGCATTGCGGCGTGTGTTGCATGCAATTAGAGGACGCTTAATCCTCCCGGGCACATGGTGCTGAATCCGTTCGGGGGTTTGCGATTGCCCTTTTAATGGAAACTTAAACAATTACACCTTATTCCCCCTGGATCTTTGACTCCTGAACTACGATTTTTGCTTCTTCTCTGGTATACGTAAAGCGTTGCTAAAGAAAATGTTACCTTTTTTTAATGTTTATACCAATCATTGTAACAATGAAAACTTAATAATGTATCATTACAATTTGTCATTTTTTCTTCACGTCACAAAATAGATCACCCGTTTCAAGCATGTGATGGGGACTTTAGTTATGGTGCAAACGGGAATCTGTGCTACTTATTTATGGACGGAGACCTCAACAGAAAATCATGGAATGATGCATTTCTGTCCTGCTTAGAACTTGACAGTATCCTCGTCATATGGGATACAGAGGAGAAAGCTGAACAATATAAGCAGATAATAAAAACACTAGGTTTGTTGAATGTTTTTAAAATTGACATTATCAGCCTTTATACGTTATAATGAGAAATGTTAAACCTTACTCTGATATAATTTCATTCATAACAAATCATACGCCATGACTTAGTGCTTGTTCTGTTACTTTGTTGTCATGCCACCGTACAGTAAGAATATCATATCTCTCTCTTTACACACTGTACATCCTCGATTACTTCTATGAGATGACAAATATGGATAATGACCATATTCCAATACACACTTAAAAAATCGATAATTCTGGAAATCACAAACCGAAGGCATACAAAATCAGGATAAAACAGAAACCATAGTAAACAAACAAAAACCTCCACCACATAAAAGAAGCAAACTCTCAATGAGTGAGACCAGGTGCCCAGGAAGAGTCAGTATCTGAGATTGTAAATATTGAAATATATATTATATTATAACATCTTATTGCAATTATGCGCATTTCAACATGTGATGTCTCATAAGTGATACTTGAGGCCAAAAAAGAATTCAAAATAATTTGATTAAACGAGAGCAAAGGTCTAAACTTCACAATTTTCTACTCAAGAACCTGTTAAGGACAGAACTATGTCATCAGGGAGATATCCCTTAGTTAAAAAAAAATTGTTAAATTTTGTGACGGACAATTCACAAATATATTTCAAGTCTAGCGCCGAAACACTGTGAAACTAGGCGACCGATATCCTCGGGGACTTGATGCACCAGCAGAGACACCAACATAGTTGTCAATAGTGAAATATATATATTCTAATATTTACATTTCTAGTAGATTGCCAATGTTAAAAGCCCATTAGGCAACTAGAATTATATTCCAATAACTTGGGTTGCTATTGTGACGTCACGTTTAAGATTTGCATGTAGGGAGAATTTACCAACGTTAAAATACATTTGTTGCTCTTACAGGCAAAATATGAAATGTGCATGCAAATAATGATGACCGATAATTAGAAAAAATGCTTTTCGATTCACGAAATGTGCACGTGACCAACCAGAATTATACACCCATGAACACCAAAAGTAAGACAGTCATTTCTTGAATATACAGTTTTAGTACACCACATGCGCATACCAACAAGTTATGTCTCATCAGTGATGCCCAAGGCCGAAAAAGTGGAAATCCAAATAATGGGAAATAACGAAGAGCAAAAGTATATTCTTGACCTACAAATTCTGCCAAATAACCTGCTAAGGTCAAGTCTATGCAATCAGAAATTCCTCTTAGTATTATAAAGTTTTCGTGAAATTTGAGCTGTACACCATCATTCTTAATGTTAAACGTCTTCAAATTCAATAAAACAACACCATTTACTTTATAGATAGCAAAAATCAGGTCGCCTTAAGGTATACAGTTGTCTCTATCTTTTTGTGTTGTCTCTATTGTTTTATATGATCCTTTCGTTTCGGGTCGTCTGACAGTTTGTTGCATTGACTGTTTTGGATTTTTTTGTGTGAGATCCGTTGTAGCTTCATGCAACTTGATCTTTGGGCTTGTTGGAGCTCGATGCTAACATCATATGACGATAATGTGAATTCATTGTATGACATGTATATATACCATCCAACCAAAGATTGTACTCTATGTCTTCCGAATACCGGATGTGACAGTTCTACCGAGTTGAAGCGGCGGTTGTTGCATGCAAGCAGGAGATGCTTACTCTTCCTGGGTACCTGGTCTCATTCCCATATTGGGAGTTCGCTTCTTTTCATGTGGTGGGATTTTTGTTTGTTTGCTTTGGTTCCTGTTTATCCTGATTTTGTATGCCTTCGGTTTCTGATTTTCTGAATTAACGATTTTGTGCTGTGTACAGGGATATGGTCATTGTCCATATTTGTCATACAACATATTATCCGATTGAGGATGGTTTGCTGTAAAGGATGATACGCATAGAAATGTTCTAATTTTTGATTTGCTTTGCATTCAAGGAACAAATACAACGCATTGGTGGGCAGGAGGAATAGATATACTTGGTGAAAATGAAGACTGGGAGTGGTTAAACGGAAGACCGGTGAATGCTTCTCAATGGGAGCCGTATGAACCAAGCTATACCTACGAACGCTGTGTAGAAATAAGAGTTCGAAATCTCCTTTTTAATGATGAAAAATGTACATCTGAAAGAAACTTTATTTGTGAAAAGCAGCTGTCAATCTAAAGTAAGGAGACTGAATTTCCAAATAACTTATATGAAAACACTGGAAACTGAAAGTTTTTAATGTAATTCTAATCAAAAGTCTTATGAAATAGGTCCTATTCTGCAACAAGATATTGACAGAAGTTGTCATTGAGTCGCGTAGACAAAATCAGTCAGTGTGCAGCCATTGAGAATGTGCTGTTGGAGGGTGGATTCAGGATCATTTCTCTGGTATAGAAGGGGACTGATTAATCCGACACATTTTAAATGAACATTCAGAAAGTTCTTAAACTGAAGAGAATTTAATATTGTTGCTTTTCGTTGATAAATTTTCATGTTGACGTTTGAATGCTTTTGGTCTGTATGTTAATAAATAGTTCACCTTACTTTTCATTCATATTTTATGTTCGCGATTTGATGAAGATTGCACAGAGATCTTGTAGTATATGAACTCTGCTACCGATTGATTGTGATTTTTGAATTCTTATTTCGGGTGTTGGGTTTCACTTTAATTCACCGATATTTGAAAATTGCTATTAAAACAATTATTGATTGTTAGTCAAACCCAAAACCCAAAAACAGAATTCAAAAATTACAATCAATGTGTAGGAGAATAAGGTTAACAATGATAAAAAACCATTGTAAGTGGCGCTACATGTACGTATACCTTGAATAACTCAAATGAGGAAAGATGACGAACACTTTATTTCAAAAATTCCATTGATTCCGTGTCCAAATAGATATACCGTAAATTTTAATGTCTCAGGGAATCAGTTATAAGAAAGTAGATGCACAGTGAAACACTGAAGATAAGTCCTAGATTATACCTTGTTATCAACCAGAAGATAGCCAACAAGAAGACGTTGAAATCAAAACGAACAACACCATGATACATAAAAGACAATGAGACAAACACGCTACAAGAGGACGAACACAATTCAAATGCAATTTCAAATTGTTTATTGGCATATAACACATTTATACAAATGGCTATGGCCCAAGAAAAACAAAACAGCCAAAAGAAAAAAAAAAACAATTGTACAATGAAAAAAGCATAACAAACAATAATTAAATATACATTTAAGATATTACAGTTTTGAAGGAAATATGATGTAAACATGACTAAATTACAAATATTTGGAATAGACAAACAAAAGTGGTATAACCTCAAGATTATGAGTTCCAGGTTTCAGAATTTTGTATACAAAGTAATGGAGGAATGGTTATTAAGTGGACTTTATTTCAATATGAGAGGATCTGAGTTTAATGCATTCAGTCAGAAATGAAGATGTGAGTTGAATTTAAAGACGTTTATCATTTGAACCACTTGGTGAGTGTCACTGCTGGTGGACCAAGAGTCCCCGAGGGCACAACTTCGGTTGATCGTCTGTCTCTTCAACGTATTTGAAATTTTCTGTTACAAAATTTCTAAAACGTGGGTCCTGTAGCATCATATCCCACCCATTCCCCATTCTTCTACATCTTTTGGTACATTTTGGACATAATAATTTTCATACTTTTTGGCCATATTACATTCTTTAGACTGAGGATCACTGACGAAGGTTTAGTACCCGAAACGTGCATATCTGGTCCATGCTGTAAATTGATCAGGTTTTAAATGATGCTATTGAATTTAAAGACGTTTATCATTTCAACAAGGATGATTCATTATTGTTTAAAATAAATTGAAGTTTTAGTTCATCATTAAACTGTCTATAGTTCTTTAACCAATGCAAAAACACAGCACACGAGCGCGGAAAGAGACGTAAAAGAGTGAATTAAGGAACACCAAATCGCATCATAGAAACATCAAACACAAAAGACCACGCATAAACCAACGAGTCAAATAGGCAAACGGTGCCGTCTTAGGACCGTCTTCTGCCACGGTATGGTTATCCGGATTACGTCCGCACAACCTTCCCATTTTCCCGATTACCCAGTGGTCTCGAAGTATACAGAATTGTAGTGTAAAATATCCTCCTAAATGTAAGATAACCATTCAAACAGAAGCATTACGTAGAGGTTCAAAGTAACACACTGATGGGTATGTAAATGTATATAAAAACAGAGGGCGTGCTTTGCCGGTTGTAGCTAGATCATGTATGTCAAATTATCACCCGACCGACATTCAAAGAGGACAGGTGGTGGGGCTTTGTATTCTCTAAAATGGTTTGGACTGGGCACGTTGTTTAGTCCTTTCGCCACAGTCAGTCAGAAAGCAATTCCTAAGATTGCACTAGTCCAAGGCTTTAGTTTTGTCAAGTACCAAGCCAAGTGTTATTCTTATGACACCCTTGACCATTCGGCTTTATCAAGATCCTATCTTACCATTTTGTATTTATTATTATTTTTTTGCGGTCAGACGTCTATTTCAATACTAAAGAGACTAATTCCATGACAACGTTTCTCAACGTCATTGAATTCATTTAAATTGGCCAAAGATCTAACAGTCAAAGCAATATTCAGATGCACACTTACCAACTTCCGGTAACGTCTGAGCAAAACTGGTGTGATCTATGTTCAATATTAAATGTTGTGGAAAAACTTATGGCGATAGCCTAGTGATGATAACTATGTTTAGTCGGAAATATGAAGCTACGTACAAATATGAGAAAGAAAAAAGTACAATCCCTCTCATCGAAGAGGATGCTTATAACTTATTTACCCCACTCTAACAATATTGTATGACGTCTTGATATTGCTGTAATTTGTCGTCCGTCTCCAAAGTGATGAGCAGACCGCCAAGTTCTAGGCACGTTAACAATGTATCATTCCAGCTTTGTCTATTCGAAGTTCCGTCAATAATCAGGTAGCACTGTTTGTCACTTGCATCAACACTGAAGTTCTTATTACATACTTGAGGCGTTGAACTAGAATCTGCGTTGAAATCTTTGTTTATATAAAGAAAGAATTTTTTTGAATGTCATGAAATGGAGAAAATAAAATTACGATGTTTGTATTTTATCAGAACAAGTAATAACTGTGTTACGTACACGTTATGTATTTTCGGGGCTAAAGTGACTGATGTTGTCACTTTACGTGAACAGAACTTTACATGAGATTAAACATTCCACGTGAAAAAATGTATCTTCAGTAGATAAAGTTTGAATATTTTTATAAGCTGTTTCAGTCGCTTGTGCTTCATAATGATTTATCTTCAAACATACAGTTATATACATTATCAGTGATTATTGGGTGCAAGCAAATGATATAAGGTGCAAGTAGATATAACCAACGTAAAGAAACCTTACTACTGAGTTTCTATGATAGTTAAGAGGTTTGAATTCTGGACTATTTGAAGATGAAAGTAGACTGAATTTTTTTGCACTGATATATTTGAAAAAAAATATTCTGAAAATTAGCTTTTTCTCTTTTTTCAATGATTTGTTTAAAAGAATTTGAAAGTACTCACTATATGTTACTATACTTTACGATGTTTTCCATCACTATATTGACTTTTTTCAATAGAAAGTAGTCTTAACTATTCACAAAGGATATTCGTCTTACAAAGGTTAGCTAACCTGAAAATCAATTTAAAAAGAAACAAAAGGCTAATGAAACTTTATTTGCTTTCTTTCCATAAAATCCTTATCTCTAGGATATTTCTTATGATTATTTTAGATTTTAACGTCTCACTGTTGCTTGTTTTAAACGGATAGGTAGAAAGGAGTCCATTGCTTGACATGATGTTTCACAATCATTAAACTCTTAATGACTTGGGAAGTGTGATTAATTTCATGAATATTTCTATCTTCATTTATGGGTGTTCTCCAAAGTCGGCACCGGTTACCCATTGTTCTCGTTGGTTTATGTGTAGTCTTTTGTGTTTCATTTTATATGTCGTGTGTCTCTTTTCCGTCTCTTGGTATGCTCGTCTATAGTGTTTTCGTATCATGTGTTTTTGTGTTTTGCTGTTGGTGCCACAACAGGGTCTTGTTGGAGATCCCCTCCCTTCTTTCTTATTCGGACAAGAACATTCGTCTATACTTTAATTCTAAATTTTGCTGGATCATTTTTTTCTACACAAAAGGAGAGAAACATCTCTTCATAATCGACGTGACGTCTCGTACTTTATAATCGAATATGAAGGAGTAAACCTCGCCTATAACATTTTCTTGATCTTTGATCGCTTCAGTTATACGCCTCTTGATGGGATACTTAGCAACAATTAAGTGACTCCGTATCAATTTTCCTAACTTAAAGATTTCTTTACTCGTTTATCAATCAACTTTTGACAATTTCAAGAAGATGTTTTCAAATTTCTTAAAAGAAAGAAAGACGACATTAGATTTATGTACATTCCTCCAAAGAGAATACTCAGATTTACTTACTATAGCACGCAATGGCGGAAGACATGAGCTGTTACATGCTCTGTCGTCAATCCCAGTTTTGCACTTGAAATCTATCTTGGATGAAGCAGAGGTTGCATTCTTAAGAAACACTGACTGATTCAGACTTAATATTAATGTCTCATTTGCACAGTATAAACTTTATCCTATTGTGAAAAACACCTCACCTAAAAGACGATTCATAAAAATCCCGTTTACTAACAAAGGTTTTGATCTTCTAAACATCTCTAATATTTTTCGGGATCATCGCGTACAAAGTACCATTCCTCAATATTTTGAAAATTTAGAGCCACCTCTTATTTGTTATAAGTACAAGAAACCTATTCGAAACCTTGTTTTTAACTATAATAAAGTTACAACGGATCCTGACATACTTGAATCGTGTCCTGCTTCTTGAGAATGTGCAACTTCTAAATATCTCTACAAACCAGCTGGCCATTTTGTTACAGGTGACTTTTCAATTATCCAAGACAGACAGCTCCGTGGTCTTCTTAAAAAAGGACCTAAGTATAGAATCCCATCCAAGATAGATTTTGTCAAATGCCGTGAAGTGCTTACGGAAGCCTTAGATAATTATACGAAACGATGGTGTAAATCAGAAGGAGTCGAACCGCATGCTCTGAATGACTGGAAAAACCTTATTTTAGATATAACGGATATTCGAATAGATAACTTCCATAAAAACCCTCTTCTTTTTCAAAATCCACGTTCCAAATCAGAAAGATATTTCAAATCCAAACTAAGTAAATTACATGAAAAATATGTCTTTGCACCAGCTGATAAAGCAGCCAACAACACCATTATCATTTGAAAACGTTACTACATATCAACTTTGATATCGGAACCTTCGTCTACTAATACATATATCAAAAGCAATGAAAGTGCATCTAACATTTTAGGCAAGCATAACAGTGAACTGTCCTCATTCAATATCTCTATTTCTAAATTGGATCTCCCAACACTATATTGCATACCGAAACTGCACAAGTCTCCTTACAAATTTCGATGTATTGCTAATTCTAGTAACTGCTCCACTACAATTTTGTCTAGAAATCTGACGTCAGCACTTACTGCTATTAAAGAACACATAACTAGATATTGTGAAACGGTTCTAAACAGGAACGATGTAAATTTATTGGTCTATTAAGAATTCAGGGGATGTAATTGAAAAAATGAAATCTGGAAATTTCCAAGCCAATACGATTTCTTCATACGACTTCTCTAATATGTACACCACACTTCCTCATGACAAAATTAATGATCGATTATCTAATCTCATTAAATGGTGTTTTGATCGAGAGCGAAAAACTAACATTTGTACATCTGAATCGAAGGGTTTTCTTTTCCTCGACAGACTTCAAATCATACAAATCATGGACATGCAGTGACCTGTGTAATGCCTTGTCCTTCCTCTTGGACAATATTTATGTTAGATTTGGTGAGGATCTATACAAGCAGGTTGTAGGAATTCCTATTGGTACTAACTGTGCGCCTCTTGTTGCAGATTTATTTTTATACACTTATGAAAAAGAATTTATCCAAAATCTTCAAAAGCAAAGAAAATTTGATGAGCTGAAATGTTTCAATAATACTTCTAAGTATCTGGATGATATTCTAACCATTGACAATCCTGCTTTTGAATTATATAAGAATGAAATTTATCCACAAGAATTAACCCTTAACAAGGCAAACCTTTCAAATACAGAAACACCCTTTTTGGACCTAAATATCAAAATTGTAAACGGAAAGATTCATACAAGTGTATATGACAAATGGGATGATTTTGGATTCAACATAGTAAATTTCCCCTGGCTTGACGGTGATGTTCCAAGATTACCGTCATACGGCATTTACATATCACAGCTCATCCGGTACGCTAGAGCATGTACTGATATTTTGGATTTTCACAGTAGAAATTTACAAATTATCAAAAAACGTTTAGGTCAAGGTTTCCGCTTTCATAAACTAGGTAAGACTTTCTGGAAATTTTACAAAAATTACAGTGAACTTCTTTTAAAATTCGGATCTATACATGCAACAGAGTACATTACTATGGGTATTACACAACCTGTGTTTTATGGTGATATGATAACCAAAATAAAAAGGATCAAAGGTAGGCAGCATAACCATCGAAAATGCGTCAGAATCATCAAACGCCTTTTATACCGTGGATATGATCCTAATGTCACCAAACGGACACTAGTCTTGGTACTTGACCAATCTACAGTCTTGTACAAGCGCATCCTTGAGACTTGCACTCTGACTGGCTGTGACGACGGGACTCCATGACGGGCCCTGTCCAAACCTCTTTAGAGAAGACAGGGCCCCGACAACCTGTCCTCTCTGAATGTCAGTCGGACTCCTCGGGTGATTACATACATGAGCTCGCTACAGCCGGCAGAGCACGGACTGTATTACGCATGCCCTCTTTTTATATCCATTTACATATTCATCTGTGTCTCTGGGGCCTCTGCGTTTCGCGGTCGTGTTTGTGTGATGTCATCTTACAATGAGGAGGTTGTTTTACACCACAATTGTACGTTCTTCGAGACCTCTGGGTAATTGGAGAAGTGAGAGGGTTGTGCGCACGTAATCCAGGATAACCACACCATTTGCTACTTACGTGACAAATGTCCAAAGTCGGCACCGGTTACCCATTGGTCTCGTCGGTTTATGTGTAGTCTTTTGTGTTTGATGTTTACATGTCGTGTGTCTCTTTTCCGTCTCGTGCTGTACTCGTCTTTTGTGTTTTTGCATCGGGTGTTTTGGTGTTTTACTGTTGATGCTGCAACGGAGTCTTGTTGGAGATCTTCTCCCTTCTTTTTTCAGAATGATACTTAACAAGTTCATGATGTGATGATGGTCACTTATTTGATATACTTCTCATAAAGACCCTACTATTTAAAATATGCCTCATTATTACTGGAATCAACGTGATACTTTGTATGCTTTTGATGCTTTATTAATCAATTTCATCCCTTTGACTTAACATAGATATTTCCAAAGTTTGTTTGATCCGAATAAACTCCAGTTTGCAACTTACAGTTTCCTGTGACAGTCAATGCTTTTAGCTTCATGAAGGTACAATGATAAGAGTTCTTTCTATTTGTTATGCTTGTAATCGAGAGAACAACATTGAAAATGATATTTTAGAATGACCTTTAATTTGTTATGATTGAAATAGACACGAAGATATCAGAGTCTACAAATAAGAAAATTAATTCCCATGGTTCTAGAATAGCTTGGTTCTGTGCAATTCTTTTAACAGATACTTTTCTATTGTAACGGAAACGTACAATTTTATCTAAAAAAGAAAAAAAAATTACTGTCACCATTTTCTTCATAATTTTGTTTATCTAAATATATGTTCTACAGAACATATATTTCAATACTGACAATTCTATCAGATTCAGTAGAACAATGTCATCTTTTTTTAAATAATAGATTCTTAAAAGGGTCTATTGGCACCATATTAGATTTTTGATTTGCTCATATTAATAATATATATATTCGTTCATATTTTACTATTCATTCTTCTTTTGATTTTCTGGTCCATGATGAAAATTGATCTGTTCTTAAATGATGATATTGAATTCGAAGACGTTTAACATTACTCTCTTCCATGTAAACATCTTGTAAACTTGGTAGCAGTTTGTCTTTTTGGTTTATGTGTGGTCTTTTGTGTTTGATGTTTCTGTGTTGTTTTTGTTGTTCCTAGTCCCTTTTGTTTCTCCTATTTTACGTACCATCTCTGTGTATTTGTCTGGGTGGTTTTGAGAATTTCGCTGTACTTGCCGTAGTCGAGTGTTGTTGGAGATCCCCTCCTTTCTTCCTTAATGATCATTTGTAAACCCCTACGTTTACCTTTTGTATATCTAAATGGCAGAAATAGTGGAGAAGTACCGTATAACACAATGTTTAGCGAGTATCAAATTTCGCGATTTTATACTAATATGACTAATTAATTTTCATGAATACCATTTTTTTGCGACGCAATAATAAGAGACCAATATGTACATATGAATAACTGTTTTGTATCTTTTATATTTGAAGTTTTAGTTAGATCAATGATTAGCTTCGGGATAAGGTCATTTCGTTGTTATTTTCTGTTCTGCGTCGTAGGTTTTGAGCCAAAATTTAACACAAAACAAAATTAATGTAATCATTTTTTTGCAAATGAAAATTTATTTTTAAAAAACAAAGACAAGTTGTTTCATTCATATATTTCATGCAAAATTGTAGAAGAAATCTGATGATTACTCAAGACATTGCAATATCTTTCTTTTTTTTTTTGGACCAAATGTTAAAGGTATTCACATTCAATTATAGAATCTGTAGATAATCAGATGAAACAAGATTTTACAAGATTTCACAAAAACCCATAATATGCAATTGCCTGCTTTTTCGTTTTTCTCCCTGATTTGCTTGTTTCTTTCACTCAAAACAGAATAAGAACAAGAAATTGCCTATCAAATGGACATATTCAAATACAAGAACAAAATGGTACCGATATGCAATGCAAATAGATGATTGACATTATCAAACACAATCTTTGTGATATTGATCTTTCGCTATTCCATAATACTCGCGAAAATACACATGAAAGTGTCTGGTCATGTGGTACGTGTACGGTGGATTTCCAGCATATCGATTATTCGATCGAGTCTCACAGGCATGAACAATTATTGTAACTTTTAGCTTACTGACTTGTTTTCACCAAGGAGACTAAGCTTGTTATGTGAATGAGTCTTAATGGCAGCTGCACCTCCCTCTGAGACAGCTGACAATATACTGTTATATCTTTTATTGAATTTGAAAACGTTTAATATATATGCAGATTCTTCAGGAAGATTTTAATGCGCTCCTATATATAAACAAACTTTCTTTATTTAGTTTGTTTACGAGGGACTGATTCGGTGGAAGTGTTCGAATTTTCTACTTAGTCGACACTGGTTGACAATTGGTCTCGTTAACTTATGTGTCGTCTTTAATTTTTAGTGTCTTTGTTGTGCTTCTCACCTCAGTTTTTTATTCATCAGTTCTTTTATTTTGCATTTGGGCTTTTCGTTTCTTATTTGTTTGTTTGTTTGTTTTTGTGTTGTTTTGTTTTTGTTTTTTTTTTTGTTTCGTTTTCGTGTAGTATGCCTCATCCATTTTATCACTTATGCAATTATATTATATAACCAGCATGTAACGTCGATTCTGATTGGCTGGAGCGCGAGTCATTATTTTCCGATAATGACCGCTGACGGAAGATATTAACTAGGTGTGGTATTTGTCCTGATTAATAATTAATTGCACTTTTCTGTGAAAAGTGTATCTAAACTTTTAAAATTTAACAAAATATCAATCTTAATTTTTATTTCGTAAATACAAATCAGGACAAATACCACACCGAGTCAATATCTTCCGTCAGCGGTCGCTATAACGACTCGCGCTCCAGCCAATCAGAATCGACGTTACATCCTGGTTATACAAGATATGTTCATATTCTTTTCAATCATTATTCTAATCGCATGTTGTCTTACGATTCGTTATATAATATAACAAAGAAGGATTTGGCCTCCGTCATTATGTCATTATAATGACCCGATGAGACTTGTTATATCAACCTCGGCCTATTTATTATCATAAATACCTTTGTTATGATGTGTAGATTGGAAATACAATATTTTTAAAGGCTTGGTTAGGACAACAAAAGTAGACAGTTGAATTTTCTGTTATTTCCTCAGAGTCCGCTGTAGGGTTTAAAGCTCTTATCGCAATTAGATTGGTTCTACATGTATGACATTCTTATTCCCCTCTCAAGTTTTGATTGGAAGCTCGAAACAGGTAATTTTGAACATCTCATTAGTCTAATCAAGTTAAAATGTCGGTATGTCTTGGATGTAACACATCATCAAAACAGGTATACCACGTCTACAAAGCCTACGTCACTCATTTGTGCATATCAATGACCATCCCTGTTTTAAACAAAACTAAAAGTACTTGTCTCAAGGGGATGATATTGAAGAGAAACATTTTTAACGTTCTAAATCATAAGGAAAAGGAATGAAACGTTTGTTTGATTTTGATCATGTTTCTTACTTTTATCGTTCTTTTTATCTTTTTATTTTTTTTACGGTTTTTCATTCTTTTTTCTTCTTTTCATGTCAACATTTACTTTTGGCTTCTATTATTATATTGAAATATATGTTCTATCAAATATTTAGTGAACTATATGTGCCTTTCAACAAACAATGTATCATCAGTAATATCCGAGGCCGAAAGGGAAGGAAAACCAAATATATGAAGAGCAACCAAACTAAATATTACCTAAATGTATGCCAAGCATCCAGTTACGGACAGAGCTATTTCATTAAGGATATTTTTTTTATTTTTTTACCGAAGGAATTCAAAATCAGAATGTACAAATATATGTCAGGTCAGTGCATAAACATAGTGAAACTAGGTAAAATAATTTCCGGTGTCTTACAGTCCACCTGCGGAGACTTCATCGATTTGGGTGAAATAATCAATATTCGGTCTTTTTGAATTACATAGTTACTTCCCATATGTGCAGCTATCTGACGTCAATGCATTGCGACGTCATTATCTTTTATCAGCATGAAATTCAGGAATGCAGTGTTACGAATATGACGTTCTCAAGGGAATTCAATGACGTCACAATGATTTTACGTCATAAACATGCACAAATCGAACGTAGGATTGTAAAATAGAAAAAAACGGAATTGAAATATGTGTTCTATCGATATGATTTAGTGAACAGTTTTGGCAGAATCAGCATTCCCATATCGGTGGTCCGCTTCTTTTCAAGTGGTTGAGGTTTTTGTTTGTTTGCTTTAGCTCCTGTTTTATTCTGATTTTGTATGCCTTCGGTTTGTGATTTTCTGAATTATCGATTTTGTGCTATATATAGGGATATGGCCATTCTCCATATTTGTCATTGATACTCAAACCTACACAGTCGATTGACCCTTCCGAACGCGGGAAAAAATTGAGAAATTCCATGACGTCACAATGCAATTTCGATGTTTGACCAAGATTCGAAGCTTGTTTCTCCGAGGTAAAAGCATTGTATCGTCACGAAAGTTTGCATTTTATTTCCCGCAATCGGATGGATCAATTGTGCCTAACGTTATTCCAACATTTACTTGACGTTAATCTCATGTTGGAGCTATAACGTTAATTAAGTATGAATCGAGAAGATGTGTTTCACACACATTAGATATTAAACGTCAATTTAAGGTAAACTTAACGTTTGATTAACGTGTAAGTGAGATTAAACAATGGTATCCTTAATGTCAGGCACAATTGGCTGTGTATAAGAAAAGATGATGAGACATCTTCAAAAAAATGAGATTAGATATAATCGAAATTAGAAATGCGATGAAAGTCAAAACTGACTGAAAACATTATCCAAGGACTGCGCATAAAGAACTTTATGAGTTTAAAACTTTTATGAAATAATACACCGACAGTGAAAGTTGCAAAGTTTATTGTATATTATATCATAGAGATGGTGTTTTTCCTTACTCAAGGTTTATTTGCCAGAGTTCATGTCGTCATTTAATTCCATTGTTAACGTTGCATGCAGGTTGAGTTTCCCCAAACTTGGACCTCAGCGGGTGTGAGTACGTTGTTTCTGCCCATGACAATTTTTAACTCGACAAAACGCCCAACTGTGGAGGAGGGACACCATATTTCGACCCGTTGACCGTTTGTTTGAGCGGGTCCAACAAATCCATCGCATGGGAACATCTGACTCGGGAATAAACCGACTGCTACTTGTACATCATGAAGCTGGTAAGCTGAAATAAACACAAGGAGGAGAACATAATTTTTAAAAAAAAGATCTCGTCCTAAATAATAAAGACATACGTTTTGTTGAAGTAAAGTTGTTGGCAATGTAGAAATGTAAAACCGGAGATTCGACCCTCCGTTCATAATGTTCCATTGCGCTCTCTGGGAAGTTACTAATGTTAAACGTTTTCAAATTCAATATCATCATTTACACTGTGGCATATCACGTGATACGCAAGTGATATGTTCCACGGGAATCCCCTTTGATTAAACCAAGTAAATACTGTCTAAATCTTCTTTATATGAGTTTACTTTAGGCCTATCATATGGTCATTATCATCAATTATATGATGGTAATTTATTCTCGTCAAGAATAGTCGTGTACTCGGAGAACACTTAAACATATTTTTTTTCAATGCTCATCACATGTTATGATATGGTGCACGGACAGATACAATTCTTTTCTGTTTAAGGTATCCGTTGACACATATGGATAATGACCATATCCCTGTATACAGCACAAAATCGATAATTCAGAAAATCAGAAACCGAAGGCATACAAAATCAGGATAAAACAGGAACCAAAGCAAACAAACAAAAGCCTCCACCACATGAAAAGAAGCGAATCCCCGATATGGGAGTGAGACCAGGTGCCCAGGAAGAGTAAGCATCTCCTGCTTGCATGCAACACCCAAAGACGATTCCCGTGGAACATAGCATTTGCGTATCACACGATACGTCACAGTGATTTAAGAACAGATAAATTTACAGCATTAACCAGACATGCACGTTTCGGGTACTTAACCCTCGGCAGTGATCCTCAATCTAAACAATGTAGTGTGACCAAAAAGTGTGAAAATTATTAAAACTAAAATACACCGAAAGACGTAGCAGAATGGTTGGGATATGATGCTTATTGACCCGAATTTAAGAAATTTCAAGACATTTTGTAACATAAATTTTCAAATGCTATGAAGAGACAGACGATCAACCGAAGTTGATCGAACTCCAGATCTACCAGTAATATTAGATGTAAGATTGATCAAAACCACGGTCTAATTAACTCAAAGAAGGAGCAATTACTGTTATTCATTATGAATATTAGATATAAGCCTTATTTGGTATTCTTATAATTATTGGATTGATTATGGGTGAAAAATATGCTCTTTCATTATTTTTTTGGCAAGAGATTATCCTTTTTTCAAATGCATTTACGCACTTTAACTTGCAGTTTCTTTAAATCTACATACAAAAACGTATTTATGTCCATCAATTCTGAGTTGTGTTTTGTTTGAACGCAGCTGTATTTCAAAGAATAAAACAGTCTGTATTGCATTGAAAATGGTCATTTATTAAAATGACAAATTATGTAATAACAAATTACGTAATCAAATCATAAGAATAATTAACAGGCAGAAAAATAAACAAGATACACAACTCTATAAGAGTATTATCTAATCATCAAAACATAAATGGCCTGAGCATAAAAACTAGAAGGTGTTCAAACCTTGCAAGTTCGAAGATGGGATAAAAAAAACCCTATAGTATATATCATTACTATCATAAAAGTTAATACTAAACGAAGTACAAACATTTTCTTGCAATAATATAATGCAACCCTCGATCAACAAAGGACGACGTTCGAAAACCAAATGCAGCTAATCAATTTAACTGCTCAGTTCCCTACCATGTAGACTCTACATAAAAGTACACTGAATCATAATAATTTGAAAAAATATAGAAGATGAACGTGATGGTAGATGTCAGATTTTGATGTATTCAATTACAAACCTATTTCATATGTATAGTCATAGAAAAAGTTGAACTCACCACAACAGTCTGACCTGGCAAAAATTACGATATTGTGAATCGAACACTCTGATCCTAAATCGATCCGTAACCATGGATTATCTTCATTACCTGTGTGTGCATAATCTGAGAAAATACCATTCACGGCCTTTGCGCCAGGATACGGGGGATTATAGTTTGAGCTTAAAGTGACATGCTTCCTATATGCTAAGTTGACCATCCTCGTGTTACTTTGAACAAGGTGAATTCCCATGACGGATATCAGTATTCCGAAAATCAAAACCGAACACGCCATAATTTCAGACTGCTAGAGAGAGCAACAAAAGCTGTGCACATTTTACATGATAAGCCGCCTTATATAACAGATTTACTAAAATTAATTAGACATGTATTGTGAGGAAACAAAGGTAACATGTTTAAGTGTTCAGTGTAAAGTTCTTTCAAAATGCATTTAATCCTGTTTATTTCAACGGCATTGTTTTCAAAACAAATTATTTTGCTGAAATTGCATGTATTGTAAGTATGCGATATCCAATTAAGCATGTATATGCTAACCAACGGTTCCGTTTTTACTGTATGAAAGTTCATAATTAAGTATCAGACACGTCACAGGCACTGTTTCCTACTCGACTGTTGTACATTAAGCATACATTATTACTGATTCTATACGTCTTCGTGGAACGTTCTACTATATAGGAGGACAGGAAATGTTCTTTGTCCTTTATAATAAAGATTCTTACTTCATCCACGTACTTGCTGGTCTTAATTGTATTAATTATTTCTCTGATAAATGGAGTAGGATACACAACATATCAACATTTGCTTGCACGATGAATTACATGTAAAGTTTATATTACATTCAGTAGTAGAATTTAGTAAAACTAAGAATTGTTCAAAATGTTTATTTCATTTCATCTTTTAGTGATAATATTCTGTAGATCATTTTCATCATGATTTCAACTTTGAAGTGTTCCAACGCTGAAGCCATATATGGTAGTTATATTATATTTCTTTACGTTAACAGACAAAAGATGATACTGTATTTCAAACAGCGACTAGAAGATATATCCGGATGATTTTGATGAGTCCAAAAGCGCTGAAGATATTATGCTGGATATTTTGAGTGACTAAGGGCTATGATAAGGCATAAACCAGCTTAATAGGTTTAAATTTCAAACTTTTCCTATTTTGTATTTTTTTCTAGTTGATTTGAATTTTTTATCTTAAGACATCTTCGAATTCTGGCTTAAGTTTTTCAATGACGTTGCTCTTTAACGGATCTTTTTTTCAGTGCAAGTATTTTTTTGCGACAAAAAAGTGGAACTTCACAGGGTTTGAATTCATAGCTCATTAACAACCCCTCCCCAGACCTCTGAAACACATTATAACTTTCATTGTCTACGAAGTGACTCTACCAAAATTGCTGTTTAAATAAGAGCTCTGTATCAAGGGCTTTCGTTATCGATAATGTGATAATGCGTTGGTCGTGAGATGTTGTAATCAGAAAAAAAGTAGATATTAGATTCGACTTCATCAGATATAAACTTCCTTACAGAGAAATCAAATCACTATTATAAATGTTTGTCAAGTTAACATATAAATACTAAGTCATATCCCTCTTGCCAGCTATAAGGGTAACATCTCGAATATATATATATGCTTAATTAGATAGCGCATACTTACAATACATGCAATTTTAGCAAAATATTTTGTTTTGAAAACAATGCCGTTGAAATAAAGAGGATAACAATGCGTTTTGAAAGAACTTTACACTGAACACTTAAACATGTAACCTTTGTTTCCTCACAATGCATGTCTAATTAATTACATATTAATACGAATTACATAGTTACTTCCCATATGTGCAGCTATCTGACGTCAATGCATTGCGACGTCATTATCTTTTATCAGCATGAAATTCAGGAATGCAGTGTTACGAATATGACGTTCTCAAGGGAATTCAATGACGTCACAATGATTTTACGTCATAAACATGCACAAATCGAACGTAGGATTGTAAAATAGAAAAAAACGGAATTGAAATATGTGTTCTATCGATATGATTTAGTGAACAGTTTTGGCAGAATCAGCATTCCCATATCGGTGGTCCGCTTCTTTTCAAGTGGTTGAGGTTTTTGTTTGTTTGCTTTAGTTCCTGTTTTATTCTGATTTTGTATGCCTTCGGTTTGTGATTTTCTGAATTATCGATTTTGTGCTATATATAGGGATATGGCCATTCTCCATATTTGTCATTGATACTCAAACCTACACAGTCGATTGACCCTTCCGAACGCGGGAAAAAATTGAGAAATTCCATGACGTCACAATGCAATTTCGATGTTTGACCGAGATTCGAAGCTTGTTTCTCCGAGGTAAAAGCATTGTATCGTCACGAAAGTTTGCATTTTATTTCCCGCAATCGGATGGATCAATTGTGCCTAACGTTATTCCAACATTTACTTGACGTTAATCTCATGTTGGAGCTATAACGTTAATTAAGTATGAATCGATAAGATGTGTTTCACACACATTAGATATTAAACGTCAATTTAAGGTAAACTTAACGTTTGATTAACGTGTAAGTGAGATTAAACAATGGTATCCTTAATGTCAGGCACAATTGGCTGTGTATAAGAAAAGATGATGAGACATCTTCAAAAAAATTAGATTAGATATAATCGAAATTAGAAATGCGATGAAAGTCAAAACTGACTGAAAACATTATCCAAGGACTGCGCATAAAGAACTTTATGAGTTTAAAACTTTTATGAAATAATACACCGACAGTGAAAGTTGCAAAGTTTATTGTATATTATATCATAGAGATGGTGTTTTTCCTTACTCAAGGTTTATTTGCCAGAGTTCATGTCGTCATTTAATTCCATTGTTAACGTTGCATGCAGGTTGAGTTTCCCCAAACTTGGACCTCAGCGGGTGTGAGTACGTTGTTTCTGCCCATGACAATTTTTAACTCGACAAAACGCCCAACTGTGGAGGAGGGACACCATATTTCGACCCGTTGACCGTTTGTTTGAGCGGGTCCAACAAATCCATCGCATGGGAACATCTGACTCGGGAATAAACCGACTGCTACTTGTACATCATGAAGCTGGTAAGCTGAAATAAACACAAGGAGGAGAACATAATTTTTTAAAAAAAGATCTCGTCCTAAATAATAAAGACATACGTTTTGTTGAAGTAAAGTTGTTGGCAATGTAGAAATGTAAAACCGGAGATTCGACCCTCCGTTCATAATGTTCCATTGCGCTCTCTGGGAAGTTACTAATGTTAAACGTTTTCAAATTCAATATCATCATTTACACTGTGGCATATCACGTGATACGCAAGTGATATGTTCCACGGGAATCCCCTTTGATTAAACCAAGTAAATACTGTCTAAATCTTCTTTATATGAGTTTACTTTAGGCCTATCATATGGCCATTATCATCAATTATATGATGGTAATTTATTCTCGCCAAGAATAGTCGTGTACTCGGAGAACACTTAAACATATTTTTTTTCAATGCTCACCACATGTTATGATATGGTGCACGGACAGATACAATTCTTTTCTGTTTAAGGTATCCGTTGACACATATGGATAATGACCATATCCCTGTATACAGCACAAAATCGATAATTCAGAAAATCAGAAACCGAAGGCATACAAAATCAGGATAAAACAGGAACCAAAGCAAACAAACAAAAGCCTCCACCACATGAAAAGAAGCGAATCCCCGATATGGGAGTGAGACCAGGTGCCCAGGAAGAGTAAGCATCTCCTGCTTGCATGCAACACCCAAAGACGATTCCCGTGGAACATAGCATTTGCGTATCACACGATACGTCACAGTGATTTAAGAACAGATAAATTTACAGCATTAACCAGACATGCACGTTTCGGGTACTTAACCCTCGGCAGTGATCCTCAATCTAAACAATGTAGTGTGACCAAAAAGTGTGAAAATTATTAAAACTAAAATACACCGAAAGACGTAGCAGAATGGTTGGGATATGATGCTTATTGACCCGAATTTAAGAAATTTCAAGACATTTTGTAACATAAATTTTCAAATGCTATGAAGAGACAGACGATCAACCGAAGTTGATCGAACTCCAGATCTACCAGTAATATTAGATGTAAGATTGATCAAAACCACGGTCTAATTAACTCAAAGAAGGAGCAATTACTGTTATTCATTATGAATATTAGATATAAGCCTTATTTGGTATTCTTATAATTATTGGATTGATTATGGGTGAAAAATATGCTCTTTCATTATTTTTTTGGCAAGAGATTATCCTTTTTTCAAATGCATTTACGCACTTTAACTTGCAGTTTCTTTAAATCTACATACAAAAACGTATTTATGTCCATCAATTCTGAGTTGTGTTTTGTTTGAACGCAGCTGTATTTCAAAGAATAAAACAGTCTGTATTGCATTGAAAATGGTCATTTATTAAAATGACAAATTATGTAATAACAAATTACGTAATCAAATCATAAGAATAATTAACAGGCAGAAAAATAAACAAGATACACAACTCTATAAGAGTATTATCTAATCATCAAAACATAAATGGCCTGAGCATAAAAACTAGAAGGTGTTCAAACCTTGCAAGTTCGAAGATGGGATAAAAAAAACCCTATAGTATATATCATTACTATCATAAAAGTTAATACTAAACGAAGTACAAACATTTTCTTGCAATAATATAATGCAACCCTCGATCAACAAAGGACGACGTTCGAAAACCAAATGCAGCTAATCAATTTAACTGCTCAGTTCCCTACCATGTAGACTCTACATAAAAGTACACTGAATCATAATAATTTGAAAAAATATAGAAGATGAACGTGATGGTAGATGTCAGATTTTGATGTATTCAATTACAAACCTATTTCATATGTATAGTCATAGAAAAAGTTGAACTCACCACAACAGTCTGACCTGGCAAAAATTACGATATTGTGAATCGAACACTCTGATCCTAAATCGATCCGTAACCATGGATTATCTTCATTACCTGTGTGTGCATAATCTGAGAAAATACCATTCACGGCCTTTGCGCCAGGATACGGGGGATTATAGTTTGAGCTTAAAGTGACATGCTTCCTATATGCTAAGTTGACCATCCTCGTGTTACTTTGAACAAGGTGAATTCCCATGACGGATATCAGTATTCCGAAAATCAAAACCGAACACGCCATAATTTCAGACTGCTAGAGAGAGCAACAAAAGCTGTGCACATTTTACATGATAAGCCGCCTTATATAACAGATTTACTAAAATTAATTAGACATGTATTGTGAGGAAACAAAGGTAACATGTTTAAGTGTTCAGTGTAAAGTTCTTTCAAAATGCATTTAATCCTGTTTATTTCAACGGCATTGTTTTCAAAACAAATTATTTTGCTGAAATTGCATGTATTGTAAGTATGCGATATCCAATTAAGCATGTATATGCTAACCAACGGTTCCGTTTTTACTGTATGAAAGTTCATAATTAAGTATCAGACACGTCACAGGCACTGTTTCCTACTCGACTGTTGTACATTAAGCATACATTATTACTGATTCTATACGTCTTCGTGGAACGTTCTACTATATAGGAGGACAGGAAATGTTCTTTGTCCTTTATAATAAAGATTCTTACTTCATCCACGTACTTGCTGGTCTTAATTGTATTAATTATTTCTCTGATAAATGGAGTAGGATACACAACATATCAACATTTGCTTGCACGATGAATTACATGTAAAGTTTATATTACATTCAGTAGTAGAATTTAGTAAAACTAAGAATTGTTCAAAATGTTTATTTCATTTCATCTTTTAGTGATAATATTCTGTAGATCATTTTCATCATGATTTCAACTTTGAAGTGTTCCAACGCTGAAGCCATATATGGTAGTTATATTATATTTCTTTACGTTAACAGACAAAAGATGATACTGTATTTCAAACAGCGACTAGAAGATATATCCGGATGATTTTGATGAGTCCAAAAGCGCTGAAGATATTATGCTGGATATTTTGAGTGACTAAGGGCTATGATAAGGCATAAACCAGCTTAATAGGTTTAAATTTCAAACTTTTCCTATTTTGTATTTTTTTCTAGTTGATTTGAATTTTTTATCTTAAGACATCTTCGAATTCTGGCTTAAGTTTTTCAATGACGTTGCTCTTTAACGGATCTTTTTTTCAGTGCAAGTATTTTTTTGCGACAAAAAAGTGGAACTTCACAGGGTTTGAATTCATAGCTCATTAACAACCCCTCCCCAGACCTCTGAAACACATTATAACTTTCATTGTCTACGAAGTGACTCTACCAAAATTGCTGTTTAAATAAGAGCTCTGTATCAAGGGCTTTCGTTATCGATAATGTGATAATGCGTTGGTCGTGAGATGTTGTAATCAGAAAAAAAGTAGATATTAGATTCGACTTCATCAGATATAAACTTCCTTACAGAGAAATCAAATCACTATTATAAATGTTTGTCAAGTTAACATATAAATACTAAGTCATATCCCTCTTGCCAGCTATAAGGGTAACATCTCGAAATGATATCTGATTGATTTCTTTTACGACTTTTAAAGTTGCTTCCACTCTTTATTGAAAGCTTAAAAAAGACTACATCTGGTGTGTGATCAGGATAATGTTTTAAAGAAGATCATAACGAAAATCCCAACAGCACTCACAACAGAGCACCAAATTGAGCATCGACGGACCCCAGAAAGCCAGAGGCGGGACCAGGTGCCCGGAAGTAGTAAGCATTTCCCTGTTGGCTAGCCGCACCCGCCGTCGATGTTCATGTACGAAAATAAAAACAATATATTAAATACATGCATTGCACTGTCTGAGGTTAGATCTATATAAAATGTGCTATGGGAATTGCATGTTGTAGGTAAAAGGACTCTGCTGGTATCAGAGAAAATGGTTTACCCTTGCAAAGTTTACATATCACTGAGGTCGTTTATGTCGGGCTATTTGAAAACGTCGACCTTTAAGAAAGGAGGGGATCTCCAACAACACCTAGTTGCAGCACCAACAGCAACCTCCCAAAACACCAACAGTGACTGTAAAACACAAAAAAAAAAAAAAAAACGCACAGAAAGAGACGCAGTAGTGTAGGGAACGCCAAATCACAGAAAAACATAAAAGTTTAACACAAATGACTACACATAAACCAACGAGATCAATGGGTAAACGGTGCCGACTTAGGACGGCCATCTGCCACGTCAGTAGCAGACGGTGTGGTTATCCTGGATTACGTGCGCACAACCCTCCCACTAAAAATACATCTGCAACAATTAGTACCCATAGGGATCCCTACAACCTGCTTGTAGAGATTCTCACCAAATCTTACATAAATGTTGTCCAAAAAGAAAGGAAAAGGCAATACAAAGGTCACTACATGCCCATGATTTATATGATTTGTATTCTGTATTGAAAAAGAAACCCTTTGATTCAGATGTACAAATATAAGATTTCCCCTCTCGGTTAAAGCACCATTTAATGAGTTTGGACAATTGATCATTAATCTTATCGTGAGGAAGCGTGGTGTACATATGAAGAAATCGAATTGGCTTGAAAATTAAGGACATGTAACGATGAGAATGTTCTCGTACTATTTGATTGATTGATTGATTTGTTTATTTATCTATCTATTCATTTATCTATTTATTTATTTATTAAACACAAAAACTTTAAGCCTGAACATTTAGCAAAGAAGCTTTCGGCCGCGCTACCGGCCTTCTTCTGCTCGTTTATTTTCAAGTCACAATTGTTGTATCGCAAACAGAAAGCATACGTCATAAACATGAACATATCGTTGCGAACATATTGTTGTGTTTCTTATGCATAACATGTCTTGTAAATGTTTATCTCTTCAATGTGCTATAATCGGCTGTAATAACAATATGTTCTTCAATAAATGCAACAAATATATGTTATTGAAGAATATATTGTTGTGTTTCTTATGCACTAAAATGTCTTGTAAATTTTTATATCTTCTTTATGCTATAATCGGCTGTAATAACAATATGTTCTTCAATTAATGTACAAATGTGAAGCATGTGGGGCTAGAAATGTGCTATATGTAAATATGTTCAGACAACAAGTACTTTTAAAGATTCAAACGGGAAAGTTTATTATGTTAGAAATTATGTTAATTGTAAATCTACCAATATTGTATATGCAATTCATTGTGAAAAGTGTAAGAAAATAGTCTATGGAGGGGAAAATGACGTGACTTTATACCAAAGACACATATTGAACTTGTCGTTTATTCGAAGAAAGGAATCCAATCCCGTAGCCGTCCATTTCTGCAATGACAATCTTTCTTTGGAACATTTTTCAATCATTGAAATTGAAAAACTATTTAAGGATGATCTCTACAGAAAAAATAGGGACAATTTATGGAAAAAGAAATGAAACACGTACATTCCGTATGGAATTAACTTGCAGGAAAGTTAAGAATTTACTGTAATTGTTTACATATTTGTGGCGCCGTGCGTAAGAGCACGCACCGTTATATTCATGTTTATTGTGTATGCTTTCTGTATGCCATACAACAATTGTCACTTGAAAATAAATGAGCTGAAGAAGGCAGGTAGCGCGGCCGAAAGCTTCGTTGCTAAAAGTTCAGGCATATAGTTTTTGTGTTAAATAAATAAATGAATGAATAAATAAATAAATAAATAAATAAATAAATAAATAAATAAATAAATAAATAAATAAATAAATAAATAAATAAATCAATAGCTAATTAGATATATAAATAAATAAATGAAATAGTACGAGAACATTCTCATCATTACATGTCCTTGAAGGTCGACGTTTTCAAATAGCCCGACATAAACGACCCCAGTGATATGTAAACTATGCAAGGGTGAACCACCTTCTCTAATGCCAGCATCGACCTTTTACCTACAAAATGCAATTTCCATTATGCTGATCACACACCAGATGTAATCTTTTTTTTAAGCTTTCAATAAAGAATGGAAGCAGCTTTTAAAGTCGTAAAACAAACCAATGAGATATCATTTCGAGATGTTAACCTTATAGCTAGCAAGAGGGATATGACTTAGTATTTATATGTTAACTTGACAAACATTTATGATAGTGATTTGAATTCTCTGCAGGGAAGTTTATATCTGATGAAGTCGAATCTAATATCTATATTTTTTTCTGATTATAACATCTCACGACCAACGCATTATCACATTATCGATAACGAAATCCCAAATATCCGCCCTTGACACGGAGCTCTTATTAAAACAGCAATTCTGGTAGATTCACTTCATAGACCATGAAAGTTGTAAATTGTTTCAGAGGGGGGGGGGGGTTAATAAGCTATGAATTCAAAACCTGTGAAGTTCCACTTTTTTGTCGCAAAAATTACTTGCACTAAAAATAAAGATCCGTTAAAGAGCAACGTCAGCTAAACACTTTAGCCAGAATTCGAAGATGTCTTAAGATTTTTAAAGTTCAAATCCATTAGAATAAATACAAAATAGGAAAAGTTTGAAATTTTAACCTATTAAGCTGATTTATGCCTTATCATAGCCCTTAGTCACTCAAAATATCCAACATAATATCTTCAGCGCTTTTGGACTCATCGAAATCATCCGGATAGATCTTCAAATCGCTCTTTGAAATACAGTATCATCTTTTGTCTGTTAACGTAAAGAAATATAATATAACTACCATAAATGGCTTCAGCGTTGGAACACTTCAAAGTTGAAATCATGATGAAAATGATCTACGGAATATTATCACTAAAAGATGACATAAAATAAACATTTTGAACAATTCTTAGTTTTACTAAATTCTACCATGTAATATAAACTTTACATGTAATTCAACGTGCAAGCAAATGTTGATATGTTGTGTATCCTACTCCATTTATTAGTTGCATAATCAATACAATTAAGACCAGCAAGTAAGTGGTTGACGTAAGAATCTTTATTAAAAAGGACAAAGAACCTTCCCTGTCCTCCTATATAGTAGAACGTTCCATGAAGACTTAGAGAATCAGTAATTAATGTATGCTTAATGTACAACAGTCGAGTAGGAAACAGTGCTGGTGACGTGTTTGATACTTAATTATGAACTTTCATTCAGTATGAACGGATTCGTTGGTTTGCATATATATGCTTAATTAGATAGCGCATACTTACAATACATGCAATTTTAGCAAAATATTTTGTTTTGAAAACAATGCCGTTGAAATAAAGAGGATAACAATGCGTTTTGAAAGAACTTTACACTGAACACTTAAACATGTAACCTTTGTTTCCTCACAATGCATGTCTAATTAATTGTATTAAATCTGTTATATAAGGCGGCTTATCATGTAAAATATGCACAGCTTTTGTTGCTCTCTCTAGCAGTCTGAAATTATGGTGTGTTCGGTTTTGATTTTCGGGCTACTGATATCCGTCGTGGGTATTAACCTTGTTCAAAGTAACACGAGGATGGTCAACTTAGCATATAGGAAACATGTCACTTTAAGCTCAAACTATAATCCCCCGTATCCTGGCGCAAAGGCCGTGAATGGTATTTTCTCAGATTATGCACACACAGGTAATGAAGATAATCCATGGTTACGGATCGATTTAGGATCAGAGTGTTCGATTCACAATATCGTAATTTTTGCCAGGTCAGACTGCTGTGGTGAGTTCAACTTTTTCTATGACTATATATATGAAATAAGTTTTTAATTGAATACATCAAAATCTGACATCTACTATCACGTTCATCTTGTATCTTTTTTTCAAATTATTATGATTAAGTGTACTTTTATGTAGAGTCTATATGGTAGGGAACTGAGCAGTTAAATTAATTAGCTGCATTTGGTTTTTGAACGTTTTCCTTTGTTGTTTGAGGGTTGCATTATATTATTGCAAAAAATTGTTTGTACTTCGTTTAGTATTAACTTATATGATAGTAATGAAATATATACTATAAGTTTTGAAGGTTTTTTACCCCATCTTCGAACTTTCAAGGTTTAAACACCTTCTAGTTTATATGCTTAGGATATTCATGTTTTGATGATTAGATACTACTCTTATAGAGTTGTGTATCTTGTTTATTTTTCTGCCTGTTAATTGTTTTTATGATTTGATTACGTAATTTGTCGTTACGTAATTTGTCATTTTAATAAATGACCATTTTCAATTCAATACAGACTGTTTTATTCTTTGAAATACAACTGCGTTCAAACAAAGCACAACTCAGAATTGATGGACATAAATAAGTTTTTGTATGTAGATTTAAAGAAACTGCAAGTTAAATTGCGTTAATGCAAAATATCATTTGAAAAAAGGACAACCTCTTGCCAAAAAAAAAAAAAAAAAAAAAGAAAAAAATACATAAAAAAAAAAAAAAATGAAAGAGCATATTTTTCACCCACAATCAATCCAATAATCATAAGAATACCATCTTTTTTTTCTATTCTGTGTGAGTTTTCAATTCTGATTTCGCTATTTAAATAAGACTTATATATATAACATTTATAATGAGTAACAATGATTGCTCCTTCTTCATGTTTTGAAAGTTAATTGGACCGTAATTTTGATCAATCTTATATCTAATATTACTGGTAGACCTGGAGGGCACATGTAACCAAGTTCGATCAACTTTGGTCGATCGTCTGTCTCTTCAACGGATTAGAAAATTTATGTTACAACATTTCTTGAAATTTTTAAAACGTGGGTACTGTAGAATGATATCCCACCCATCCTGCTACGTTTTTCGATACATTTATGGACATAATCATTTTCACACTTTTTGGTCATATAACATTGTTTAGATTGAGGATCACTGACGAGGGTTAAAAACCCGAAACGTGCATGTCTGGTCCATGCTGAAAATTTATTTGTTCTTAAAGGCCGACGTTGGGAACCACCCGGTTGTTAATAGGTATACCTGAGTGACATAAGCTTTATAGGCTTGGCATACCGTCTTTGAAGGCAACGCCGTCTGCGAGCGGCGTGTTACATCAAAGACAACCCGACAGGTAATCCTTTATTATGCTAATGAGATACCCGAGTCTCATCGGTTTTAAGCTGTCAATCAGGGGTAAAAGGATTAAAAGGAACCAATCAGATACCAATAAGAGATGTTAACCCTAAAGCGGTCCATGAGGAAATGACAGAAAATTTACCTGCCCTCTCATATAGTCCCCCGTCGGCCTTTAAAAGATGCTATTGAATTTGAAGACGTTTAACATTTGTACTACTTGGTGAGTGTCACTGCTGGTGGACGAGGAGTCCCCGAGGGCACATGTAGCCAAGTTCGATCATCTTCGGCTGATCGCCTGTCTCTTCAACGCATTTGAAAATTTCTGTTACAAAATTTCTCGAAATTTCTAAAATTCGGGTCCTGTAGCATCATATCCCTACCATTCTGTTACGTCTTTCTGTGTTTTTGGACTTAATAATTTTCACACTTTTTGGTCATATTACATTGTTTAGATTGAGGATCACTGACGAGGGTTAAGTACCCGAAACGTGCATGTCTGGTCAATGCTGTAAATTTATGTGTTCTTAAATGATGATATTGAATTTGAAAAAGTTTAGCATTAGTAACTTCCCAGAGAGCGCAATGGAACATTATGAACGGAGGGTCGAATCTCCGGTTTTTACATTTCTACATTGCCAACAACTTTACTTCAACAAAACGTATGTCTTTACTTTTTATGAAGAGATCTTTTAAAAGAAAATTATGTTATTCTCCTTGTGTTTATTTCAGCTTACCAGCTTCACGATGTACAAGTAGCAGTGGGTTTATTTCCGAGTCAGATGTTCCCATGCGATGGTTTTGTTGGACCCGCTCAAACAAACGGTCAACGGGTCGAAATATGGTGTCCCTCCTCCACAGTTGGGCGTTTTGTCGAGTTAAAAATTGTCATGGGCAGAAACAACGTACTCACACCCGCTGAGGTCCAAGTTCGGGGAAACTCAACCTGCATGCAACGTTAACAATGGAATTAAATGACGACATGAACTCTGGAAAATAAACCTTGAGTATGGAAAAATACCATCTTTATGATATACAATAAACTTTGCAACTTCTACAGTAGGTGTATTATTTCCTAAAAGTTTTAAACTTACAAAGTTCTATATGCGCAATCATTGGACAAAGTTTTCAGGCAGTTTCGAATTTCATCTTACTGCATTTGTTTGATGATGTCTTATAATCTTTTCTCATACACATCCAATTGTGCCTAACGTTAAGGATACCATTGTTTAATCTCACTTACACGTTAATCAAACGTTAAGTTTACCTTAGATTAACGTTAAAGATCTAATGTGTGTTAAACACATCTTCTGGATTCATACTTAATTAACGTTATAGCTCCAACATGAGATTAACGTCAAGTTAATGTTGGAATAACGTTAGGCACAATTGATCCTTCCAATTGTGGGAACAAAATGCAAATTTTCTTGACGTCACAATGCTTTTACCTCGGACAAAGAAGCTTCGAACCTCGGTCAAACATCGGAATTGCATTGTGACGTCCTGGAATTTCTCAAATTTTTCCCGCTTTCGGAAGGGTCAATTGACTGTGTAGGTTTGAGTATCAATGACAAATATGGATATTGACCATATCCCTTTATACAGCACAAAATCGATAATTCAGAAAATCACAAACTGATGGCATACAAAATCAGAATGAAACATGAACAAAAGCAAACAAACAAAAACCTCAACCACATGAAAAGAAGTGGACACCCGATATGGGAATGCTGATTCTGCCAAAACTGTTCACTAAATCATATCGATAGAACACATATTTCAATTCCGTCTTTTCTATTTTACAGGCCTACGTTCGATTTGTGCATGTATATGACGTAAAATCATTGTGACGTCATTAAATTCCCTTGAAAACGTTATACCGTATCCCTGGATTTCATGCTGGTTTCTATAAAAATTAATGTCGTCGCAATGCGTTGGCGTCAGATACCTGCACATATGGGAAGTAACTCTGTAATTCGAAAAGAAAGGAGGGGATCTCCAACAACACTAGGTTGCAGCACCCACAGCAAAATCCCAAAACACCCATGCAAAAAACACAGAACAGATACCCACAGAAAGAGACGCAAAAGTGACAAGGAACACCAACTCACAACATAGAAACATAAAAGACTACACATAAACCAACGAGACCAATGGGCAACCGGTGCCGACTTAGGACGGCCATCTGCCAAGTAAATAGCAGACGGTGTGGTTATCCTGGATTACGTGCGCACAACCCTCTCACTTCTCCAGTTACCTAGAGGTCTCGAAGAACGTACAAATGTGGTGTAAAACAACCTCCTCACTGTAAGATGACGTCACACAAACAAGACCGCGAAACGCAGAGGCCCCAGAGACACAGATGAATATGTAAATGGATATAAAAAGAGGGCATGCGTAATACAGTCAGTGCTCTGCCGGCTGTAGCAAGCTCATGTATGTAATCACCCGAGGAGTCCGACTGACATTCAGAGAGGACAGGTGGTCGGGGCCCTGTCTTCTCTAAAGAGGTTTGGACAGGGCCCGTCATGGAGTCCCGTCGTCACAGTCAGTCAGAGTGCAAGTCTTAAGAATGCGCTCGTACAAGACTGTATATTGGTCAAGTACCAAGCTTAGTGTCCGTCTGGTGACATTAGGATCATATCCACGGTATAAAAGGCGTTTGATGACTCTGACGCATTTTCGATACATATGCTGTCTACCTTTGATCCTTCTTATTTTGTTAATCATGTCACCATAAAATGCAGGTTGTGAAATACCGAATGTATAATAGTATGTCGAAATGACCGAATATTGATTATTTTACCCAAATGGATGAAGTCTCTGCAGGTGGACTGTTAGACCCCGGAAATTATTTTACCTAGTTTCACAATGTTTATGCACTGACCTGACATATATTTGTACTCTGATTTTGAATTCCTTCGATTAAAAATTCTAAAAATATTTGATTGATAGAACATAGATTTCAATATTATTATTACAAACGATTCTTGCAGTGTATTGATTTAAGTAATCCCTCACTACATCCACTTCCTTGCGAATGTTCTTCATCGGATTTCAATTACTCTCCTTGTGGACACGTTATTATCAGTGACCTTAGTATAGTCAAGAACAACAAGTTGAGAGAATTGTTAAAAAAGGGTCCCAAATACAGAGAAAGTATGTCCTTTAGATGGAACCAAAATTTCAAAATTATCATGGACTCTTGTGAGGAATATGCAAGACGTTGGGCAAAGAAAGAGGATGTAAAGCTCGACACCCTTTCCGAATGGATAAGATCCATCAGAGGGTTACTTTTATCTAGACTTAACCGATTAAAATCAACTGTGAACACCAGATTCGAGTCTTTATTTAAAGACCCTGATGTTATCACAGAGCTTACCTACCTCCAAGAACATTATGTCATCACAACAGCGGACAAAGCCTCAAATATTTACACATTTACTTGCAAAAAGTACTATTTCGACAGTCTAGTTAAAGAGTTGGGTTTAAATTCGACACCTGGAAATCCCACTTACACCCCAACAAACCTTTCTGCCTCTGAAATAATAGACAACCACAAATCAGCTCTTGCTTCCTTTGGCTTCCACACTAACAATTTAGATTTAGATTTACCATACTTATACTGCATACCTAAAATGCATAAGAATCCGTACAAACAACGTTTAATCGCTGGTTCCTCAAAATGTTCTACCAAATCTGTATCGATCTTACGCACCAAAGTTTTATCTGAAATCAAATCAGGGCTTCAAAAATATTGTTCGACAGGATATTCTCGCAGTGGTATCAACCAGATGTGGATTTTAAAGAATTCGAAGGAACTTTTAGAACATCTGAAATCCACTCATTTTAGTAGAGTCCATTCGATCAAAGCATTTGATTTTTCGACACTTTACACTACAATTCCACATTCTAAATTGAAAGAAAGACTCGCAAAAATTATAAGTAATGCGTTTACAAGTAAGAACGTTAATCGCAAATACAAATTTATTGTTGTGAACTATGTTAAAACCTACTTTGTAAAAGAAAAGTCCGATTCTGAAAATAAGTACACTGAAACAGATATTATTCAGATGTTAAACGTTTTGATCGACAACATTTTTGTGGTATTTGGAGGAAAGTTCTTCCAGCAAATTGTCGGAATTCCAATGGGGACCAATCGTGCCCCACTCCTTGTCCACATTTTCCTTTACTCGTACGCAGCTGAATTTATTCCATCTGTGGTCTCTGATTGGAAAAGATGCTTAGCTTCTGACTTCAACTTCACTTACACATGTTACAGATACATAGACGATGTGTTGTCCATCAATAATCATAAATTCACGGATTAACCGAGCAGCATCTATCCTTTAGAGCTTGACGTCAAAGAAACTACAGAGACAAATAATTCAGCATCCTATTTGGACATAATGTTGTCCTACGACACTGATGGTCACATGAACACCTCACTCTATGACAAACATGACGACTTCAATTTCAGCATTACAAACTTTCCTTTTCTGAGTAGCAACATCCCTTCATCGCCAGCTTATGACGGACGTGTTCATATCTCAGTTGATACGCTATGCCAGAGCAAGTAACAAATATACGGATTTTGTTCTGAGAGCTAGGCGTCTTTCAGATAATCTTCTCAGTCAGGGACATGTTTGTGACCGACTAACATCGTCCCTAAGGAAGTTCTACGGTCGATACGGGGAACTCGTCATACACTATGATGTCCCACTCTCCAGAATGGTGGATGATATTCTGTCATAGACCATTTGAACCATCCAACCAAAGATTGTACTCTATGTCTTCCGAAATGGGAGTAACCGGATGTAACAGTTCTACCGAATTGAAGCGGCGGGTGTTGCATGCAAGCAGGAGATGCTTACTCTTCCTGGGCACCTGGTCTCACTCCCATATCGGGAGTTCGCTTCTTTTCATATGGTGGAGGTTTTTGTTTGTTTGCTTTGGTTCCTGTTTTATCCTGATTTTGTATGTCTTCGGTTTCTGATTTTCTGAATTATCGATTTTGTGCTGTATACAGGGATATGGTCATTATCCATATTTGTCATCACTAAAAGCCAAAAGTAAATGTTGACAAGCAAAGAAGAAAAAAGAATGAAGAAACCTAACAAAAAATAAAAAGATAAAAAGAACGATAAAAGTAAGAAACATGATCAAAATCAAACAAACGTTTCATTCCTTTTTTTATTTAGAAAGTTAAAATAATTATTGTTTCTCTTCAATATCATCCCCTTGAGACAAATACATTTAGTTTTGTTTAAGGCTGGTGGTTTTTAATCGGATGGTCATTGATATGCGTGACGTAGGCTTTGTAGACGTAGTGTACCTGCTTCGATGATGTGTTACATAAAAGACATACCGACATTTTAACTTGATTAGACCAATGAGATGCTCAAAATAACCTGTTTTGAGCTTCCAACCAAAACTTGAGAGGGGAATAAGAATGGCATACATGTAGAACCAATCTAACTGTGATTAAAGCTTTAAACCCCACAGCGAACACTGATGAAATAACAGAAAATTCAACTGTCTTCTTTTGTTGTCCAAACCAGGCCTTTAAAGATATTTCATTACCAATTTGCACATCATAACAAAGGCATTTATGATAAGAAATAGGAGTGAAAAGAAATTGGGATATTTAACAAAGCGATTCGAAAGGGCTCAAAAGAAACTCGGAGATATTTGCACTCTGGCTGTATGAACATTTGGAAATTCAAAATACACGATCAGTTCAGTTACCGAGATGCAAATTTAGCTCTTCTGTTGGATTAGGCTTCACATGACTTCTATCTTGATAGTAAAAATCATAAGAGTTTTAAAGGATAAGTGATTGTTAGCGTAATCAAGTTTTATAACAAAAAATCATTACGAAAGGCTACTGTCACTTTCACCCTTATAAAGCTAAGTAATCAGACATTACAGTAAATATGAATGAAGTCCTCCAGATATGAAAAATGGATGTTCCTTAGCAAAATGAAGTGATAGATAATTAATATAAAGTTTTGTCTTAAAGTGTGCGTAACACAAAACAGGGAGAAATGAATATCCTTTGCTGAGTATAGACAGGCATACACGATTAAAATATTGTGGATTGAGCTTTGCAATGGAAGTAATAAAACTGCATAACTGATAAAAAAGATGAGGCCTACAACACAAAAACGAGACAAAAACAAATAAACACAAACAGAAACTAAACACAAAAACAAACAAGAAACGAAAAACCCAAATGCAAAAAACACTGAGGTGACAAGCACAACATCGCGACAACATCGCAGACTGCATCAGAACATTAAAAACTAAAGACGACACATAAGCTAACGAGACCAATTGTCAACCGGTATCGATTTAGTAGAAAATTAGAACACTTACACCGAATCAGTCCCTCGTAAACAAACTAGGTAAAAAAAGTTTGTTTAAATATAGATGAGCATTATAATCTTCCTGAAGAACTATGTATATATTACAGTATATTATCAACTGCCTCAGAGGGAAGAGCAGCTGCCATTAAGACTCATTCACATAACAAGCTTGGTCTCCTTGGTGAAAGCAAGTCAGTAAGCCAACGGTTACAATACAATAATAGTTCAAGCCTGTGAGACTCGATCAATAATCTATATGCTCAAAATCCACCGTACAACTACCACATAACCGGAAACTTTCATGTGTATATTCACCAGTATTCTGTAATAGCGAGGACTTTACAAGTGCCGACTTTACATGGAAGAGAGTTATATAATTTTAAAATCAAGCGAAGATTGAAGAGGAAAATATGAACGAAAAGCAGCAAATCCCAAATCTGATGTGGTGCAAATAGACCCTTTTAAGAATCTGTTATTTTGATAAATGATGTTCTCCTGAACTGACAGAAACTACAAGGGCTTGTACAAAATAAAATTATGAAGAATGTTTAACGTCTTCAAATTCATGAGCATCATTTTAAAGCAGAAAATTTACAGCATTGACCAGACATGCACGTTTCGGTAATTTAACCCTCGTCAGTGATCCTCAATCTAAACAATGTAATATAGCCAAAATCTGTGAAAATTATGTCCTAAAATATTACAGCATGGACCAGAAATGCACGTTTCGGGTGTGAATTTTGCTTTTTTTAGATAAAATTGTACGTTTCCATCACAATAGAAAATTATCTGTTATATGAATTTCATAGAACCAAACTATGCTAGTTATTCATTGACTCTGATATCTTCGTGTCTCTTTCAATCATGATAAATTAAAGGTCATACTTAAATATCACTTTCAATATTGTTCTCTCGATTACAAGCATAACAAATAGAAAGAACTTTTATCATTGTACCTTGATTAAGCTAAAAGCATTGACTGCCACAGGAAACTGTGAGGGACCAAACTGGAGTTTATTCGGATCAAACAAACTTTGAAAATATTTATGTTAAGTCAAAGGGATGAAATTGATTAATAAAGCATCAGAAGCATACAAAGCATCACGTTGCTTCCAGTAATAATGAAGCATATTTTGAATAGTAGGGTCTACATAAAAAGTAGATCAAATTAGTGACCATCATCACATCATGAACTTGTTAAGTATTATTCTGAATATACTCTTTGGAGGTATGTACATAAATCTAATGACAGTCGTCTTTCTTTCTTTTTACAAAATTGAAAACATCTTCTTGAACTTGTCAAAAGGAGTAAGGAAATTTTTTAGTTAGATTCACTTCATTGTTGCTAAGTATTCTATCAAGAGGCTTATTATATACCTGAAGCGATCAAAGGTTAAGAAAATGTAATAGGCGGGGTTTACTCCTTCGTATTCGATTTATAAAGTACGAGACTTCAAGTCGATAATGAAGAGATGTATCTCTCCTTTTGTGTAGATAAAAATGATCCAGCAAAATTTAGAATATAAGTATAGACGAATGTTTTTGTCCGATTGCGAAAGAAGGGAAGGGATCTCCAACAAGTCCCCGTTGCAGCACCTACTGCAAAACACAAAAACACCCGATACGAAAACACTAAAGACGAGCATACCAAGAGACGGAAAACAGACACACGACATATAAACATGAAACACAAAAGACTACACATAAACCAACGAGAGCAATGGGTAACCGATGCCGACTTTGGAGCACATCCATAATATAAATGATGATAGAAATATTCATGAAATTAATCACACGTCCTTCGTCATTAAGAGTAAAATAATAATATCGAAAAATAATAAGGTTTTATACCTGTTTTTGCCTTTGTGAAACATCATGTCAAGCAATGGACTCCTATCTACCTATCCGTTAAAAACAAACAACAATGATAAGTTAAAATCTAATAAAATTAGAAAATCTAAGAAACATCCAAGAGATTAGGAGTTTATGGATGGGAAGCAAAGAAAGTTGCATTATCCTTTTCTTTCTTTTTAAACTGATTTTCAGGTTAGCTAACCTTTGCAAGACGAAAACCCTTTGTAAATTGTTAAGACTGCATTCTTTTGAAAAGAAAAACCCAATAGTGATGGAAAACATCGTGAAGTAGAGTAACATATAAGACCTAAATGTTTACACAAGTTCAGAACGGTATTTATTGTTGTTGTTGTTGTTCTTTTTTTATGTTACAATTGCGCAAGTCTTCAATGTATCTGTTGGAAATAAATGCTGTAGCTCTTCGTTCTCCAATAGGTCTGTTTTTTTCTATTTTCATACCATAACCTTTGTTTATTCGAGTATGAAACATGACTGCTTACTGATGTAAGAGTTATCTTTCTTGTAGGGTTTTTAGCTGAAGCAGCTCAGACAAGATTTGTGAATGTGCCTGCCGCAGACAATTTACTGTTTTCTGTGGACAGAACGGTTACAACAATTAGCACTACAAACGACTGCGCACTTTTATGTTTACGAACAAAATATTGCAATACGTTTAGTATTTGCAATACAGACTGTTTCATTTATGATTCACCGTATGCTTTTCTTGAAAGCTCGATACCTCTCATGGATGCAAAAACGTACCGATCCATTTTCAGTAAGTATTTATCCTTTAAAACAAATCATAGAAAAGCGAGCAAAATATATCTTTCAGAACGTTTGGTTTTAAATATATCAATGCAAACAAATACAGTTAAATTCCATCTTCAAACAGTCAAGAAATCCAACCCCTTGGCAATCATAGTAACTCAGGAGTTAGGCTACTTTACGTTGGTTACATCTGCTTGCACCTAATATCATTTTCTTGCACCTTGCACCCAATAATCATTTATAATGTATATATAAGTGTATGTATGAAGATTTATTATTATGAAACACAATCGACTGAAACAGCTGATAAGAATGTTCAAACTTTATCTACTGAAGATACTTTTTTCACGTGGAATGTTTATTGAATGTACATCTTTAAGGATAGGACAGCAATAACGTTAATTAATCTTTTGTAATGTTCTGTTTATGAAAAGTGACGACATCAGTCACTTTAGCCCAGAAAATGCATAACGTGTACGTAACACAGTTATTACTTGTTCTGATGAAATACAAACATTGTAATTTTATTTTCTCCATTTCATGACATTGAAAATGAAATACTTTCTTTATATAAACACAGATTCTAGTTCAACGCCTCAAGTATGTAATGGGAACTTTAGTATTGATGCAAGTGGCAAACTGTGCTACCTGATTATTGACGGGAATTCGAATAGACAAAGCTGGAATGATGCATTGTTAACGTGCCTAGAACTTGGCGGTCTGCTAATCACTTTGGAGACGGACGACAAATTACAGCAACATCAAGACGTCATGCAGGGATACGGTTTGTCAAATACAATTGTATTTCCTTGTACAGGGGGCCTAGATACTAAATGCGATATTGTTAGGGTGGGATAAATAAGTTATAAACATCCGCTTCGATGAGAGGGAGCGTAATTTATTTTCTCATACATGTATATGTACGTCGCTTTATATTTCCAACTAAACATAGTTTCTTTATCATTGCCATAAGTATTTCCACAACATTTAATTTTGAATATAGATCATACGAGTTTTGCTAAAACGTGACGGAAAGTTGTTAAATGTGCATCTGAATATTGCTCTAACTGTGCATTTGTTGATTTTTGGCCAATTTAAATGAGTTCGATGACGTTGAGAAACTTTGTCATGGAATTAGTCTCTTATTTTTGAAATAGACATCTGGTCGTGAAAGTGGCAATAAATACAAAATGGTAAGATAGGATCTTAATAAAGCCGAATTGTTAAGGTTGTCATTGGTACTTGACCGATTTAAAGCCTTGTACCAGCGTTATCCTAAGGATTGCTATCTGGCCGACTGTGGCAAAAGGAGTAAACGACGAACCCTGTCGAAACCATTTTAGAGAATACAGAGCCCCGACCACCTGTCCTCTTTGAATGTCGGTCGGACTCCTCGGGTGATAATTCAATATACATGAGCTAGCTACAGCCGGCATAGCACGCCTTTTTTATATACATGTATATTTGCATACCCATCAGTGTGTTTAACATCTACGTAATGCTTCTGTTTGTATGGTCATCTTAAATTAAGGATGTTATTTTACACTACAATTCTGTATACTTCGAGAACACTAAGTAATCAGAAAAATGAGAAGGTTGTGCGGACGTAATCCTAATAAACACACCGTGGCAGATGACCGTCGAAAGTCGGCACCGTTTGCCTATTTGACTCGTTGGTTTATGTGTGGTCTTTTGTGTTTGATGTTTCTATGATGTGATTTGGTGTTCCTTAATTGACTCTTTTACGTCTCTTTCTGTGCTTGTCTGCTGTGTATTTACATGGGGTATTTTTGTGTTTTTCTGTGGGTGCTGCAATTCAGTGTTTTTGGAGATCCAAATATATTTGAATCGTGGTTTCTGTGTGTTCTGTCTGTTCAAAAAATAGATATCTTATCATCACAAATTCTCAAAAATCCCGTCTGATTACTTCAAAGTTCAAGTTACTGGGTCAAAGGGCATTGTATGAAATTCAAGACCTTGTCATAAGGAATCTATATATTTACGATATATCAAAGTCCTATCCATTTTGTTTCAGCCTAAGATAAATTTATATAAAGAAGGTTTAGACAGTATTTACCTGATTGAATCGATGGGGATTCCCGTGGAACATATCATTTGCATATCGAGCAATATGCGACTGTTTCCTTATGATTCATGATTTGCAACCAAGGCCAATGTCATTGTTTACAGTGCATGGCATTTATAGCTCTTCGGACTTCCATTTCTAATACCGGTAGCTATATAGTGCTCCATTTGGCATATTTTCTTGGTTTTCTCACTTCATTGCCATGATGTGAAAAACCAATAGATATTAAATACGTTTACTTCGCTTTCGCTGACCTTTTAATTTTTTAAACTTTCCTAAAAATTGTGCGGCGCTGCATTTATTCATCTGAGTGGCGCCACCCATGATTATTCATGCGGTCATTTATACGGTGCTGTCCTTCATGTTTTCATGATGTGATGTTATTGGTCGCTTATTCTCCTTTTGGTTATTTTTTCTTTTTCTCATGTATGTCCTCTGTAATCACTGCAACGTTTTCATTTTGGTGATCTTCTCCTTATCATAAACTTTCTCATTATTATCCTCCTGTTTTAAGTTTTCTTAATTAGTATCAAATATTTGACCACAAAGAAAAGATTATGTAAACGGAGAAATGTGATTCGCTCTCTTGATAACAAATGAAAAAGATTATACAAAAAACAAGTACGAAATATGTTTTAATATGGAGAGATGTTTCGATTATCAAACTGTCGTGCGTTTTCTTGAATTTGTACTCGGTACTTCTGCATCTTTCTATGTTGAATTACACGAATATAGGACATTAAAGTATGCTAGCGAGAGTTCGATTAGAACGTATTAGCGAATGGTATATCAAATAAGAAATGTGACGAAAATTTAGAGAGATATTTAAGACAATGTAGTGTTATTGTATCCATTTTAACCAATTTGTAAGTATTAAAATCCTCGATTACGAATTCGTCATAGTAATTACCATCTCCTGTTTTAGCTCTCATTGAGCTTGAATTTTATAGATATTTCAATCTATTATAACTCAATACAACAAGGTGGGCCAAACACCAAAGATGACATCAGAAAATAAAACACAAATAACCACACATAAACCTATGAACAATCGGTTTGGAGTAATAATGTAACGACTCTTTTCTTTAGTATTGCAGGCAAGTAAATGGTGGGTAGGAGGAATTGACCCATTTCGTCAAAACAAAGACTGGGAGTGGATAAACGGCCGGCCGGTGAATAGTTCGCTTTGGCATCAATCAGAACCAAGCCATAATGACGAACAGTGTATCGAACTAAGATCGCAATGGATGACTCTTAATGATGGATATTGTGACTCTCCCAAAAATTTCATTTGCGAAAAACCAGACTTCATTTGAATCAGGAATGAGACTCCATTATGCGACGTATTGAAAAAGTCAAATTGATGAATATTGCGAAATAGTGTAGTTTAAACATATCTATTTGAAATATTTATTACATACATGTGAAATTCAAAGAAAATGGGACAAATTCGTTCATGTAAGAAAAAATACGCGTTAGGAAATTAATAAAAACCGATGATGGACCAGTATGTTATTTTGTTCAGTTTGGAAGTGATGTCTTACTTCTTTTCTTCTGTTCATGTTAAATATATAAAGCACACCAAAACATTAATGATTATTTGAAAACCGGAAAAAAACGTCTTCAATTATGTTGCAATAGAACCGTCAAAAATATAGTATTACGGTTGATACATTTATTTGTACTTGTCTTGTCATCTTTTGGCAACAGAGAAGAGTTCGATTTTGTAAGTCTCGTCTTTTATAAGTAGTTATATAATAAACACACACTCAAAGCAATAGATCGTTTTACGTTTGATTTTTTTAAAAATTAAAATGAATGCTTTAACGTATCATTATTTTTTATATCTAAACTTTGGAACAGAGTTGCGATTTTTCCCTTTTCATTGCGCTGTGTAGTCCTAAAAGAAATATGAGGCTCTCTTTTTATTCGTAGTAGCTAAAAGTATGGATAATGATCATATCCCACTACACAGTACTGAATCGATTATTCTGAAAATCATAAACCGAAGGCATACAAAATCAGGGTAAACCAGAAAACAAAGCAAATAAACAAAATCCTCTACTACATGAAAAGAAGAGAACTCCCAATATGGGAGTGAGGCCTGGTGCCCAGGAAGAGTCATCATCTCCTGCTTGAATGAAACAATGCTTTGAAATAATAAAGCAACTCAAGCTGTGAAATGATAAAGCAACACAGAAAAAAAAAACAGGAATGAAAATTAAACAATAATAGGAAAATAGGACAATAAAATGCTAAGATTCAAAATTTTTAAATACAATTCAGCATTAAGGATTTCTATACACAATGTTTTTTTTGTATCTTAGTGAATTTATTAATGGTCTATCTGCAAAATTTATATTTCTTCTTTTTATTATTTTACTTACATAAAGATATTAAATTTGACTGTTTAGCTAGTTTCGGGTTATGCCTCGTTTTCAATCCCCATGAAAAGCAAGGAATAGACAACAAAAAGTAATGGATTTTTTTTTCTAAAAATCAACGTTTTATATAGCGATTTTGCCATTTTAAATGATTAAGAGTTTGGAAAAGGAATGGATTAAAAGTTCCAAAGTACATTTGGGTAAATCGAATAATAAGGTCAGTATGGTCAACAAATATTTGACTAAAGAGTCAGAATACCAAACAATGGAAACAAATTAATGTTGATATTACCAGAGAGGACCTTAAAGTTTACTATCATATCAATATATTACAATTGCATTATTTATTATATTCAAAATCGATTTTTATTCATGGTTAAATGTATATTTTGTTAAATTTGGATTCGATATCAGTTAATGACCCAAAGTAATGTGCATTAAGGTATAACTAGTTTACATCGTATTGATTACGTATACTATAACCTTGAATCTATTGCTTTTAAACCATTTGGATTCAAAATGAAGGGCATATTGTTACATACAATTATAAACTACGTTTAGATTTAGGATCACTGACGAGGGTTGAGTACCCAAAACGTGCATGTCTGGTCCATGCTACAAGTTCATCCGTTTATAAATGATACTGTTGAATTTATAGACGTTTAACATTTACATGCCTTGCATTTCTAGAAAGTCGCAAAAGTTACAAAAAAGTTTCTTATGCTGGCCAACAACACAAAACGACAAATGACATCCCATGACCAAAGCTTGCTTAAATTCTCGACTAGATGTGGGGTACCAACTTGCAACAAAGTCATAAACGGCACAGGCTTGCAATATAATAGGTAGATTTCAAAGTGAAGAAAAACGGAAATGAAATCGGACGCATGCATCGGAGTGTGGTGGGCTACACGACATGAATGTAAATAATGCCCTGAATGGAAAGGGAATGTTCCAAAAACGGTAACTGTCAGAATTCTTCTATTCTATAATAGAATACAGTGCAAATGTCATTCTGTTGCATTTAAAGTCTGGTGCGTGCTTTACAAAAGTACTTTTTTCGTAACTCTTTATCGCAGTACTTCCCTCAGGTCAGAATTGCCTGGATACCCTTTTTGTCTCTTCAGAATATTGTTCAGATTATCAAATTAATATGATTTTGGGAAAAGAAAATTTTATTGTTACATTTTATCACATCTAAATAGGGATTTTTCTTACTTTTCCCACTGGCTCCAGTGTTAAAGTTCAAACGGCTAAGTTCTCGGTATAAATATGAAACCACGAATCATATTTTGTTTGTATATGAGGTTTGTATATGAGGATCAGGAGTCCCCGAGGGCACATGTAGCCAAGTTCGATCAATTTCGGTTGATCGTTTCTTCAACGCATTCTACATTTCTGTTATCAAAATTTCTTGAAATTTCTAAAAAGTGGGTCCTGTAGCATCATATCCCACCCATCCTGCTACGTCTTTCGGTACACTTTTTCGACATACTTAGTAGTAACTTTCATACTTTTTTGGCATATTTCATTGTTTCGATTTATGATCACTGATGAGGGTTAAGTACCCGAAACGTGCATGTCTGGTCCACGTTGCCAATTTATTTGTTCTTGAATGATGCTATTGCATTTGAAGACGTTTTACATTAGTACCACTTGGTGGGTGTCACTGTTGGTGGACCAGGAGTCCCCGAGGGCACATGTAGCCAAGTTCGATCAATTTCGGTTGATCGTTTCTTCAACGCATTCTAAATTTCTGTAATCAAAATTTCTTGAAATTTCTAAAAAGTGGGTCCTGTGGCATCATCATATCCCACCCATCCTGCTACGTCTTTCGGTACGATTTTCGACATAGTCCCTTTCATACTTTTTGGCATATTACATTGTTTAGATTTTAGGATCACTGATGAGGGTTAAGTACCCGAAACGTGCATGTCTGGTCCACGTTGCCAATTTATCTCTTCTTAAATGATGCTATTCAATTTGAAGACGTTTTACATTAACATAAACCTTGTAAATATGGAAATGAAAATATTGTAAAATTTTTTTTTGGAAAAATGAGCATCTGAGACCATAATTTCACCTTTAGATTTCCTTACTTAACATAGAGGAATTCATACACCGTAAAACCAGATTTTCGCTAGATATTAATTTTCGCTATATTTGCGAGTGATTTTTGAATCGCGAAAATATATTCCCGCGAAAAAACTGTCTTTGAAAATGTTACATAAATGAATATCAGTTACATTTTGTTCTTATTGTACACTTGCAATTCCTCACTTTTTTTTCTACTTATTAAACTTGAAGAGAAGTGAATTGAGTGTATTCATATAATATAACTGACTAAAAATTCCATAATGAAAGGTACAAAACATATGTTTTTTTCCCTAGGATATTAACGTCTGCTGATTTCGATTATTTTTGGGATTAAAGAATGAAAGGATGAAATGACAAGTTTCCAAACAGCAACGTAATGAATGATGTTTAAGTGATAAATACAAATTTCAAACCGATTTTGATACACTAGCCACGTGTCTCGAATAGTAAATCCTCATTAGCTGACCTTTTTTATATTCAGCCATTGAAGGTATTTTAATAGCGCCCTCTAGTTTGGGTTTTGAATTTAAATTTGTGCATTCACTTTGCAAAGAGTGCGAGGCACCAAATTTTATATAGGGTCAATTCTTATTATAAATACCAATAATGACTACTTGCACTGATGTAATCGATATCCAATGTATCAATAATGAATGGCCCTTTAACCCCAAGTGATGATAAATATACGCTATCGCAAAATATCCATGTAGAATACAGTATTTGGGCCAAGAAGATTTTCAAACATTTAGCTGTATTGCATAACTACGCATAAATATAGAATACGGACCTTTAATATTTAGATGATGCTGATGAAATCTGAATTATCCATGAAAGTGAAAGGCACACAAACTAATTACAAAATTTATACCATTGACGTAAGTGCTATGATATTTAACTTTGATTAATGTTTAAACAGTTAAGATATTCCCTAAGCAATATTATGTACATTCAAGCAATTTGAATTGAAGCTCTATTAACATTATGATAGATTCTAGATAAATAATTAACTACCTACTCAGTGACCCATATAGTTGTCTCGTTTACACTCTGGACAATACTAATGGTCATTGCATCCATTGTCTTCATTCATAAAGAAGCAGATAGCATGACTTTCTCAGGGGCTGTTACTCGCATACTTCTATTTTACTTACTCCAAGGTAAGTGAATCTGTAAATTGCATATTATTTGATCTAGATGCATCTTGATTCATGATTCTCATTGTACTATTTACACTGAAGGATGTGGATGTTAAACGTCTTCAAATTGAATAGCATCATTTAAGAACAGATATATTGGCAGCATGGACCAGACATGCACGTTTCGGGTACTTAACCCTCGTCAGTGATCCTCAAATCTAGACAATGTAATATGCCCAAAAGTGTGAAAATTAGTGTGTCCAAAAAACGTACCGAAAGACATAGCAGGATAGGTGTGTTATGATGCTATAGGACCCACATTTTAGAAATTTCTAGAAATTTTGATAACAGAAATTTTAGAATGCGTTGAAGAAATCTGATGCACTTGAAAATATTTATTCAAGTTTTGTATACTCTGTTTTGTATGATTCAGTGAGTGCGATTTTGAATAAAGCTGATACATTGAATTATTCTTCTGCCTCCTACACGCGAGATATTTCATTTCAGAATATGTCGACTTGCGCTTACTTATGTTAACATGCAACTTAATTATGTCAAATTGTAACTTAATTGTGTCAACATGCAACTTATTTATGTCAACATGCAACTTATTTCGTCAATGTGCGACATATTTATCTTGCATGTCAACATAATCATCTTGCATGTCAACATATTTATCTTGCATGTCAACATAATCATCTTGCATGTCAACATATTTATCTTGCATGTTGACATAAATAAGGCTCATTTGGACATAAATAAGATGCATGACGACATAATCTAGAAAATATCTCGCATGTAGAAGGCAGAAGTATACCACTAAATCATTGTTTGGGCTTTTTTTATTACCAATGACATCCTCCAATTTATTTTTATTGTTCTGTAAGTGTAATTGTACTAAGAACAGTCTTCTAGATAATAAATCCAGGTATAATGCACAAATGATGCACGTGTTTGTCTGATAATGATATGCTCATCAGTTTAACGGGTGAAAATGTTCTTAAGATGAAGATCGGAAATAATGTTTCACAATTGCATGTCAACATAATTATCTTGCATGTCAACATAATTATCTTGCATGTCAACATAAAAATCTTGCATATCAAAATAACTATCTTGCATAAGTAAGTCGCATATAGACATAAATTAGTTGAATGAAGACGGAATCTATAGAAAATATCTCGACCATAGAAGGCAGCAGAATTCATTTTCCTCTTTCTCGGATATATGAAGCATTGCAAGTTTTGAACATATATCACAAGCTTTAAAACATCCCTAACAAGATCTTTAAAAATGTATCAAGATTTTGATGTAGTTATACATGCCATACAGAATTGAGATCTGATTACGTGATATTTTTCAGTTGGTAAATTTTGGTTTGCTTTGCAATTATCATGTTAATTTCTGAAATATACCCCAGTTCAAATTCGTAAAATAAATCTATCTGTTCTTAAATGATGCTATAGCATTTGAAGACGTTTTACATTAGTACCACTTGGTGGGTGTCACTGCTGGAGTCCCCGAGGGTCAAAGTAGCCAAGTTTGATCGGCTTCGGTTGATCGTTTCTCCAAGGCATTCGAAAAATTTCTGTATCAAGATTTCTTGAAATTTCTAAAAAGTTGGTCCTGTAACATCATATCCCACCCATTCTGCTACGTCTTTGGTACATTTTTGGATATAATAACTTTTCCACTATTTGGCAATATTACATTCAATTTGTTTAGATTAAGGGTCACTGACGAGGGTTTAGTACCCGAAACGTGCATGTCTGGTCAATACTGTAAATTTATCTGTTGTTAAATGGTGCTATTGAATTTGAAGACGTTTAACATGAATACCACTTGGTGAGTGTCATTTTGTATGGACCAGGAGTCCCCGAGAGCACATGTTGATCAGCTTGTAGATATGTTCGATCAGCTGCGGTTGATTGTTTCCTCAACGCATTCGAAAATTTCCATATCAAAAGCTCTTAAAATTTCTAAAAAGTTGGTCCTGTAGCATCATATCCCAACTATTCTGCTACGTCTTTCGGTACATTTTTGGACATAATAACTTTCACACTATTTGGCAATACTACATAGTTTATATTGAGGATCACTGACAAGGGTTGAGTACCCGAAACGTGCATGTCTGGTACATGCTGAAAATTTATCTGTTGTTAAATGATGCTATTGAATTTGAAGATGTTTAACATAAGTACCACTTGGTGAGTGTCATTTCTTATAAACCAGGAGTCCCCGAGGGCACATGTAGCCAAGTTAGATCAGCTTTGGTAGGTTGTTTCTTCAACGCATTCGAAATTTCTTTTTCAAAATTTCGTGAAATTTCTAAAAAAGGTCCTGTGGCATCATATGCTACCCATTCTACTACGTCTTTCGGTACATTTTTTGACATGACAACTTTCACACTATTTGGCAATAATACATTGTTTATATTGATGATCCCTGACAAGGGTTGAGTACCCGAAAAGTGCATGTCTGGTCCATGCTGAAAATTTATCTGTTATAAATGAAATGCTATTGCATTTGAAGACGTTTAACATAAATACCATAAGTGGGTCATGTAGCATCATATCCCACCCATTCTGCTACGTCCTTCGGAATGTTTTTGGACATAATAACGTTCACACTATTAGGCAATATTTACATGTTCTTTTTTTTTCTTTCTAAATTATAGGAGTCACACAATGTTCATCCGAACAACTTTACGTTGCAGTTCCCCATTCGGATGGACTCCTTTACAGTCGTCACTCAAACGAAACAGTCGTGCCAAGCTTGGAGGATTGTGCGGCGCTTTGTTCTGAAATGCCTCAATGTAGAAGTTTCACATTCTCTTATCAAAGCTGTTATCTATATGATACTCCTGCACCATTTCTTTTAGATTCAACGTCTCTAGGCGATGCAAAGACATATAGATCTTCTTATAGTAAGTTTTTTTTACTTTCAGGTATTCCATTGTTACAATTTGCAATAATATAGTGCAATATATGCAAGATAAAATGCCAATTAAGGCTATATGTATATACAAGGACGTTAGAAATCCCTGTTTAAAATTATGAACATACGTTTCTCAATCTTGTATCATTAATATCATCATGTAACAAATTGGTTTGAAATTTTCTTCAAGAAGTTATAGAGTTAGATTACTTCTGTATTAATTATCAACCATAGTTGGACCAAGGTAATGCATGTATTTGATAAGTATCGCAAAAGTTATAAAAAATATCGTCTTTCTTCTTTCAAAAATTGGTACTTTCTCAAACTGCCTGAATTTTATCTAGATATTTCCGTAATTGCACCTATACGAATGCAAAGAAATATCCGTAAGGACTATCCCGCACTTATCACAACGCGGCACTCCGGAATTTGCTACTTACCCGGAAGATGGCCACCCTAAGTCGGCATCGGTCACCTATTGATCTTGTTTGTTTATGTGTAGTATTTTGTGTTTGACGTTTTGTATGCCTTCAAGGCGTTTTCGATTTGAGTGTTTTGCTGTGGATCCTGCAGTCAAGCCTTGTTGGGAATCCCTTACTTTCATCCACAAAAATTGCCTGTTTTATAAGGGATAAGTATAGTCATTTTGAGTTGGAAAAAACCCGATATATACATGTATTTCTTTTATTCATTTATCAAAGGCAATAACATTCAAGACTGTGGAGGGAATTTCACTACCGATGCAACAGGAACGCTCTGTTACTTAATAATGGATGGTGATTCGAATGACTTATCGTTCGTTGATGCGATGTCAAGTTGTATTGACATGAATAGTGTTTTAGCTTCCGTTGAATCAGTTGACAAATTGAGGAAATATCGAGATGTCATCACTGCACAAATAGGTATGTTTATTTAAAGATGTGACCTTACAATTGTTTGCGATGAAGTTGTTTTGGTTATTTTTCAATAATGTCGCCGAAATCATCAAACTTGATATATGCGATTTCTAAGATTTGAAAAGTGACTATAGACGATTTCCGAGATGTTTCATCTGATATCTAGACTCCGGACATAACATACTTTGGTGACGTTTTCCATTGTGACGACACACTGGAAACATAACATAAAAAATCTTCGATTAATTATGACGTTACAACTCAGACGTCTGTCAAGGTACGTCGTTTCCGTAGACGGATTCGTAAAATCAAGGTTTTTAACGGTCCAATCTGAGAACTTGAAAATGGACTATTGATATAATCGTTACAATTTCAATCTTTCTTTAAAAATGAAGTGTGAAGCTTTAAGAATTCACAATCGCATCATCCTACTTTCTTCTTCATAGAGATGTATCGCTCTTCCTGTTGCGTGATATGTACTATATTGGTTATACATAAATAAACCATAGTAGATCAAGCAACTGGGATGCGCGATGAATCCCTGTTATCCTTCTTGCAAAATATTCATCAAACATTTCCAATGGGTATTTCGTTTCCCTTTTCATGATAATGAACAAATAAGCCCATAATAAAATATAAATAGCATCTTGGTCAAAATGTTAGCAGAATACCTAGAAATGCAGTACTCGTAAGAGACGCGGTAGGGGTATATCTCGGCTTGTAAAGGAGGTACTCTTTTCAAATTTTGTAAGAAGCTCCCGTATATGGACTTATCTTTCTAAAAAGTGGGGCCTGTAGCATCATATCCCACCTATCCTGTTACGTCTTTCGGTACATTTTTGTACATAATTCTTTTCACACTCTTTGACAATATTACATTCTTTAGATTAAGGATCACTGACGAGGGTTAAATTCCCGAAACGTGCATGTCTGGTCCATGTTGAAATTTTATCTGCTCTTAAATGATGCTCTTGAATTTAAAGACGTTTAACATTTGAACCACTTGGCGAGTGTCACTGCTGGTGGACCAGGAGTCCCCGAGGGCACATGTACCCACGTTCAATCAACTTCCGTTGATCGTCTGTCTCTTCAACGCATTCGAAAATTTCTGTTATCAAAATTTCTTGAAATTTCTAAAACGTGGGTCCTGTAGCATCATAATTATCCCACCTATCCTGCTACGCCTTTTGGTAATTTTTTGTACATAATACTTTTCACACTCTTTGGCAATATTACATTCTTTAGATTAAGGATCACTGACGAGGGTTAAGTACCCGAAACGTGCATGTCTGGTCCATGCTGAAAATCTATTTGCTCTTAAATGATGCTATTGAATTTGAAGACGTTTAACATTACATACTATACCGAAGGAAAGGGGTATTGACATTGAACAGCCTATTTCTGAAAACTGAAACAATGAGTTGTCGATTTTTTTCGATAGACGCCGAGTTAAACCCTTAAAATAACCTGTAGTACATCAAGCAACCGGAAAGCGCGAAAAATTCATGTGGTATCTCGGTGATAATTTTGAATTAAAAGAAATCGCTCTCCTCAAGTAAAACCTTTTTAGTAAAAATATTAGAAATTTATAACCTAAATATTGAAGAAAGTGATGTAAACGTAAACTGTATGTTACATGTAGCAACCCAAAAATTATGTTTGTATTAAAAATTCATTAATTCAATAATTAATGGAACTTTTTTTCGGAAAATAGAGCGATGCTAGCAAACATCAAGATATGTCACATAATACACATGTTCTGTGATTTTGTTTTCATAAAGATGAGAGTACGTTAATCTAATGCAGGATCTCTCCATTCTACTGTATGGTGGGTCAGTGGGTATGACATAGGTGGAAAGAACCGGGACTGGCAATGGGGAGATGGACAGCCAATCGATTCAAGCTTCTGGCGCATTTACGAGCCAAATGGCATTGTGGAGCGATGTGCCGAAGCTCACGGAGGGCAACTTGTACTGAATGATATAATGTGTACCAAGAAGCAAAATTATATCTGTGAGAAAATAATAGCTTAAATGAATAAATATTACATTCACAACAATTCACATGACGTGTTCAAGGTTCTTAAAAAATGTATCGGCCGATTGTAAAATCTATACTTCCTGAAGGTTTCCCTCTCGGAGTGCCGTTGGAATATTTCTAATTTCTTAACATCATATTGGAGGGCTGAATTACCCATTTTATGCTTATTATACATATTCATGAATGCTTCATTTAAAAACCAAAAAGATTATGTAGAATGATTTATTGGTCCGAAAACCCCGACCCATAATCAGCCTTTGACGGTTATTTTGGCGGTAAGGGGCTGGGTTATCTGTCGTATTTTCGGCAAGATAAGGGCTTTAAAATCGGCTGTGCTGTTGCTTTAAAGATTCAATTCTGCTCGAATCCACCGCCATACTGTCCTAAAAAATTAAAGCAGTGACGTCATGCGAGAATTTCGCAAGTCACATGAAAAAGTGACATGTGATCATAAGTATCATGTTATCACAACTGTCTTCATGATCCCGTATGTGTAGACGAAACATGGAACGGACGGGAGCGCTCTACGGAGGGTCGCTAGAATCAACGGTTTTCACTTTAGGAATTTCCCTGACCCTACCCAGTCCTTTACCGCCAAAATAACCGTCAAAGGTTGGGTTTGGGTCAGGTTTTTCTGACTAAGTAATGTTGCGATCGTTATGCTTGGGAGGCCATATTTATGTACTCACAGAAGACCTTGGATGCAAATTTTATTTTCAAAGCACGACATTCTAGCAAATTAGGCACATCATTACTTGTGCAGTACATATAAATTATTCCAGAGACGAAGCACCAATCATAGTTCAAGATAAAGATCCAGGCAGGGAAATATGGCACAATTATTTCAGTCTCCATTACAAGACAATACATGTAGCGAACTCCCGAATTGGGGCATGGTAAGGTGCCTGGAGTGAGCGTCCTCTGCCTGCATGAAACACCCGGCGCGAGAGCCAACTACAAAAGTGTCCAAATAAGTAAAAGATGGTCAATTGGAAAGGGAATACTCAAGAATGTCATAATTATCCTTGATAGGCAAATGTCGAAAGATAACGCGTGTTACATATAGCCCAATTAAAGTCAATACATGAATAAAGTATACACAAGTTGTATTATGTATGCACCTAATAAGTCTTGCATAATAATACTTTAAGTCTGATAAATGAGTTAAAAAGATCCGGACAAAAATCTCAACAGCACTCACAACAGAGCACGAAAATTGAGCATTGACGGACCCCTAGCAAGCTAGAGGTGGGACCAGGTGCCCGGGAGGAGTAGGCATCCCCTGTTGGCTAGCCGCACCCGCCGTTGATGTCCATGCACGAAAATGAAAACATATATAAAACACATGCACTGTCTGAGGCCATTTCTATATAGAAAGTGCTATGGCGACCATGTCAGGGAAAATATTCAAACCACTTACTGTCAAACCCCTCGCGGGGAACTTTTTTTGCGAGCTCCACACGGCAAAGGAAATAAGTGTGACACAAATGAGTTAAAAAGATCCTGACGAAAATCTCAACAGCACTCACAACAGAGCTTCAAAATTGAGCATCGACGGACCCCTAGCAAGCTAGAGGTGGGACCAGGTAACTCAGTAAAAATACACTATTTCTGTTTAGCTCTACAGTTTACTGTAACAATACAATGAATCAGCTTTTATTTATACTTAATGATTGAGACATTTTAGAATTTGTTCCTTTTTGTCTTTCTGTTGAGACAAGCTTCGCACGTTTAAATGGAAACAAATGGTAAACGTGAGCTCATTCATGAGTTGCAAAAAGTGTTGTCCCTGATACTGCAAATCATCTCATTCCTAATCATTTATCCAACGCTACACTACAAATGTATTCTATTACCGGACAAGGCATATACGTTGGATAACCATCTTATAAACATGGTACTCGGCTTGTTTTCCCTTGTATCTGTACATATTTCAATCTGGCTGTGTTATGGAAGTCGGACTTTAAGAGCCCATTTAAAATGTCATGAACAGATCAATCTTCCACATTAATGGAACAGCTCTAAAACTTGATTCAGTTGCATAGTTTTGCCTTCAGTTGGATCTTTGGCATACACATGAGGTTATGTAGAGAATATATTCTCTCACTTGAGACTGATTTGTCCTCGAAATTAGGTGTCAGGAAAAATGTTGTCTTACCCTACAGGGTGAGATAAGCCAATTCCGGAAGTGTTTTAACTGTAACGTCATTGTGACGTCATACATGATTGCTGCGTTAGCCGATCATAATATGAAAAACAATACATGAAAACCTCATATTTGAGCTCTTTTAGACAGTGAGAGAAAAATAATCTATCCCCAAATGTGATCAGGGACACTGAAATCTAACCCTCGTGTCCAGGATTTGCTTTTGTCCACGACTCGACAAGCCTCGTCGTGGTACAATCAAATCCTGGACTCTTGGGTTGAATTTCCTTGTCCCTGATTACATCTTGGGATAGATTCTATTAATCCCTATTTGGATCTGGTCACTTTCGGCCTCGAGTATCGCTGATGATACATTTATTGTTAAACTGCGCATATTGTGTACTAAATTATTACGATAGAAAATTGATTTAGTTCAATTTATCTATTTCAATATTTCAATACTTGTAATGTTCTCGTTTCACGGTCGTGATATACCTATTTAACAACAACCAATGAAATAAAACGTTTAATCTACTTTATTATAAAAAATCCTTTTTAACATATATCTTATAATGTTACGTTTGAGATGGATTATAATTATTTGTAGCATAGCCTTGAAGGCGTAGTAATTTTGGTAGCATGTCTATACCAGACAAATCTTTGGTAGCGTGTCTTTCTTAGACAATCTGCAAACTTGTCCCAGACGACTAAGTCACTGTGTAAAGTATTGATACCACTCGTCCCAGACGAGAATCACAGAAGTCCCAGACGACAAAGTTTAAATTCACACTCGTCCCAGACGAGAAATCATCCAAGTGTTGTTGAGATGAAACAAAGAAATGAAGTTAATATTATATTTACACAATGTACAAAATCCTGTATAAGAAAAGAAATGACATCAAAACATCTCCCTTAGAATCACAAATTAACTTCTCTGATATTCATAAAACGGGGCTCTATTTATACTCACAGGCAGGGATCGACCCGATTTAAACAAAAATCGTGGCCTCTGATTGGTCAGTTGGAATGATCGTCCAATATGTACATAATTAATTAGGGATCGACATTTCTATGAATACTAATTAGGTTGTGAAACAGCGATGTAATTAAACTGATAAATAAAGCAATTAAAAGTACAAATATGGCAATCATTAAGATTAAATATGAAAGTTAAGATATTAAAGATAATTAATACAAACAAAGGTAAACAAATAATTATGTACAAACAACGTATAATAGAGATCGACCGCTGTATCTCGCATGTAAACAAACATGTAAACAATACTTTTCTACATATATTTCATTCATAATGGGAAAAGTGGTACTTCATGTTTTACATACATTTAAAATGCTATTAAAAAATTAAAGTGAGAAATAGTTGAAAATAAATTGCTTGAATCTCGAAGTTTTGTTGTTTTTACCGTCAACGTCCAAAACAATATTCAGTTTTGATACTTTCGTTTTGCGTAATTAGCTCCAATCATAAATCTGTCGTTCACAAATATAAGAACAATGTGTGTTAGTACATCCCTTGTCATTTATAAGCATGGTGGTATCGTAGGCCTCCACACACTGCTCTGATGGAGTATTCGGCTCATTGCCATCCCATATAGAGTCATTGATTGGTACTCCGCTTAACCACATCCAGTGATGATTATCTCCTTTGAAGTCGTAACCTCCAAACCACCAACACCTGTTCACTTTGAAATACATAAATGTCATTGTTAATTGAACAAGAACTCTTTGTGCAAAAAGGACTTTTGTCCCATCTTTGTATACGGAGTAGACTGATATCCAATTCATAGAAGAGTTTAATTTATCTTAATGTTGTTATTACAGATAAACGTTCATTTGAATAAAGTATATTGGGAGGAATTAATTTTCTTAAACGTATGTACATGTTATCACCTATTGAATCTTCTTCCTAAAGTTCTACGACTCTAATTTATTAATAGCATAGACCCTTATTATTGCAGCGAATCGACTCATTCAATTTCTTCTATTCGATCAATTAAATCTCTTAAAATCCATATATTTTGTTTTCTACTGCTATGACTACGATTTCAGTTTCTCTGTTTTTTTCGCAAATAGTCAACTGTGCTGAAAAATGAACAAAACCGATCAACCAATAACCCATTTTCAAGAAAAATTTAATGTTTATGACTGTTTTAAACCTTGATTTTATATTAATTGACACCAGACATCACATCACTTGGCAACATTTTGAATTGTGACGTCATATTTGATCGCACTGACTTTTTGTGTCGTAATCTTTTCTATCTTAACGTTGCAATGAAAACATCGCCAAATTTTGTGATGTTTGGTGTCTGTGATACACCCAATTAATCTTTCACGATAAAATTAGTTCGAATCACCGTTGTCTTTACGTATGGTATTTTATTCACTCAACAATGAAAAGACGCCAAGTTGCAGCAGTGCATGTCATGTTTTAGATCCTTATGATATCAATCCATTGTCTTGAGTGGAAAAACGTTACACGAAAAGACAAAAGTGATCTAAATGAACCTTATCGTGAAAGGGTCTGTTCCGTCTTATCGATTTTACAGGCCTATGTTTCGATTTGTTATGGTATCCGACGAAAAAAAGCATTGTGATGTTATTAAGTTTCTTTGAAAACATCACATATGTAACACTGTTTCCATTCATTTTATGCTCGTTTCCATAGAATTTGATGAAGTCACAATACGTTGACGTCACATACCTGCGCAAATGGGAAGTAAGTTTGTATTTCGAAAAAGACCGAATAATTTTATCAAGAACAAATGGTAAACGTCTTAAAAACAATAGCATAATTTAAGTACAGATAGATTTGCATCATGAACATATCATTACTCTAGATTATTTGACTTACTGTTTACTGCCTGGTACAATAGCACGTGTTTTTCTATTGTTTCTATGGAAATCAGAGTGCTCTTCATTTCATTGCAGCTCTGAGCAGCCTCTGACCAATAAACATTTGATGACGTCATTAGGAGGTAGCACAGTTTACCCGTCGGATCAGTTTGAAAAGGTGCTTCACAGCTTCCATCTGATTGGTCTAAATTAAATGAAATGGAAAACGAAAATAGAGTAAGGGTTTTATTTTTCAGTATCTAGCTTCGTAAAGCAGGATTTTTAAACTGGGACTATTTAGTTTTTATACTTTTCCATTACAAAGAATGATAAAATACATTACAAGAAGGTTCTCAAAGAATGATAAAATACATTACAAGAAGGTTCTCAAAGAATGATAAAATATATTACAAGAAGGTTCTCAAAGAATGATAAAATACATTACAAGAAGGTTCTCAAAGAATGATAAAATACATTACAAGAAGGTTCTCAAAGAATGATAAAGTACAACACCACTTTGTGCATGAGCAGGGAAATCCACTCTTGTATAAAAATTTTGGGATTGACACCTAACACCTCATATCGGGAGTCCGCTTCTTTTCATGTGGTGAAGGTTTTTGTTTGTTTGCTTTGGTTTCTGTTTTATCCTGATTTTGAATGCCTTCGGTTTCTGATTTTTTGAATTATCGATTTTGTGCTGTATACAGGGATATGGTCATTATCCATATTTGTCATTGTAGCATACTCGTAAATTCCGTGTCAAAAATTTGAGAAAATATTAATAACTAGATGGCTACTGTTGCAAGCAACAGACGGATTCCTCCTTTATTAGACCTTCCTCGGAACTGAAGTGTTAAAATCCGAATAAAGAAGATGGAAAAAAAGAATATTTACTTTGGTACCTTATTCACTTAAGCAAATGAGTCAAAAGAGCTTATGTCTTACTTGGGACTCTTATTTATTTATCAACAAAATAGAAGAAAAAGATAATAAATACCTTTCATGTTAACGAAAGTTTTAATCTCCATGATCTATCAATTTTAAATCCTTTAAAATTACTATCTCAAAACAGAATTGCACAATGATTATGCAATGAGAAAATTCCTATAAATCGAAAATGACAACAGCATGAATGTACAGACAAGTAATGCTTCTAAGAAAAAAGGAAACAAAGAACAAAACAGAGTTTCTTTTCACTATGGAAAGTTCAAATAAGAAGTATTATTTGTGCGAATACTAAATAGTTTAAGACACAATCATATGCATTCTACAAGAGTAAATGTTTATTACGACCTTGAGAAAGATTATTTGACCTTGAACCAATGTCACGGATATAAGTTAAGCATTGGAGTTTATTCTCATTAAGATTGATTATAATCTAATAAAAACTCATTATCTTATCAACAAAAGTCTCTTGTGAATGACCTTGGGTCAAGGTCAAGGTGACAGGATATAATACAAGGAATGTTTGTGCCAAGTTTGAACTCTCAAGGTCAAACAGTCTTTGTTTAATACGCAAAATAGTGTTGTAACCTTGAGAATGAGAATATGAACATAGGTCCAGGTCAAGGTGAAAGGGCTTGATTCAAAGATTATATGTATGATGTTTGAACTCTGAAGGTCAAAAAGTCTTTCTTCTATAGGCAAAAGTTTTTTGTGACCTTGGGAATCATAATTTGACCATGAAACTAGGTCAACATTAAATGATTACCTATAAGAAACCTATCATATATTATTAAGTTTACTCTATGTACTCTTTCTTTCGAAATGGAAGCTTACTCCTCCTGGGCACCTGGTCTCATTCGCTTCTTTTCATATGGTGGAGGTTTTTGTTTGTTTCCTTTTATCCTGATTTTGTATGCCTTCGGTTTCTGATTATCTGAATTATCGATTTTGTGCTTTATACAGGGATATGGTCATTATCCATATTTGTCATTCTATTGTTTATATTGCTATTTTTACATCTTAATATCATGAACATTTAGTGCACCTTTATTTTGTCGGAAAGCTTATTTCAAAATGTTCATATAACTATATGAATGAAATATCTACCAAATAAGTTTCTTACCAAATACTTCTCTAAACGTTTTCGCTGTACTGTCTTCAATAAATGAATTCTGTAAGCCCGGGCTTATACCATCGAGTAATGTACATCCACTGTCCGAAAAGGTGAAAGCAACACACATGGGGGATACTTTGCAAATCATGGCGCATTCTGCTAATGTGTTATAACGTAGAATTGCTCCTGTGCCACTAAAGGAATATCCATCTAAATAACCCCATGACTTGTAAAATGTTGCTATGCAAACATCTAATGTGAAAAAAAAATATCAAGCATAGAAATGTATTCAGCATAATAAAAATTGCTATTCTATTTATCATGTTTATGCAATATTTTCATGTTACTCATACTGCTGCGTCTTTCGGTAAATTTTCGGGCGTAATAGCTTTCACACTTTTGGCCATACTACTTTCTTTATATTGACGATCACTGACGAGGATTAAGAACAAGAAACGTGCATGCCTGGTCCATGCTGCAAGTTTTCCGTTCTAAACTGATGCTATTGAATTTGAAGACGTTTAACATTTGTACCTCTTGGTGAGTGTCACTGCTGGTGGACCAGAAGACCCCGAGTGCACACGTAGCAAAGTTCGATCAACTTCGGTTGATCGTTTCTTCAACACATTCGAAAATTTCAGTCACCAAAATTTCTTGAAATTTAAAAAAACGTGGGTCCCGGACGTAGCATCATATCCCATTCATCCTGCTACGCCTTTCGGTACATTTGTGGACATAAGACTTTTGCAGTAGTATACATTGAGTTTTTTTAAGTGGGAATCAACTCCCAGTTTAGGTATTTAGAATTATGAACAATCTAGCTTGAGAGTGAAAATACAAGAGTTATCTCCTCTTTGTAGGAGTTACGGAGTGGTCTATTTCTTCGCAAAATATATGAATTATAGATGGAACAACACGTGACATGTGGTTTTAAGAAATCTTAACGTTTTCAATTTTGGATCCGATCCTTTTTTTATTTAATAAATATATATAATGGTTATCCATTTCGCCAAATGCATTTACAACATATATTTATATATTTGAGATGTTATTTAAAGTACAAAAGGGAGGAGTATCATACTAAACCAAGAAAAACGATTTGAGCCAAGTGATTTGAATAATAGATGAAAGTTGTTGATGCACAACATTTTTTAAAAAAAAATCGATCGTGTTGCTGTTGTTGAAAATATCATGAGTAAGGGCTCTTGTCTTAAATCGGCACCGGCACCGGCACCGGCATCATACTTTGTCATATATGTATGGAAAAGTGGGTATGTGAAACGAGTCCATAATGACAAATATGGACAATGACCATATCCCTGTATACAGCACAAAATCGATAATTCAGAAAATCAGAAATCGAAGGCATACAAAATCAGGATAAAACAGGAACCAAAGCAAACAAACAAAAATCTCCACCACATGAAAAGAAGCGAACTCCCGATACGGGAGTGAGACCAGGTGCCCAGGAAGAGTAAGCATCTCCTGCTTGCATGCAATACCGCCGCTTAAGTTCACATAAGTTAAGATTAGAGTTATACTTCTTTGATCGTAACGAGGTTTGAAACGAATTAATTTTAAAACTAAAATATTTATTGCTTTGCAACTTTTGAAATACTGTTCTCATTATATAAATGAATTTGAAAATATCTAACAAAGAAAGATAAATGCAAAGAGAGAAACATCTGCTACAACCATCGCCTATCTTTTATCAATTTCATATTACCAGTCTTTGGGATTTTCTGATAAATTGAAATATTCCATTCGCAAAATATATTGGCTAATTCGTAATAAGTCTATCATCAATATACTGTTCTCCTCTGATTATTTTATTTTATGCAAGAAATGTTGTTCAGTCAAGTGATTTTTCACGAAAATATCGAAAAACGCATGCTACAACCTGATTACCCCTCATTTATATATGCGTGTTATGTGATATATAACAACATTGAAAAATCACCCAGTCTTAGTGACAATTATGGAAAAACCATATCCCTATCAAGAATGACAAATACCGAAAAACTTTATCCCTATAAAGAAGTACGAAATCGGTAATCGAAAAATCACTAAAACGGAGGGCATACAAAACCAGGATTAAAGAAGAAACAGAAATAAAAGAAATCTACCATATGAAGAGAAGTGAACTATCTATGAAGGAGTGAGATGAGGTGCCCAGGAAGAGTGAGCATCTCCTGCTTGCATGCAACACCCGCCACTTCAATTCGGTAGAAAGGTCACAATTGGTAAACCTCACAATTCGTTAGAAAGGTCACAATCGGTAACTCCCACAAAGAAGTATAGATTGACATGTCATGTTAGATCAACATTATACAAAAAATGTACCATTCTCCATACAATTCTTTTTTTTCTCTTAGTTCATATCAAAATTCCACATTTTATCCCCTTCTTTATACTCCCCCTTTTTGTATCTGCTTCACTCTTACTAATCAGCACCCTCACAATATTGAAAAATCACAAAGACATCAATTTCAGATCATCATTATACCATTCCCCCTATAATTCTAATTTTTTTCACTTTGTTAATATCAAAATTCCACATTCAACCCCCTTCTTTTATACCCCCTTTTTGTATCTGCTTTACTCTTACTAATCAGCACCCTCTTTCTATCCATTCTGTAACAGATGTTCAACATGTGTAGCGATATTTTACCCACCAAATCGTCCTTTGTCTGGTAAGAAGGAGTCAATTTGTGACGTGATTCTGAAAGAATGGGAAGTGTAGGATGGAGCGGGGTCCAGTTTGATACTTAAGATTTCTTAAGACCACATGTCACGTGTTGCTCAATCTATAATTGACCCTTCCGAACGCGGGAAAAATTTGAGAAATTCCATGACGTCACAATGCAATTTCGATGTTTGACCGAGGTTCGGAGCTTGTTTGTCCGAGGTAAACACATGGTAAAAGCATCATGACGTCACGAAATTTTGCATTTTTTTCGCAATCGGAAGGGTCAACTCATAACTTTTGTCAAAAAAAAACTACTCCCTCACTCCCAAGAAGAACAGATAACTCTTGTGTATTTATCATCAAGCTAGATTGTTCCTTCATAACTATTTGTACCATTTGGTGAGTGTCACTGCTGGTGGACCAAGAGTCCCTCCCCGAGGGCACAGGTAGCCAAGTTCGATCAATTTCGGTTGGTCGTTTCTTCAAACGCATTTGAAAATTTCTGTTTACAAAATTTTCTCAAATGTCACCGGTTATCACGATTGTAACCCCGTCCATAAATGAAGCTCAACAAAGCCTTGAGGTACCTTCAGAGCACTGATAATGCGCCTGACCATTTGTTTAGTGCTATTTATGACTTTGAAAATTTTCTAGCCAACAAGAACAGTTAGCAGACACGTTTGACAGACTTTTTTAAAAGACATTAAATAAACGTTTCAGATTTAAATTAGAGAACTTTAAGTGAAATACTGTGTAGGCAAATGAGATAAAATACATAATTTCAACTGAATTAAAGTCAATGTTAACCTTGTATACATTTAATGTTGTTTATTAAGCAAATAATGTAGTCCAGCAATATAATGGTACAAATATCGGATAATTTGAAACCCGCTTTATTTGAAAAGATTTCTTGTTCCCCCTGGATTTCAAACAATCCGGAATCTACTGTATATACCTAAAGCCCATGAATATGATCAAGTCGGTCCAAGCTGTAATGTACTTCATCAAACAATTATTGCATCTTATGGATCTGTACTCTTTCTTATTCAAATTTTGTCTTCTTTTTCTTTGCACATAACAAACCACAATAATTGGTATGATAATCACACTTCTAATTCATTCTGTTTGCTTCACGCATTCTGATTGGTTCACAGGATTTCTACAAGCATGTATAACGACGATATACATGCCGCAAACCGACTCACTTGACATACTTCAATATATATTCCTACGTCAATTTGCACGTTACAAGCTTTAGCGCACTTTTTGCGTATGACGTCATGCTTTCCTTTGTTCTTCGCTCCTGTGACGTCATACTGTGACGTAAAACTACAAGGCACGAGCTTGTAAATGGCGTTCTCCACATGTAAACAACAGAGCAAGTAAGTTTGTTATTGATAACACTTTGATTTTTGGCGATTGTAATAAATACGAAGCAGTTGTATTTCATATTTTGCAGCGCAATTATTTCTGTTGGTCGTTGTTAGTCCTCCGTAGCAACAAAACCTCTTGAGCGATGCGTAAAACCCTCTGAGGGGTATAAAAAGTTAGAATATGTCACATGAATTAGAATAGGGATAAACGTACTGTGTTTTGTGGTTCCGACAGGTACATGTTGGATATACTGTTGGAAACATACGTTATACCGTCGGGGACAAGCAGGGTGATATAAAATACAAATCAATTGTCACACGTGAAATATGAATGTTATATAGAGTATGACATAAATGAGCGATAGATAAGTTTAAAAAGAGATTGGGGAAAACTTACAAAAATCAGAATACACATTTGGCCTTTTATCAATGAGACATAAAATATATTTTTTGCTATTTCGGATACTAGCAATTTCACCGATAAATATCATCGAAATTAAAGGAGTTTAACATCTTAGCACCATCCCTCCAATGCTATTTTGAACATAGATTTTATTTGGATATGCTACTGAATCGACCCTACAAGAAATTTGAAGCCGCGCGCTCTCTGTGATGTAAATGTAAAAATCTAACTTCAAAATATTAAAGAGGGCGCTACCGAAACTATTTATGGTGGCGCCACCGAAAGCATCACTGATGAGAATTTAATATTCGAAACACGTGTCTGGTGCATGTAAATTGATATGGAATTTTCTTCAAGGAGGTAGAGAGTTGGAACCCTTCGACATTATATGATTAACAAAGGAATCAACAATCCTCTGTGATAATTTAAAATCTTTTTAGTGAAAGCTGAAATCGAAATCTTTTATTTTAATAATTATTTAGATATCAAAAAGTCTCGGATCAAAATATTAAAAGGTTAAAATTACTTAAAATTTACGTTTTATCCATTGTTCAATTGATAATTTCCGTTTTCAAGAAACATGATCAGTGATTTTTTTTGTAGCAAAAGATTTAATGTATAATTCATATCACTTGGCTCAAATCTGAATTGAAATTGTTGTGCAATGAAAGATAACGATATTTTTTTCCCTTTAGACATCGTTTCACCTGTTGTGTCATCTATAATTCAAATTATTTGTCGAGAAACACAATCGATTAAAAAAATGTTTTGCATCAACAACTTCCATCTATCATTCAAATCACTAGGCTCAAATCGTTTTTATCTTGGTTTTTTGTATCTATAATTCATATTATTTGTCGAGAAACACGATGAATTTTTTACAAAAATGTTGTGCATCAACAACTTCCATTTATTATTCAAATCACTTGGCTCAAAACGTTTTTTTCATGGTTTCGTATGATGACCCCCCTTTTGTACTTTAAATAACATCTCAAATATATAAATATATGTTGTAAATGCATTTGGCGAAATGAATAATCATTATATATATCTATTAAATAAAAAAGGATCGGATACAAAATTGAAAACGTTAAGATTTCTTAAAACCGCATGTCACGTGTGTTCCATCTATAATTCATATATTTTGCCAAGAAATATACCATTGGTAAGAAGGAATATAATGACATTAATTTAATTTTGTCCGTAATTGGTTTCTCTATTTATAAGTGGTTCCATATTAGTGATATAAGGAGAGAAAATATTAATATAAGATTCATTCTAATCAACGAGCTGAATAAGAAAAATTTATGCTTCTTAAAGAATACAAAAATATTGTTAATTTAATCAAATTTATAGACGGAATCAAATATTAGTTATTTAATTCCTTTTTATATATTTACTATATCGATAACTAATCGTCACAAAATTGAATGATATATATATTTATTTTTGATGTTTAAAGACTTTGTATCGATATATCGATGTATTTTGATGTTCTGAAATTTAAAATAAATGAAAGGTGTGGTGATGAATAAAAGGCTCATAAGAAAGAAAAACTTATATGATAATATGTGTAAAATTGTTAATTACAACGCGCAATTAAAATGCACCTAATATACAGTAACATACTAACAGATATAGTTTTGTAGTATAATGTTGACAAAAAAGGAATATTTATCCCATGACTGATAATTGGTTGATAATATGAAAGAATGACAGACATTTACTTGAAAATGTTTGTCGAGCCTGGTATCTGAGCACCTTAAGAAAAAAAAAAAAAAAGAAATAGACCACTCTCTCACTCCCACGAAGAGCAGCAACTTGCAACAAGGTCATTGGCGGCACAGGCTTGCAATATAACCTTGACGTCATCGCTATTTTCCTACGCCATTTCACGCAATGATAAAACCCAAGAGGCATCGCAGGTACAGCATGTCGTCACAGTGACGTCATTCGAACTTCTGACGGAAACAGTGCAAATGATTCGAAGGCAGAGGCACATATTTTAGTGTTTAGGAGCGCGTAAATGGGCAATGAAGGAAACGATTCTTATCTTGATGTAGAAAATTTACAAGGCTCACGTTGAAAGACGGTAGGTTTCGATTTATAGCTATAATTTGTATTTTTACTGGAGACTTCCCGCTCAGCTGATCGTGTTGGCAACGTACGAATGAAGAAAGAATCCCTGATACTGAATCGTATTGTGCACATCGAAATAAAAGCATTGCATGTACACTGTATACCTCATAAATGTAGTCAATTTTGATGGTATATACTTGCAATACTTTATTAACTAATAAGAAGCCCCGGTTCCAGTCTGCAAGAATCTTGCAGACAAAGAATAGGCGATGACGGTAGAGGTAGATTTCAAAGTGAAGAAAAGTGGAACTGCAATCGGACGCATGCGTAATAGATTGGATGAGCAGATAACTTTTGTATTTTCATTCTCAAACTAGATTGTTCCTACATAATTCTATATACCTAAACTGGGAGTTGATTCCCACTGTCGCCTTAAAAATACTCAATGTATACTACTTTTGGCCGTATCACATTCTTTAGATTGAGGATCAGTACTCGAAACGTGCATGTCTGGTTCATTCTACAAATTTATCTGTTCTTAAACGATGCTATTGATTTTGAAGACGTTTAAAATTGGCAAAGAGTATAGCTTACTAGTGACATCTCCTCACATTCACATAATTCACACTTTTTTTCAACTATTTACTTCTTCTTAATTGTAATTAAATGTTGGTATGTGGTTGTGGTAAGTGTTGTCGCCTTAATTAACGACTTTTTATTGGATAACTTAAATGGTTTTCTCCTAACAAATTCACATGTGAAATTGTTTTGCTTAATGTCAGCTGCAATACTGCTATTGACCAAATTATCTCAAATTCGGTGCAATATGTTTTTACATGTACATGTATGTCAGCACTAGGTGAATGTTGTTTAATACTGCCCTTAAAATTCATTATTATCAATCACTTAAGATTTCTTTATCATATTGGATGCGCAAAGTCTGTATTTTTGTGAATAAAAAAGTATTAGCTGCAGTAACAATTTAAAGTTATATTGTATTACAATTGTAACAAAAGATTAGAAAACGGCGGTCATTCATATAACTTACAAAAATGAAGCACTTTTTAGTCTTTACATATCGAAAATGTATACAGTAAATTATTACCTTTTCTTTAAGACTCATATTGAAGAATTTCATGACGTAAAGAAATCTACCCTTTTTACTTTTTATGATCATTATCATTATTTTTTTTTTCAACATTTCAGTAAGAAGCAATGAAATAGACATACAGCTTGTATTTATAAAGTCTTAAATAAAAAAAAACAAACCTACAGATACATACCGAAATATACGATTATAAGAGGTATACGATGCATTTCCTATTGTCAAATCAAATTAATGTTCAAATATCCTCCAAAATGCAAAATTCCTGTTCTCAGAATACCAATAGTTAATATACGTTTTCATGAGGAGTTGCTGTTACACACAACAGATAACAAGTAGCATCATAATTTATTCAGTGACATAAATTTATCCACGACTCGCAGCACATAAGAGAATGGATGAAGATGGTATCATTTTCAAATGCTGGAAAAGCCTTAATAAAGCTGATGGTCCTTTAAATCAATGATTGAAGATCGTGAATCAAACTTAAGGAAGAAAAATACTCTTTCCTGTTGTTCTCTTAATGAATTTTTGAATCAATAGCTAAAAAAACTTATTTGGAGTGTTGAAATTTACAACCAGTATGTGATGACAAAGACAATGGAAATTCTAAGAATGAAATGTCTTGAAGAAGAGAGATCTAAAAAGATTTGTTCCGTAGCTTTGATCTTTTACACAAAGGTGAATCATTCAAAAAGCGAACTTTCCCTGGAAATAAAAAACAGATAATGAAATGTTTACAAATTATTTTGTAGATTGAGATTTGCCTCACACAATCTATCCGTGTAAACTTGAGGTGAAAAACCTCACTGAAAGCGTTAATACTCCGTCATATTTAGATCTCATGTTTCTTTTGATGAAAATGGTCACCTGAATAGCTAGTATATGACAAACGTGACGACTTCAACTTCAAAATTACAAATATCCCTTTCCTAAGTAGTAACATTCCTTCGCCCCCTGCCATGACAGTATGCTGTATTCATACTGCAATTGATACGCTATTCCAGCGCAAACTCAATCTACAACGACGTCGACTTTGTTCTTAGGGCAAGGCTAGCAACCCCCCCCCCCGAAAAAAAAAACTATTGCACAAAGGATGCATTTGTGAACGACTGACTTTGTCACTGCAAATTGTGTGGACGATACGATGAAAATATTAAACATTATAGCATACCGTTATCCTCCATGCTGGAAGATGGTTTTGGTTAGAACCATTCAAAACATTGAATTTATCAATATAGTGGATATGAGTTTAAGTGGGTCCAGAACAGTACTTATCCGAAAGAACCCCATCGGAAAGCTCTGGATCAAATATGACGTCACAATAGAAACGGCGACATTGGCGCGTTTTTCGCAATAACGTCAGGATTAACGTAACGTAGAAATAAGGGGGAGGGGGTAACAAAATCACTAAAACTTTTAAACATTGACGGTAAAATTTCAGTAGGAATTTATCGGTGTTTCACTTGACATTTGAAAAAAGATAATATCAAGTTTTTACGGTAAATAAATGATAGGGTTTCAGATAAGCGGACTTTATTATAAAAAATTAGCAACTCGAAGACGTCTTGAAAAAAGACATAAATTTATCTCCTTTCGTCAATTTCTTTTTAAAGTCTAAGTGATCATTTATAAGTCTATAAATATCCGATTGTCCACATCATATCTAAATGAAATGATTTTATTTTAAAATTGTAACATTATGAAATGTTTCCAAAACTAATAACGTTAAACGTCTTCAAATTTAACAGCATCATTTCAGAACAGAGAAAACTTCAGCATGGACCAGACATTCACGTTTCGGGTACTTAACCCTCGTCAGTGATCCTCAATCTAAACAATGTAATATTGCCAAACGTGGAACTTTCTCAAACTACCTGAATTTTATCTAGATATATCCGTGATTGCACCTATATGGAAATAAAGAAATATCCGTAATTACTATCCCGCATTTATCATAACAGAGGCTCTCCGGATAATCACACCATTAATTTGCTACTTACCTGGAAGATGGCCGCCCTAAGTCGGCACCGGTCTTTTTTGTTTATGTGTAGTATTTTGTGTTTGGTCTTTTAATGTCCTGTTTGGTGTTCCTAGTCCCTTTTGTGTTTCTCGCTGTGTATGTCTTCAATGTGTTTTCACTTGGAGTGTTTTTGGTGTTTTGCTGTGGATTTTGCAACCGAGTCTTGTTGGAGATCCCTTCCTTTCATCCTCAATTTCTTTCAGTTTTATAAGGAATAAGTATAGCCATTTTGTGTTGAAGAAAAAACGATATATATTTCTTTTATTTATTTATCAAAGGCAATAAACTTCAAGACTGTGGAGGGAATTTCACTACCGATGCAACGGGGATGCTCTGTTACTTTATAATGGATGGTGATTCTAATGAGTTATCGTTCGTTGATGCAATGTCCAGTTGTATTAACATGAATAGTGTTTTAGCTTCCTTTGAATCAGTTTACAAGTTGAGGAAATATCGAGATGTTATCACTGCACAAATAGGTATGTTTATTAAAAGATGTTACCTTACAATTGTTTGCGATGAAGTTGTCGGCTGTTTTTGTTATTTTTCAATAAGGTCGCCGAAATCATCAAATTTAATATATACGATTTCTAAGATCTGATAAGTGACTGTAGACGATTTCCGAGATGTTTCATCTGATATCTAGACTCCGGACATAACATACTGTGGCGACGTTTTCCAATGTGACGACATAACATAAAAAATCATCGATTAATTATGACGTTACAACTCAAACGTTTGTCAAGGTACGTGGTGTCCGTAGACTGATTCGTTTTTAACGGTCTATTCTGAGAACTTGAAAATGAACTATTGATGCAATCGTTATGCTAGGTTTACACTTAGCCACGATGCCCTACAATGTCTACGATTGAGCAAAATCGTGGAGCTCCACGATTCTATAAATGAAATTGGTCTTCGCACGCTCTCCGACGCTCCATCACGCTCTGATACGCGCTGTAGCGATTTGTTACGATTGTAGATAAGATCTGTTATGATTTGCATCCCGTTCTCTCAAGCTTCGTTACGTTCCCGCACGATTACCAAGATGAGCTATTACGCTTTGCCACGCTCTATCACGGTTCCCTACGCTTATCAAGTTTTGTTGCGATCTTTTACGATGCAGGAATACGATTTGCCGCGATTTAACACGATTTGATATGAAATAGACAACCAGTTTCAATACCACTTGCAATATCCGAACAAGATTAAGCTTAATATCCAGGAGATGAATATTTTATATAGCAAAAGTCAGGAAATGGCATTGATGAACCTTATTTAATCTTTCTTTTTTTTTTATTATTAAAGTTAACATTTTTCTTGAGCAATTCAAATCTTTGATTGCGTGTATATGTTACAGGGAATAAGTGTAATCAGGGATTTCATGTAATTCCTGAAATTTAGGGATTTTGTGTAATCCCCGTTTCGATTAGTTATTACATGTTATTCCTGAAATTGGCCAGGTATTTCATGTAATTCCTGAATTTTTCATGCATTTTTACACTTATTTCCTAACCTTAAGTTCTCCTTATTTTCAGTTTTGAAATCTGTTATTTTTGGCTCAGTTGATGCTGAATATCCTCTCTGTCAAGTACCCAGAACTAGTTATGCCAAATAAGTGAAAATATTCAAACTAGAATAGGTAATTTTTATCAAAATATTCCCCAAATTTCGAAGTTGATTTATCATGTTTATCATTATCCATGCAAAATGGACATAAAACAAACCCATGAGCGCAAAGAAAAAGAATTTATCAAACAAAATTGATGGTAGTACTCTAAAACATATATCAAAAGTTTCAATCGGAAACATTAGTATGAATAACCCTCATTAACGTATCTTGATAATGGGCAAAAAAATATAATGACAAAATGGTCTAATTTTCAATAAGTTATCATGTTATGTCTAAATAAGTTTAAGATAATATTCAAAATTACTTTTTTGGCGAGGCAACGGATGTTCCCGTCCGACAGCAAGCATTATAATACGGAAGTGTTCCAACTCTATACCTTCATGAAGAAAATTCCAAACCATTTTTTCTGCACCAGACACGTGTTTCGAATATCAAATTCTCATCAAAATTCATTTCAGTATCGCCCTCTTTAATGTTTTGAATTTAGATTTGTACATTTACTTAACAGAGAGTGCGCGGCTCCAAATTTCCTGTAGGGTCGATTCAGTAGTCCATTCAGTAGCACATCCAAATAAAATATATCTTAAAAATAGCATAGAAGACCAGACTGAGTATGAAGGTCCATAAAACAAATCTATGTGAATAATTATTCCTATTTCCCGGTTAAAAAAAATGGATACCCCCTTCCCTCGTGCACATCTAAATACTAAGATATTTTAATTGCAACAAGTTTCATTGAAATAAAATAGATGCAAAGAAAAGATTATGGGATGAAGCGATCACCATGGCAGTTTGGTACAATGGCTGTATTGAGTTACATAGTCCAATCAAGATTCCATGCATAATCATCAGTGGGTCAAAATCAATCTGTGCAACCGTAGTGTCTGCTCAAGAGTAATTGACATAATCAGCCTTAAAAGCATCTCTGATTATATGGGTAACCATTTTGTCTCTTTCGGTAATAGGGTTTTATATTATGAACATGTAAAATGTCTATCATATCGCAATTTCATCATTTTTAAATGATTTTGGCGGTGAGGAAACAAGTGTAAAAATGACCAAATATTTTAGGAATTACATGTAATCCCTAAAAATTTGGGGATTTCATGTAATCCCTAAAATGACCAGGGATTACACGTAATCACTGAACCTTTCAGGAATTACATGAAATCCCTGATTACACTTATTCCCTGTAACATATATATTTAACTCGTTCGAAGACAATTAATGCAGCACCTCACTGATTATCAAGACTTTTTTCTTAGTCTTCTTCATATGTTAGAAATTGTTGCTGATGTTAAAAACACTTTTAATCTATCAAAAACGGGTTGTCTTATTATAATTTTCTTTATAGAAATATTGGAATCGCAACGAATCTTGTAGATCGTGGACTGAATCGTGGAAACCGTAACAAATTGTCAAAGAGCGTGAGTGAAATCGTAGTGGGTCGTAGGAGAACGTGTTTCACCAAGATATCCAACGATCGCACATTACAATCTGTTGCGCTTTGTCAAGATCTGTTACGCTCTACTACGCTCCACCACGTTCACTACGCTCTCCTACGCTCTCTCTCGATGTAACGGATCAATCGGGACAATCGTAGCAAATTTTTTGAGAATCAAAAATTTTGCCACGATCTCTGCGATCTCCTACGATCATCACGATTCCACCACGCTCTCTTACGATCTTCACGATTCAACCCCACGCTCTCTTGCGATCTCTACGATTCACCTCAATCGGGGCAATCGGGGCGATCGTGGCTAAGTGTAAACCTAGCATTACCATATCAGCTTTCTTTAAAAATGAAGTGTGAAGCTTTAAGAATTCACAATCGTATCATCCTACTTTCTTCCGCATAGAGATGTATCGCGCTTCCTGTTGTTCGATATGTACTTTTTTGGTTATACATAAATAAACCAATGTAGATCAAGCAACTGGGATGCGCGATGAATCCCTGTGATCCTCCTTTCAAAATATTCCTCAAACATTTCCAATGGGTATTTCGTTTCCCTTTTCATGATAATGAACAAATAAGCCCATGATAAAATATGAATAGCACCTTGGTCAAAATGTTGGCAGAATACCTAGAAATGCAGTACTCGTAAGAGACGCGGTAGGGGGGTATATCTCGGCTTGTAAAGGAGGTACTGATTTCAAATTTTGTACGAAGCTCCCATATATGGACTTATCTTTCTAAAAAGTGGGTCCTGTAGCATTATATCCCACCTATCCTGCTACGTCTTTCGGTAAATTTTTATACATTATACTTTTCACACTCTTTGACAATATTACATTCTTTAGATTAAGGATCACTGACGAGGGTTAAGTACCCGAAACGTGCATGTCTGGTCCATGCTGAAACTTTATCTGCTCTTAAATGATGCTATTGAATTTGAAGACGTTTAATATTTGAACCACTCGGTGAGTGTCACTGCTGGTGGACCAGGAGTCCCCGAGGGCACATATAGCCAAGTTCGATCAACTTCGGTCGACCGTCTGTCTCTTCAACGCATTCGAAAATTCCTGTTATCAAAATTTCTTGAAATTTCTAAAAAGTGGGTCCTGTAGCATCATATCCCACCTATCCTGCTACGTCTTTCGGTAAATATTTGTACATAATACTTTTCACACTCTTTGGCAATATTACATTCTTTATATTAAGGATCACTGACGAGGGTTAAGTACCCGAAGCGTGCATGTCTGGTCCATGCTGAAAATTTATCTGCTCTTAAATGATGATAATGAATTTGAAGACGTTTAAAGGCCGACGGGGGACTATATAAAGGGACAGGTAAATTTTCGGTCATTTTCTCACTGACCGCTATAGGGTAAACATCTCTTATTGGTATCTGATTGGTTCCCTTTAATCCTTTTACCCCTATCAATTTTTGATTGACAACTTAAAACAGATGAGACTTGGGTATCTCATTAGCATCATAAAGGATTACCTTCCGTTTGTCATTGATGTAACACGCCGCTCGCAGACGGCGTTGTCTTCAAAGACGGTATGCCACGCCTATTAAGTTTATGTCACTCAGGTATACCTATTAATGACCGGGTGGTTCCCAACGTCGGCCTTCAACATTTCATACTATACCGAAGGAAAGGGGTATTGACACTGAGCAGCCTATTTCTGAAACTGAAACAATTACTTGTCGATTTTTTTGATAGACGCCGAGTTAAACCCTTAAAATAACCCGTAATACATCAAGCAACCGGGAAGCGCGATAAATTCATGTGGTATTTCGGTGATAATTTTGAATTAAAAGAAATCGCCCTCCTCAAGTAAAACCGTTTTAGTAAAAACATTAGAAACTTATAACCTAAAAATTGAAGAAAGTGATGTAAACGTAAACTGAATGTTACATGTAGCAACCCAAAAATTATGTCTGTATTAAAAAGTTTTTGATTCAATAATTAATGGAACTTTTTTCGGAAAATAAAGCGAGGCTAGCAACCATCAAGATATGTCACATAATACACATGTTCTGTAATTTTGTGTTTACAAAGATGATAGTACATTTATTCTAATGTAGGATCTCTCCTGTATGGTGGGTCAGTGGATATGACATAGGTGGAAAGAACCGGGAATGGCAATGGACAGATGGACAGCCAATCGATTCAAGCTTCTGGTGCATTAACGAAATGGCATCACGGAGCGATGTGCCGAAGCTCATGGAGGGCAACTTGTACTGAATGATATAATGTGTACCAGGAAGCAAAATTATATCTGTGAGAAAATAATAGCTTAAATGAATAAATATTACATTCACAACAATTCACATGACGTGTTCAAGTTTCTTAATAAATGTTTCAGCCGATTGTAAAATCTATACTTCTTGAAGGTTTCCCTCTTGGAGTGCAGGTGGAATATTTCTAATTCCTTAACATCATATTGGAGGGCTGAATTACCCATTGCATGTTTTTTATACTTATATTCATCAATGCTCCATTTAAAAACCAAAAAGATTATATATAATGATATTTAGTCCGAAAACCCCGACCTATAAACAGTCTTTGACGGTTATTTTGGCGGTAAGGCGGTAAGGGGCTAGGTAATCTATCGTATTTTCGGCAGGATAAAGGCTTTAAAATCGGCTGTGCTGTTGCTTTAAAGTTTCAATTCTGCTGGAATCCACCGCCATACTGTCCTAAAAAGAGCAGTAACGTCATGCGAGAATTTCGCAAGTCACATGATAAAGTAGCATGTGATCATAAGTATCATGTGATCACAACTGTCTTCATGATCCCGTATGTGTAGACGAAACATGGAACGGACGGGACGGCTATACGGAGGGTCGCTTTAATCAACGGTTTTCACTATAGGAATTTCCCTGACTCTACCCAGTCCCTTACTGCCAAAATAAACATCGAAGATTGGGTTTGGGTCAGGTTTTTCTGACTAAGTAATGTTGCGTTCGTTATGCTTGGGAGGCCATATTTATGTACTCACAGAAGACCTTGGTTGGCAATTTATTTTTTCAAAGCACAACATTCTTGCAAATTAGGCACATCATTACTTGTGCAGTACATATGAATTATTCCAGAGACGAAGCATCAATCGTAGTTAAAGATAGAGATCCAGGCAGGGGAATATGGCACAATTCACAGGGATTTTTCACGCTAATACCGGTTTCCCTATTTACTATATATGTTAAAGGGGTCTAATTCGGCGTTAAACGAAAAACTGACAAGTCATCGTTAAGTCTTCAGATATAGGCTAATCAATGTCAAAACATATTTTCTGTGGTATTTTTCGATAGATAAATTCATACTGAATCTTCCTACGAAAGGGGTAGGGCCACGAAGCCCGATATTGGCCCTAATTTTGATAAATTTTGAACATTGTACTTCATAAAAGTTTGAAGTGTTATTTGACATTTTGAAACGTTCTCTACTGAAATACGAATCTACTTTTTGTAAACATTGCTTTTATCAACACCTTTTAGCCCTTTGAAAACACCAAAATAGGTCATAATCGGCGAAATTGATGCAAAAACTCAATATTTCTATTAAATTAGCAATGGCCGCATGCATTAACTATGATGGAAAATTTATATGTGAAAGATTATCATTATATCCTCTTTTCATAAAAGTTTTATCTCAGTTAACGCATGCGGCCACATTGAATTCTACGACAAAAGACAAAATTCCTAGCAATTTTCGCCATATTTTGTCAATAACGTCAAAATGACGTCACTTCATGACGTCATTACAGTTAAATGGCACATTGTTTGGTGATATTATTCTTTTCATGAAAAGCGGTAAACATTCGTGTATTTTCAGGAGAGATATCAAGTATTCCTCATGAAATTTATTTTAAGAGAAAAATCAAGGGCCGATTTAGGGGTCTCGTGGCCCTACCCCTTTGAAATCAGTACCACCCTTTCAAGCCGAGATATACCCAATACCGCTCTCTTATGAGCGCCACATTTCTAGGTCGGACAAAAAGTCCGATGATAATGAAGCAGTATAGACAAAATTTGGTTACTGCTTGATCGTTTAAAGGTCCGAACACTTCAAAGACATACAACTGCATGATATCTCCCCTTCAGATGCTTGGAATCAAACATCGCTGGTATATGAAACCCCTCATACAGCTACCTCTTTGCATGTAAACGTCTTCAAATTGTATAGCATCATTTAAGAACAGATAAATTGGCAACGTGGACCAGACATGCACGTTTCGGGTATTTAACCCTCATCAGTGATCCTAAAATCAAAACAATGTAATATGCCGAAAAGTATGAAAGTTACTATGTCGAAAAGCGTACCGAAAGACGTAGCAGGATGGGTGGGATATGATGCCACAGGACCCACTTTTTAGAAATTTCAAGAAATTTTGATAACAGAAATTTAAAATGCGTTGAAGAAACGATCAACCGAAATTGATCGAACTTGGTTACATGTGCCCTCGGGGACTCCTTGTCCACCAACAGTAACACTCACCAAGTGGTATAAATGTAAACGTCTTCAAATTGAATAGCATCATTTAAGAACAGATAAATTGGCAACATGGACCAGACATGCACGTTTCGGGTACTTAACCCTCATCAGTGATCCTAAAATCTAAACAATGTAATATGCTGAAAAGTATGAAAGTTACTATGTCGAAAAGCGTACCGAAAGACGTAGCAGGATGGGTGGGATATGATGCCACAGGACCCACTTTTTAGAAATTTCAAGAAATTTTGATAACAGAAATTTAGAATGCGTTGAAGAAACGATCAACCGAAATTGATCGAACTTGGCTACATGTGCCCTCGGGGACTCCTGGTCCACCAGCAGTGACACTCACCAAGTGGTATAAATGTAAACGTCTTCAAATTGAATAGCATCATTTAAGAACAGATAAATTGGCAACGTGGACCAGACATGCACATGCGTGTATATGTCTTTCATCATGTTCATAACTCTGCACATGTTGAATTTAATCTCACTTAAATCTGACTCTTTTCTTATTTCAAAGTCGTTAAAAAGACTTTATTTGAAATTGCACTAAGCATATATCTGACTATTTCGTGCAATGTTATGTATTTGAGATGTTCGCATCGTTGAATGGTCAAGCGGTGCCTCGAGTTGATCACTGATGCCTGATTATCATCGGACACCTTTTGTCCGACCTAGAAATGCGGCGCTCATAAGAGAGCGATATTGGGCATACCTCGGCTTGTAAAGGAGGTACTAATTTCAAATTTCGTATGAAGATTCATTATGAATAAATTCATTATGAATAAATTTATCGAAATATACCACAGAAAATAGGTTTTGACATTGGTGAGCCTACATCTGAAGACTTAACGATGACTTGTCGGTTTTTCGTGAAACGCCGATTTAGATCCCTTTAACACATAAAGTAAATAGAGAAACCGGTATTAGCGTGATAAATCCGTGTGGGCACAATTATTTAAGTCTCCATTACAAGCAAACTCCCGAATAGGGGCATGGCAAGGTGCCTGGAGTGAGCGTCCTCTGTCTGAAACACCCGCCGCGAGAGCCAACTACAAAAGTGTCCAAATAAGTAAAAGAAAGTCAATTGGAAAGGCCGTACTCAAGAATGTCCTAAATTATCCTTGATAGGCAAATGTCTAAAGATAACTCATGTAACATATAGCCCAATTAAAGTCAATACATGAATAAGGTATGCACAAGTTGTATTACGTATGCAGCAAATAAGTCTTGCACAATTATACTATAAGTCTGATAAACTCAGTAAAAATACACTATTTCTGTTTAGCTCTACAGTCTACTATAACAATACAATGAATCAGCATTTATTTAAACTTAATGATTGAGACATTTTTAGAATTTGTTCTTTTTGTCTTTCTGGTGAAGAAAGGTTCGCACGATTTAAAGAAAATGAATGGTAAACGTGAGCTCATTCATGATTTGCAAAAAGTCTTGTTCCTGATACTGCAAATCATCTTAATCCGAATACTTTATCCAACGCTACACTAGTCCCTTATCGGACAAGGCATATACAGTTTTCCCATAGAATAACCATGTGATATATATGGTACTCGACTTGCTTCAGTTGTATCTGAACATATTTCAATCTGGCTGTGTTATGGCAGTCGGACTTTTAGGGCCTATTTATAATGCCATTAACAGCCCAACCTTCTGCATTAATGAAATTGCCATAAAACTTGATTCGGTTGCATAATTCAGCCCTTACTTGCTTTGGCATAAACATGAGGTCATGTTGAGAATCTAACTTTTCAGATAATCCCCATTTGGATCTGGTCGCTTTTGGTCTCGAGCTTCACTGATGATACATTTATTGTTGAATTGCACATATTGTGCACTAAGTTATTTCGATAGAAAATTGATTCATTTCAATTTATCTATTTCAATATTTCAATAGTTGTAATGTTCTCGTTTCACGGTCGTGATATACTTATTTAACGAATAACCAATGAAATAAAACGTTTTATCTACGTCATCATAAAACCCTTTTAACATTTATCTATGTACTAATACATAAACATCAAAGATGGACCTACAAGTTTTTCAGTCTCAAAGTCGCGAAGGCAAGGCCTAATCGTGAGAATTACCATCGGAACGGTTGCAAACCCGGCATGAACAACATTCCTAAGCGAGACAAGGTGCCCGGGGTGAGTCAGCGTCTCTTTATTGCATGCAGCACCCGTCGCAACAGCTCCATGAAAACCTGTCAAATTCGGTGATTGTCTCGATATACATTTTGATGTACAGATCTTGTTTGGTGATGACGACAGCCACTCAATCACAATGTAGATTGTCACTGATCATTCTGGAAAGGGGGGTCTGATATGCTTTTATTGTATCCCCGTAGCGATGTCATGTAAAACATTGACGTTTAATATGGAATATCATTATTTCATTCATACCGTAAATAGTGGTACTTCATGTTCTACATACATGTAAAATGCCATTCAAAATTAAAGTGAGAAATAGTTTGAAATAAATAGCTTGTATCTCGAAGTTTTGTTGTTTTTTGTTTTTTTTTCGTCAACGTCCAAAACTATATTCAGTTTTGATACCTTCGTTTTGCGTAATTAGCTCCAATCATAAATCTGTCGTTCACAAATATATGAACAATGTGCGTTAGTACATCCTTTATCATTTATAAGCATAGTGGTATCGTAGGCTTCCACACACTGCTCTGAAGGATCATTCGGCTCATCGTTCTTCCATATAGAGTCATTGATTGGTACTCCGCTTAACCACATCCAGTGATGATTATCTCCCTTGAAGTCGTAACCTCCAAACCACCAACACCTGTTCACTTTGAAATACAAAAATGTAATTGTTAAGTGAACAAGAACTCTGTACATAAGGGAAATTTGTTCCATTTTTGTATAAGGAGTATAGTAGACTTATTAGATTCATATAAGAGTTTAATTTATCGTAAAGTTGTCAGTACAGTTCATTTGAATAAAGTATAAAGGGATGAATTATTTTTTTAAATGTATGTCATGTTATCTATCACCTTATTTATCTTCTTCCTAGAGTTCTACGCTTCTAATTTATTAATAGCATAGATCCTTATTATTGCAGCGAATCAACTCATTTGATTTCTTCTATTCGATCAATTAAATATCTTAAAATCAATATATTGTATTCTACTGCCATGGCTCTGATTTCATTCTTCTTTTTTTTGCAAATAGTCAACTGTGCTGAAAGATGAAACAAACTCGATGAACCAATAGCTCATTTTCCAGAAATTGTTTATGACTGTTTCAATCCTTTATTTTATATGCACAGATAGCAGACGTCACACCATTGGCAACATTTTGAATTGTGACGTCAGATTTGATCGCACTGACTTTTTGTGTCGTCATCTTTTCTATTTTGACGTTACAACGAAAACATCGCAAAATTTTGTGATGTTTGGTGTCTGTGATCCACCCAATTAATCTTTCACGATAAGGTTCGTTCGGATCACTTTTTTTCTCTGCGTATGGTATTATATCAACTTAAAGCAATGAAATGACGTCATATTGCAGCAATGCATGCCACGTTTATGACGTCATTCTATTGTCTTGAGTGAGAAAACGTTACACGAAAAGACAAAAGTGATCCAAATGAACCTTATCGTGAAAGGGTCTGTTCCGTCTTTTCGATTTTACATGCCTATGTTTCGATTTGTTATAATAGTATCTGACGAAAAAAGCAGTTTGGCGTCATTAAATTTCTCTGAAAACGTCACATGTGTAACACTGTTTCCGTGAATTTTATGCTGCTTTCTATAGAATTTGATGACGTCACAATACGTAGACGTCACATGCCTGCACAAATTGGAAGTTACTCTGTATTTCGAAAAGAACGAATAATTATATTAAAAACAAAAATATGACATTACGCTAGTTTATTTTACTTACTGTTTACTGCCTGGTACAATAGCACGTGCTTTTCTATTGTTTCTATTGAGATCAGAGTGCCCTTCATTTCATTGCAGCTCTGCGCGGCCTCTGACCAATAAACATTTGATGACGTCATAAGGAGGTAGCACAGTTTACCTGTTGCATCTGTTTGAAAAGGTGCTTCACAGCTTCCATCTGATTGGTCTAAATTAAATGAAATGGAGAATGAATGTAAAAAAGAATCTAGTTTCATAAAGCAGGTTAAACCAGGACTATATAGTTTTATATTTTTCCAATACATAAAGATTTCAAAGGATAATAAACTACATAATTACTTTGTACAAGGGATAGTAAAATCCATCCTTGTATAAAAAAAAATTGGGAATTGACACCTTACATATTTATAAATTCTCTGTCAAAAAAATTAAAAAAAATTAAAAAGACTATTTGGTTTCTCACTAGAGGCTCTCTCTACATAAATCGAACGTTACGATTTCCCGCTATTGCAGTAAATTTTATGTTGTGTTTAGAATTTTGCTCTTCTTATACTGATTCATTATTATGAGTTAAAGAAGATCCTGACGAAAATCTCAACAGCACTCACAATAGAGAACAAAATTAAGCATCGACGGACCCCTAGCAAGCTAGAGGTGGGACCAGGTGCCCGGGAGGAGTAAGCATCCCCTGTTGGCTAGCCGCACCCGCCGTCGAAAAATTGAATGAAAATATGAATTTCAATATCTCGGCCTCGAGCATCACTGATGAGACATTACTTTTAAAATGCGCGTAACGTGCAATGGAATCTTTCAAATTTTCAAAATGGATTACTACGTTCCAAGATGAGAATGCATGTGCATTTGTCATGACCACTGCGATGTTTTTAAGAAAATCGGACCATATTTAAGATATGCATGATATTGTTGATCAAACAAACCCAAACATGGATGACGTCAGAGTTCTTTGCGGAGCACATTTGAATTTCGGCTGAACAAAAAAGATGGAGACTTAACAGCTGATGGATGCATCTTGATATGAACGAAATACATCAAAACTAATGTTTTGAAATAGAAGAATGGGTGTTTATGATGAATAGATACATAAACACGCGATTTTGATTGGAGTTGTACAAAAAGGTAAACGAAAATAAGTAAAGTGGTGCCGTTTTCTCCCTTAATGGTGACCTGACTTTGAATAATTCAAAAATGATAGTCCTTTATGGTATAGAGGTAGAAATGCACATGAAAATAGAACTTGTCATCCTTGTCAAAATACATGAAAAAACATTAGGATTTTGTTTAGATGAAAGGTGTTATGTTTCTTTTAAAAAGTCAAAATTACGCTGGACATATGACGACGTCGTTACTTTTTATTAGCTGCTCCATGACCTAGAATCTTGCTCTGTTCAAAAGGGGATATGAAAGGTTGCTATCGACAAATCGTAATGAAAATTCGTATATGTATTCAAAATTATCCTTATCATAAGAAATAAACATAACTTTTATCAAGTTCTCTAAATCTTTCCTTAAATTACGTTGTCCATGAACATTCGGAACAGCCCTCGTATTCTGATGTTTGAATCTTTAGAAGCAGAACTCATGCGAAAATAACCATTTTATCCCTATTTTCTGTGATTTTTCATTGAGAAATAAGCATTTCCCCCCAAAACACCCATTCAGCAATGAAAATTTCAAGGAGTATATTTTTTGGAAAAAGGTAGAAAGCTGAGCTTTTACCATTTGTCGTCCATGTCGATTAAAAATATTTCATGATTTGAAGATAGAGTTATTTCCCTGTAGTCGCAACCCTTACCTTAATTCGGATGACCCCAACTTTAACATTACAGCCTATGGAAAAATCCAAAATTTCACATTTTTACATTATAGGATCATTTTTGAACAAAAATATTATTGAAACCTGTATTGTCTTTATTCTTTGTACATAATATGAAAAGAAATATTGGGTATCCATTTACCCCGATATTGGGCCAGAGGTACAATCTACCTTAAATCATGAATTATGTGTGTTTTTAGAATATCATTTCTATTGTTTATATTGCTATTTTTAGTTCTTAATATAATGAACCTAAAGTGCACCTTTATTTTGTCGGAAAGCTTTTGAATATTCATGTAACTAACTGAATGAAATATCTACCAAATAAGTACCAAATACTTCTCTAAACGTTTTCGCTGTACTGTCTTCAATAAATGAATTCTGTAAGCCCGGGCTAATATCATCAAGTAATGTACATCCACTGTCCGAAAAGGTGAAAGCAGCACACATGGGGGATACTTTGCAAATCATGGCGCATTCTGCTAATGTGTTATAGCGTAGAACTACTCCCGTGCCACTAAAGGAATATCCATCTAAATAACTCCATGACTTGTAAAATGTTGCCATGCATACATCTAAATGTGCAAAAAAAATCCATTATAAGGTGTATTCAGCATAATGAAAATTGCTATTATATCTATCATGTTTATACAATATTTTTATGTTACCCATCCTGCTACGTCTTTCGGTGTATTTTTGGACATAATAACTTTCATACTCTCAACCCTTTGTATTGAGGATCAGTGACGAGGGTTAAGTACAAGGAACGTGCAAGTCTTGTCCATGCTGCACGTTTATCTGTTCTTAAATGATGTTATCAAATTTGAAGACGTTTGACATTCATTTGGTACCACTTGGTGAGTGTCACTGCTTGCGGACCGGGAGGGCACGTGTAGTAAAGTTACATCAACATCGGTTGATTGTATCTTCAACGCTTTCGAAAATTTCAATCACCAAAATTTCTTGAAATTTCAAAAACGTCGGTCCTGTAGCATCATGACGAACCCATATTGCTACGTCTTTTGGTACATTATTGGACATAATAACTTTCACACTGTTTGTCAATATTACATTGTTTAGATTGAGGATCAAGACGAGGGTTAAGTACCCAAAACGTGCATGTCTGGTCCATGCTGCAAATTTATCTTATCTTAAATGATGCTATTGAATTTGAAGACGTTTAACATTAATTAGCAAAGAGTAAAGCTATAGTGACAAGTCCTCGCATTCACATAAAATTAACTTTGTTCAGCTATTTGCTTCTTCTTCTAAATCTATGTCTTCCGAAATGGAAGTAACCGGATGTGACAGTTCTACCGAATTGAAGCGGTGGGTTTTGCATGCAAGCAGGAGATGCTTACTCTACCTGGGCACCTGGTCTCACTCCCATATCGGGAGTTCGCATCTTTTCATGTGTTGGAGGTTTTTGTCTGTTTACTTTGGTTCCTGTTTTATCCTGATTTTGTACGCCTTCGGTTTCTTATCTTCTGAATTATCGATTTTGTGCTGTATACAGAGATATGGTCATTATCCATATTTGTCATTGTAATTACATGTTGGTATGAGGTTATGGTACGTGTTCTCGTGTTAATTAACGACTTTTTATTAAATAATCTAAAATGTTTTCTCCACACAAATTCACATGTGAAATTTTTTTGCTTAATGTCAGCTGCAATACTGCTATTGACCAATTTATCTCAAATACGGTAGAATATGTTTTACATGTACATGTATGTAAGCATTATGTGAATGTTGTTTATAATTGCCTTAAAATTCATTTTTTATCAATCAATTGTCATATTGGATGCGCAAATTCTGTATTTTTGTGCATAAAAAATTATTAGCTGCAGTAACAGTTTAATGTTATATTGTATTACAATTGTAACAAAAGATCAGAAAACGGCGGTCATTCATATAACTTACAAATATTAAGCACTTTTTAGTCTTTCCATATCGAAAAATGTATACAGTTAATTATTACCTTTTCTTTAAGACTCATATTGAAGAATTTAATGACGTAAAGAAATCTTCCCTTTTTACTTTTTATGAACACTATCATTATTTTTTTCTACATTTCAGTTAGAAGCAACGAAATAGACATACTGCTTGTATTTATATAATCTATAATAAGAAAAAAAAAACCTACAAAATTAATACATACCGACATATACGATTATAAGAGGTATAAGACGCATTTTATATTGTCAAATCACATTAATATTCAAATAGCCTCCAAAATGCTAAATTCCTGTTCTCTGAATACCAACAATTAATAAACGTTTTAACGAGGAGTTGCTGTTACACACAACAGATAACAAGTACGTAGTATTACAATTTATTCAGTGACATAAATTTATCCTCGACCCGCAGCACTTTGGAGAATGGATGAACAAACGCAGGAAAAGCCTTAATAAAGCTGATGGTCATTGATTGAAGATCGTGATTCAAACTTAAGGAAGAAATACTTTCTCCTCTTGTTCGCTTAAGAATCTTTGAATCAATAGCTAAACACTTACTTGAAGTGCTGTAATTTACAACCATTATGCGACGAACAAAGAAAATTTAAATTCTAAGAATGAAATGTCTTGAAGAAGAGATCTAAAGAGATTTGTTCCGTAGCTTTGATCTTTTATACAAAGGAAAATATTAAAAAAGCGGACTTTCCCTGAAAATTAAACACAGAATTGATTAAATGTTTACAAATAATTTTGTAGATTGAGATTTGCCTCGCATGATCTATCCGTGTGAGAAACCACCGAAAGCATTAACTCTCCTTCATATTTAGAGCTCGTGTTATTTTTTTATGAAAATGGTCACCTGAATACCTAATATATGACAAACGCGACGACTTCAACTTCAAAATGACAAAGTTTTCTTTCCTAAGTAGAAACATTCCTTCGTCCCCTGTATCCTTGAATGGTGTATTATTCATATCGCAATTGATACGCTATTCCAGAGCAAATTCAATCTACAACGACTTTATTCTGAGTGTATGGCTACTATCAAAAAAAAAAAAAAAAAACATGCTGCATAAAGGGTACATCTGTGTCCGACTGACTTTGTCACTGCAAATTGTTTGGACGATACGATGAAAATATTAAACAGTATCGCATATCGTTATCCTCCATGCTGGAAGATGTTTTAGGTCAGAACTATTCAAAACATCGAATTTAGCAATACATCGGATATGATTTTTTTCTGCATGGCCTAAATAACAAGTGTTGCTAATTAACAGTAGATGCTTACTCTCCCTAGGCACCTGATCTCATCTCCACGTTTGCTTCTTTGTAGAATGTTTAAGTTGATTGAATTATTTCAATTTCTAGAGAAGGTTTCGTACAATGGAATTCAATGTAGGTGGCGCTGTTAGGATTAATTTGTCGCCACATACTTGCAAACTGCTTTAGATCTAACTCCTTTCTAGTTAGTCTGCAATTCTGTATTCAGTTTGAGAATACGAACATAATGTTTTAGTTGATAGTATTATCTGTTGCAGAAATATTTCATTGTGTTACAAATTAAAAAAAAATCATTTCATCATTTAAGAGCATGCACGTTTCGGGTACTTAACCCTCGTCAGTGATCCTCAATCCAAAAAATAAAATATGGCCAAAGACTGAATTTTATGCCCAAAAAATAACGAAAGAAGTAGCAGGTCGGGGGAATATTTTGTAACAATAGATTCCACAAGAAATCATTATGATTTTGGATCAACGTTTTAATCACAGTGTGCATCTATTTTCTACATCTAATTTATTCAGGGTGGCGCCGCCTACAACAATTTGGTCCTGCTTACTTGGATGCTATAACATGCATAAATAGCATGATTCATATGTAATCTTTTATGGTTCATGTTTCTATGGTGTGAGTTGGTGTTCCTTGTCCATTTTGCGTCTCTTTCTGTGGGTGTCTGTTCTGTTTTTTACATGGCTGTTTTGGTATTTTGCTGTGGGTGCTGCAACCTAGTGTTGTTGGATATCCCCTCCTTTCTCATGTAATGTTAAACGTCTTCAAATTCATAGCATCATTTAAGAACAGATAAATTGGCAGTATGGACCAGACATGCACGTTTTGGGTACTTTACCCTCGTAAGTGATCCTCAATCTAAACTATGTAATATGACCAAAGAGTGTGAAAATTATTATGTTCAAAATGTATCGAAAGACGTAGCAGGATAGGTGGGATATTATGCTACATAACCCACGTTTTAGAAATTTCAAGGAATTAGGTAACATGACAAATATGGATAATGACCATATCCCTGTATACAGCACTAAATCGACAATTCAGAAAATCAGAAACCGAAGGCATGCAAAACCAGGATAAAACAGGAACCAAAGCAAACAAACAAAAACCTCCACCTCATGAAAAGAAGCGAACTCCCGATATGGGAGTGAGAATATGTGAATATGTGACATATTTGAAAATATATGTGAATATGTGAAATATTTGAAAATATATGTGAATATGTGACATACTTGAATATGTTTAAAGTGTACTTATTAGCACGGTGCAGCACTTGAGATCATTTTAAAGTGTGTGGGGTTGTGCTGTTGTCTCCGTCTGTTTGTCCTTATTTCTTTTTTTCCTGAGAATATGTTTACAAGAGTTTGTTGACCATTCAATTGTTTTGGAGGTATACCTTCTGTATCCCAGAAAACCGAGGCTCACAACATATTTTAAAATCAGCCTTTGTACTAGTACCCCAGTTCAGCACAGCTAACAAAATTGTTCATTCTATATAAATTTCAGTATCTAGAGGGCGCTACTAAAATAAATTTGGCTGCGTCTGAAAATCATCTTGGCTTGAAGAACCGCTGATTGGGATTTACTATCCGAAACAAAGTGTTTTGTTTGAAATATTATTCAATAACGTCAAGGCAACAATTTGGACCATCTCATTTCCTTGCCAAGTGAATATTCTTAGGAAAATATATGTTAAATTTATGATTATCAAAAATAGAAGACGTCATTATCGGAATTGGTTCTAAAGATGTTTATCAATCAAATAAGAAAGTTCCAACAAACCAATTATTGCTCATCAATGGTACTTCTTATCGAAAGTGAATTAAGTGGGGACATCTGTAATCAGTTTTTAATTCAAAGTCTTTTCTTGTAGAATCCTTTTCTCAAATGACGATTAATTGATTTGAAAAATAACATTGTCTGTTTACAAAAAAATCAAAGCAGACGTTGGGCAAATATGAATACATTCGCTTGTTCTCTTATTTCTACTTTAGAGAGACCTAAAAAGCTTTTTTATTAGAATGGAATTATCTAACGGAATGAAAATTGATGCTGTTGAAAAAAGCGTGATATCTTTTCATTGAACTGTTATGTAGATGTCACTTTTAGAATTGATAACAGAAATTTTTAATTAAAAATGATACCCACTTGGTGACACGTATCCAAATAAAATTCTTTCGATAAAATACCAAAGTACACTTTGTCGGGAAGACCGATGTTTCAAATAAAAACAGCGGAGCGTCCCAACAGTTTTCTGAACAAATATTTCTAAGGACTTGTTACACGATGCGATTTAGTTGCTTGCAACTAATTTCTATGGCAAGCCAATGTGGACAAAAATAGGTATTTTCTCATATCAGAAATTCAATTTCTAATATCAGAAATTCATTTTCTAATATTTGAAATTCATTTTCTAATATTTGAAATTCATTTTCTAATATTTGAAATTCATTTTCTATTTTCAAATATTTGAAAATGAATTTCTAATATAAGAAAATGAATATCTAATATTAGAAATTAAAATTCTAATGTTAGAAAGTCATTTTCTAATATCAGAAAATGAATTTCTAATATTCGAAAATGAATTTCTAATATTAGAAAATCATAGGTAATTTCTTATATAAGAAAATCATTCTCTTATATTAGAAAGTCATTTTCTAATATTAGAAATTCATTTTTTTTTAATATTTGAAATTTATTTCTAATATTTGAAATTCATTTTCTGATATTGGAAATTCATTTTCTAATATTTGAAATTCCTTTTCTGATATACGAAATTAAGTATATTTTCTTTTATTAGAAATTCATTTTCTAATATAAGAAATTCATTTTCTGATATTTGAAAATGATTTTCTAATATTAGAAAATGTCCTTATTGTCTTTTTGTGTATTTGTTGGTCTTTCGTGTTGATGGAGTATGCGTATTGTGCTCAACTGTTTTCATGACCGTTGTGTTTGCGCCAATTTTCTTAGTGATCAACTGGAAACATAACATAAAACCTTCGATTAATTATGACATCACAATTCAAAAGTTTAGCAAGGTACTTGATGTCCGTAGGCTGATGTGTAAAATCAAGGTTTTAAATGGTCGATTCCGGTAACTTGTGTATTCGGCTTTAGTGTGCTTTTTCCAGACCGATGATTGTTTAGCATCTGCCTTTAATATAGTTTCTTAAGAAATGACTGTCTTACTTTTGGTGTTCATGGGTGTATAATTCTGGTTGGTCACGTGCAAATTCCGTGAATCGCGACAGTAATTACTTATATTTACATTTATTCTAAATATCGGTCATTTTTATTTGTATACATTTCGCACATTTTGCCTGTTAAAGCGTCGAATGAATTTGAACGTCGGTACATGCAAAACTTGAACGTGACGTCACAATAGCAACCCACGTTATTGGGATATAATTCTAGTTGCCTAATGGGCGTTCAACAAGGGGAATATACTAGTAATGTAAATATTTGTCGATGGTGTTTGAGCATCTGGCTTTAGTGCTTTTGTGTCATAGATGTTTTAGTTGTAGTTTGAGCATATGGCTTTTGTGCTGACAACTCTAGACTGATTGATGGACAAAGAGGGTTGTTCCTAAATTTTCTTCTTGACATTGTAGCACTTTGCCAGTGCAAGTTTGATAAGCATAAAATCAGCCATATTGAATCCACTTTCACTGAAAAGTTTCATATTGAAGAGGCAACTGGTATGAATATTAATAAATGTAAAATTGTTGCGTTTTGCTGTAGGAAAATTCATTCCACAAACAAATCAATTTACACCTCCCTTTAATCAAACGGTCAGAGTACTGTCAAAGTACTAAAGTATAATACTCTGAGCAATAGCAAACTTGAGGAAAGAACTATTAAGGTGTTATGCATCAATTCTACAAAGTGTCTACAAGTACATTCAATGGCTTTCCTGTGACTTTTCAATTACTTCAACTCATTTTCAACTACTTAAGAAATGGGGTTTGTGGTCCTCAATCAATATCATCAAGGAAACTTGTAGTAAAATCATGGAATTCATGCTTTCACAAACCTTTTCTGTCACTCAATATTATCTCATTGAATGCTCTGTGAAAAGTTCAATTTTCCTGGAAAATTTTTGAAGCCTTAAATATAAATCTATCAAAAGGTTTCATGAATTAATTTTGGAAAAGGAGAAGTTCCATGATCTTTTGGTATAATTTCAATCCCAAACTTTTCAATATGTAAAACTAATTCCATAACACATTAAATCCCAAGGTCAAATTCCATACCCCAAACTATCACAATCCACACTTGCTGTATTTTCACTGTAAAACATCTCAACGCCAATGACATGTTCTAAGTCCATGAATTGCGTATTACAATATTTGCTCTTGTTATGATCATTTTGAGCCGGTTGAATTTGGAAAAAAGTTTGTTCTTTTCACAATGTGTTACACATAATCTAACTAGGCTGTTCAACAAATGGTATGCTACATGATTGACTCTAACAATGTAATGTTGTCATGAAGGTGACCTTGACACCTGTTGAGTGTTGAGTCTCAACTCGTGCTTAACCGATCAGAAAATTGCAAGTTTGATGGTAGTGTGATGTATTCAGTAAGTGCTGGCTAATTACATGGAAGCATGACTACCAGACAGACAACCAGATGCTGGAAATTATTTCTAAAATTTAAAAGTTAATTGCACTTTCAATGAAGGTGTCATAAAAATACATATATCAAACACAGGCTGATGTTCTGAACATGTTGAATGATTTATGTTATGTTGTCATTGATTCATCAAATCAAAATTTGATAAAATTAATATTAAATATATCGAAAGAATTTCTTAACATCAATATTGAAGGCATCACTTCAGGTTTAGTGATGGAACAAAACAGTCAAGAAAATGCAATCCATTGATTGAATAACTATAACTTAAAAAGACCAATTTCATAGGACATTCATCATTATCTTGTTATGAAACTATTGTTCATGTGCTAATTAAACAAGAGTTCTTGAAGATTCTGATAGTTTACATTGTTTGTATTCTGATATACATTATTTAGTCGATGAAATTGTAATCGTATATATAGTTTTTCTTGAGAGTGATGGCCAATGCATGAAATGCTACATATAGATGCGACGTGATGTAAAATATCCCTTAACAACCCTCAGTTGTAAAACTCTTCAAAACGTAGAAGATTAGCACTTCTATGTTCTGTGATGACAGTTACAACATAGCTTTGGCTCTCTATAAACTTTAGGACAGCTGCCTTGCACAGGTCTGTGCAGTTTGATGCCCTTCTAATACTGGTGACATAAGGGTCTCTGTATGCAAGAGACAGATGTACATATATAAATGATATGAATATTGTAACTGCAATCTTCTTATGTCATACATGTATCTCTCCACTAGCATCTGCCAAGACAAAATCAAATTTAACTAATTTCCGCAAGGTGCACAAATCATGTGTTTATTCCATTGAGCAAATCTCAAGGCTGCCTTTCAGTACTGCAATACTTAAGTACCGGAGTGGGTACACTTGTGTTGGGTCACTAGGTCAGTGTGTCAAGGTCACAACTTTTTCCTTCCATATTGAATAACCATTGGCTTCCCTTTCAGCATGTACCCGTTAGCAAGTATAAGAGCCTTAGCTGCAGTCTCTTCATCTGAAATTTTAAAGGATTAACTTATTGACAATAACATGTAACACAAGTGTATGTATGAAGACTCATGAAAACTGTGATATAATGGGAAATTAGAAAAGTCGAAAGCTCACGATCTTTTATAAAAATATCATAGTCATAATGTTAATGATGAACATGAATGGTTTCTATTCTAATACACAAAGAAGAGGAAATGCTCTATGGTACTGAGCAATTTTATGTACAAGGCATACCTTTAAATTCTACAAAAGCTTGCCCCTTCATTCTCCCAGACATAAGCCGATATATGATTTGCTGCTGACCGGACTCTTGGAACCTGCCAAACACAGAGACTAAGTCTTCTGGTGTCACTTTGGGAGTCAGATTCTTAAGGTACAGTGTCTGTGGGTGGATGAAAATGAAAATTTTTCTATCAATAAATATCAATGAATAATAAATATCAATGAATAATAAAGATCAATGAAAAATATATATCAATGAATAATAAATATTAATGAATAAGTCTTAGACTAGCTATATTGAACTGTGGACAATGTGGAAAAATGTCATCTAAAAAATGTAATAAATAGAGATTTTACTGTACAGGCAATTTTATCTAAACACGATCTTCTTTTGGTGGAAAGACGGGAAAAAAGGCAAACTGACATAAAGTATTAGCATAATCATAAATAATCACACTTGACTAATTTTCCATTATAATCTATTAGAGGTTACCCTAAATTATTTTTCAAAGTCATGAATAAACATGATAAAATATAGCACAGTGACATCTTAACTACGCTAACTCCGCTAAAATATGGATCCTTTAAAAATGAGCACACTCAGGATTTATCCTCTACAACCTGACATACTTCAGGAGAGTCTATTTTGCTTTGCAGTTCAGACATTTTATAGAGTTTAACTTGACCTCTGTTACAAATCGTACCTTATTTGGTGTCCCAGCAGAGTAATTTTCAAATCTGGGTAAAGCTTTAATTTCACCTACACTCAGTCTGTTAGCCACAATATCATATTCTGGAATGTATGCTATTTTAGACTGCAATTCTACAGCACCTGTTTTTTTTCCCTGAATTTCCCTTTCTGAACAATTAGGGCGAGAATTAAAAGTATCCGCATCATTGGTCAATTGAGTTTCTAAATTTGTCTCAGTCGAACGTCTTGAATTTTCCCTTAGCACTTCATTTGAACACTCTTCACGGTTTTCGTTCACACTCTCTACATTTTCTATCCTATGATTTCTGGACTGGGTAAATTCTCTATTTTGTACTTCAATTTGTAATCCTTTGTTCTTGTGTTTCTTCTTGTTTTCTGCCTTCTTTGTAGGTTTGTTGCTACTGGTTACCTTTTCTAGAATTTCCTCCAAATGATTCATGGGATCATCTGGATGCACAGCCTTCCCACAATGCTTCACTGCTGTTAACATAGACGACAACTTCTTACCCTCCACACTCGATTCTTGCAGTAGTGACTTTTCGACCTCCATTTCGTGACGAGTCAGTATTTTCTGACCGTAAAACACATCTTGGCTTTTCAACGTGTTTTTCTTCTCTTCTATTTTCCTCTCAATCTCTTCTAGCTTACTCTGTTGTAAAGATGGATCAATTCCATATCTTGGTTTCTTTCCTGAGTCCTGAAAATACAAGTTTGAAAGTGACTCATATCCCTTTTGTTGGGAGACATTTTGAAATCTGATCTGAAGTTTAATGCTTACATAACACATTACTTATAGTCAACAAGAACCTTTTTACATGTATTTACCTAACAGATTTAGAATTATATAAATCTTATTCACTGCATTTTTCTATTAAAAAGGTAAACCTTTAATTTTTCTCTCTTAACTGGACAAATTTTTTTTTAAATGTAATCATCCAAATAAGAAATGCCAAATCCCCCTACAGATCTAACAGGTCTAATTTTCTCCTTGACCTTCCATACTTCCAACTTCATAAAGATGGTATTTTTACCAGTTGACCTTGACCTTTATAACGACCTTGGTACAGAGTCTCATGAAGTTGGAAAATATGTTGCATTTTCATGAAATTTGGAATTATCAATTTTGTTTAGTGGTATATGAAATATATCATGTATATGTATAGTATGAAAGAAACATAAAATACCATAGAGATGAAATGGTTACCATGGTTACACTGTTATAAACAGTCAGAGTCAATATTTCTTGTCTTCCTTCAATATGTTCAAAGAGTCTTTAAATTGCTATCTTAGATTTTGAAACTAAAAAATTCCCCACGCACTTTGGGTACATACATGTAATAAGCTATTAATTTTCAGTCAAAGTGAGGTTGATAAGTGGCCTAAAAATAACCTTAAGAATGGTCTGTTAAATAAATAAGTGAGGGAAATCTCAATAAAAAATTAATTCATGCCAGTTTTGGATATTCATTGGTGAGTTTCAGCTCTATTTCCTCCAATGTTAATCCATATCCTTTTAATTCCGTAATGTAAGAATCAGCATCTTCCCAACTGGCAAAATCCTCGAGTTTTACTAATCCCGAAAGTTTGCTCACTGCCGGGTCATGGAAACTTGAACTCGCAAAACTTCTCTTCTGAGACAGTTGTCTGAAAGAATGAAAGAAAGAACATAATTATACTTCTCAGTCAGAAACCGAAGGAAACAAAATTTGAGTATATATGGCATATATGCAGCTCTGAGTTTCAAATCTGCACAATTATAGGCCTTTTTCAGGGAATTCATACTGCCTTATAACCTTATTAAGGTGCATGCTTAATGACATTTGTACAATTTCTAGTTTGACTGATTTGATTCTTGATGATTCCGGATAAATGGGAATTTTGAACCCTGATATACTTTCAACATGATTCATAATGAACCAGTAAACAATTTCAAGCCTGAAAGAAGGATGAGAGAAATATCACTATTAAATCATACTTTGAATTCCACAAAATGACAATATACATGTAGTATACAAGAATCCAACATTGTATTCGTTTAAGGATGTAAGAGTTCAAATGTCGGATCAAGACCAACAAAGTACGTACTAACGACACATCCATTTCTCTTTCTTATGCATCCATGCATATACATATTGTAAGTCCTTTATTATGTTTATATATCAATTCACCAAATATTTGTGCTAATACATGTGTAATACTTAGATGAGTTTAAGACAAGAAAAGAAAATATTTTATGTCATTGAAATGTTTATGTTGTATGATGTACGCCTCATGTCATGGTATTTCATCGATAAAAAATTGGATTGAATTGAATAATTCTGACAGTATTGTAACTTTTGGACTAAATCTTACTGTTTAATGGTAACATCTTTGTTGAGTTGTTTCTGCACCAGTGTTTTCAACTGCTTTTGTGCCTCTGTTTGGATTTCTTCGGACGGTGGGAGGAGGGCCGATTTTCTACTCTTTGGTACTAAAGACACATCCATTGCTCTTTCTTAGCTAATTCCCAGTACTGGTACCTCTACATGGTGTGAATAATCAACTGAAACATGTGAAATATTCAGTGTACAGTAAACAAATGGTTAATAATTATGTTAAACAAGACTTGAAAATGTTAAAAATAGGAATCCAAGGAATGCTTGTGTCGCCTGCGAAGCGGATTCTTTTTATTGAAAGTTAGTAGGTCAGATATCAAGGGCAAGGTCACTAGGTAAAAATCATGGAACGTTTAGAAAGGTCTTTTCATAAGGAATACACATGTGAAATATCAAAGCCCTATCGATTACCTATCAAGAGATAAAGCCAATCTTAGATTTTTTTAAAAGAAGGTCAAATATCTAGGTCAAGGTGACGAGGTCAAAAATTATGATATGCATAGAAAGGTCTTGTCACAAGGAATACACATGTGAAATATCAAAGCACTATCACCTACCAGTCAAGTTATGGGGTGTGACATCCAAGAGTGACAGACCGACAACGGACAAAGTGATCCCTAAGTGTCGCTGTGCTTTGCAGGCGACACAAAAACAGTTAGTACATTCAAAGCCTAGCATCCCCTCGCATGACAAGACATAAAAATTTTGGTGTAGATTTATATCACCATAATCACCTGAAATATCAGAGTACAGTAAACATGGTCAATAATTATGTCTAACAATCATAGGGTTTTTTTTCCCTTGTTTTGGGGCCCTTCCCAATGCCAAATTTCCTCTGTTTTTCCCAAATAATCACCCTGAAATTCCCAAAGAGGAATTATGAAATAAACACCTGAGAAAAAAAGACCCAAGACCTAGAATTTCAGCACAAAATGCCCTTTTTCTAAGTGCATTTTTTAAAAGATTTTTATTCATCCCAATTGTTCAGTTCAAGCAAATCAATGGCTTATCAGTGTTAATAAATGATACTATTATTTTTACTAATTAAGGTTATACTTTGGTGAAAATTTGTACAAAAATTTTCCCAATTTCAGCAAAATGTCGCAAGTTTTCCCAAATGGGACAGGCACAGGCACCTTCCCCAAAATAAAAAAAACCCCCGACAATTAGACTTGAAAATGTTAATAACATTAACTTCATTCAAAGCCTAGCATCCCCTCGCATGACAAGACAAAAACATTTTTATCAAAAAATATTTCATCTAATGTTGTCTTGTTACCGGTACATCAAAAGTATATAATTTCCTATATCACCATACAGTGACCTTGACCTTGAAAATAAATAGGTGTTCTCTCCGTCGAAAGTCAAGTGTGACCTTGGAGTCTTCACAGTTTTTCCAATTTATAACCCTGACTTTTGACACCTGAAACTGAAAATATTAAATAGGTGCCGAGGCAAACTCCATGTTTGCTCTTCTTAGACGTACATTTACAAATGTAGATATATGGATTGTAAGACCTTTTGTGCCACTATACAAGACCTTAGTCAGAACCCATCTTGATTTCGCAAGCTCCGTTTTGGGCACCATACAAACAAAAGCACATAGAGCAGATTGAAGCTGTCCAGCGTAGAGCAACCAAACAACTACCAGGGATGAAGGAATTAAGTTACCCAGAAAGATTAAGGAAACTAAAGCTGCCAACACTATCATATGGTAGGATAAGAGGAGACATGATAGAGGTCTTTCAGATTCTGACAGGGAAATATGACAAGGATGCTAGCCATTGTCTCAAGCTATGGAAGGGCATGGCGGTTCGAATCAGCAAGAGAGGCCATAATATGAAGTTTAGACTAAATAACCCAGTCTCTACGCTGCCGCTAAAAGAGACTGAACCCCACTATGGTTGTTACAGAACGAAGTTGGACAAAACTGTTGCCAAACGATTTACTCATTTTGAAGGTCTGAAATATTGATTTTCTTGTTGACGGGACTAAAGAAAACATTTATCTAACTATCTCTATCCACCTCACATTTTTTTCTCGCTTCGTTATTGCATTTTTTGCCAATTTTTAACTCCCTACCAAACTAATCAGGCAAAGCGACTTCGGAGAACCGACTAATCAGAACGAAGGTTAAAGAAAGTTGATCACGTGATATTTTGTATCCTTCGTTCTGATTGGTCATCAGACTTCATTCTATAACAAGTTTACGTGGTGGGATTCAGTCTCCTTTAGTGGCAGCGGAGAGACTGGATTATTTAGTCTATATGAAGTTTTACCTGCAAAGAGCAAAATCACAGATAAGGAAAAACACCTTTGTTATCAGAACAGTACAAACATGGAACAGATTAACAGATAGTGCAGTGTCATCAACAACTTTAAACACCTTCAAAAACAGACTCGATAAGTACTGGTCAAATCGAAACATTATGTATGATTCGACTTCAAAGCTAAAATCGTGGGAGGGAACGTAACAGATATAAACATTAAGGAGCCTCTGATGATGAGTCCAGCATAGAGGTCCAGAAGGAGCCTGGTTTGGAAATCCACTCTAAGTAACTCTTAGTACATGTATTGTAGCAGAACGGTTCTATGTCATCATTATTAATCTATATTTATTCTTCCTTTTTACCTTTACGCTATTTATAGATACATAGATTCGAACTCTTATCTTTAGCCAATCAGATTTATCGTTATAACTCACAGTTCGGTAACTGCCATGTGATCAAGCAGTATATAAAGCGAGCGCTCAGCGAGCTCAGTGCAGTGTTCTGCCAGACTTTCTGGCTTGTAAAGCCTCTCTAGTTGGCTTCCGACTTCAAAGAAAAGAATAGAAACATTTTGTCTCTCTGATTTAGTTGCAATTTAGTTTGATATTTTACTTTGGCATTATTTTAAGGAATATTTTGGCTACGACTTATTTGGATTGTATTTGAATTGATTTAGTTAGTTTTGGTATTTGATTTGATTAAGAACTTGATTTGGCTTTTACGACGACTTCATTTTCAGTTACAGTAGATACATATTTTTGGTTTTGTTTAATAAAGGAGATACTTGTGAATAAACATATTAAAATTACAATTGTTTTGTCTGATTTACACGCACCACCACTCGTCCACTACTACATTGGCGTCGCCGGTAGGATAGTTGAACGATTAAATTTCGGTAGGCTTCGGTAAGATATTTTTATAATTGTAGGATTTTGTTTGGATAGTTGTAGGATTAGTTATCAGGAAATTTGGTATTGATTAGTTGGATTGGTTTGATAGATTTTCTATAAATCTATTTCGTTGGATACAATTTATTTTTCGGAGTTTGATTTACTTGACTTTAATTTGAGATTTTGTCATTTAATTATTTTGGTTTTTGTCTTTTGAGGAATAGTTTACTCGAGTATCTTCGCAGTGTGGCTTTTTGTCTTTTAGTGACAGTGTTTGGTTTATTGTTTCTAGCTTTGATTTTGGTGCTAAACATTTGGAACTTCGTTTCTGTAAACGATTACTGTCAATGTTAATGATGACAGTAAGAGTTACCGGACTAAGTTATAGTCCGTTTTTGGACGTCTATTTTGACCATGAGATGACCGGATCCAGTTACAGGATAGATGTGACGTGTTCCAGATGTAATGGGACCAAGACGTTGGCGAATATCTGATGCATTTTCCGTAAACATACCCAGTGATGACCGATGATGTACCCTTGGAATCAACTTACTCCCGTTTCCAGTGAATGATCCAGTTATGGTGAAGATTACCAAACCTCCATGAACATTTTTCGCGTCCGAAAGTGAACCAGTGATGAACATTCGATTACACTCGCGTCCGTTGCAGTGTATAATCATGAACTATTTCGCGTCCGATTTCCCACCTACAACTGATGTGAACAACTGACAGTGGCTTTTCTTTCCTTTTTCAGGAACTGACTTTTCATTTATATGACTTGTTTTATGATTTTGTTGATAAATGTTTTTGTAGTTTATCATATGTCACTTACTGCAATTAACTTCAATCAATATTTGCTCCTATAACTACATGTATTTCACTTTCAGATACAAACGTTTTGACACTTTATTTTGCACATAAAAATATGTCAGATTATCTTTGATATTGTTTTGTTAAGAATGCTTGTGATTTTGATTCTATAGTTGTAGGAATGATATACAATTCAAAAAGTCGATATGTATTACGTTTTTTCAATTATATGATGTGTTTATTTGTCATGAAATGTGTCACTTTGATTGTTAAGAAATTTAACCATTTTCTTCATAAGGGGGGAGGAATGTAGCAGAACGGTTCTATGTCATCATTATTAATCTATTTTTATTCTTCCTTTTTACCTTTACGCTATTTATAGATACATAGATTCGAACTCTTATCTTTAGCCAATCAGATTTATCGACTTATAACTCACAGTTCGGTAACTGCCATGTGATCAAGCAGTATATATAAAGCGAGCGCTCAGCGAGCTCAGTGCAGTGTTCTGCCAGACTTTCTGGCTTGTAAACCTCTCTAGTTGGCTTCCGACTTCAAAGAAAAGAATAGAAACATTTTGTCTCTCTGATTTAGTTGCAATTTAGTTTGATATTTTACTTTGGCATTATTTTAAGGAATATTTTGGCTACGACTTATTTGGATTGTATTTGAATTGATTTAGTTAGTTTTGGTATTTGATTTGATTAAGAACTTGATTTGGCTTTTACGACGACTTCATTTTCAGTTACAGTAGATATATATTTTTGGTTTTGTTTAATAAAGGAGATACTTGTGAATAAACATAGTAAAATTACAATTGTTTTGTCTGATTTACACGCACCACCACTCGTCCACTACTACAGTATAAAAAGCTGAATTTTATGCTAATATAACACTCCCCCCCCCCCCTCCCCCGCAAGATCTAATGGATCTATACATTTGTGCAATTATTTTTTCCACCTTAGAACTCGTTAATTAATGATTTTCCCTCAGGGTGACCTCTTTTAGACATACATGTAACTTGAAACTTGTCCATTCTTACACCAAATATCAACGTTTTGAAAACTCAAGTCTTTCCTCCTACATGGGTCCTATACCACCCCCCCCCCCCCCTCTCTCCGCCTTTTTTCCCCTTCTCCCTCACCTTCAAATAAATTGATTTGCAGTTACCTCGGGAATAAGCTGAAGTAGGTGTATCTGTATATAGTGAAATTCATATATCATTTTAAATAATCTGAGATGCAAATGAATGAATGAAACATCGAATTTGTTCTGACGACAAGATAAGGTCAATTCGACCACTTATTGTTTCACCTTTTGTTCAACGAAACGCAGTTTAACCACAGGATTTACTTTGTAATACCCATTCATTTAAGACCTGAATCGTCTATTCTACAGGAAAGTGGTTGGGGATGGCAGACCCCCCCCCCCCCCCCTTCAATAATTTGACAAAATACCAGGGACGCATATATTACTACTATACATGTAACGTCCCTGAAAAAATACTCATCTTTCCTCGTGTAAACTTACTCATATAGATCTTTAACAAAGGCTGCAACATCCGGACGAATTGAACCCTGTTGAAAAAGAAGAACATATAGCTTGAGAAGATAAAAGAGAAAACATGAAGAAAATATAAAGTGTAAATAAATAAATAAATTAATGAATGAATGAATAAATAAATAAATAAATAAATAAATAAATAAATAAATAAATAAATAAATAAATAAAGAGCAGACAAACATTTAGGTCGATCAATTCATTTATCCTTACTTTGCATTCAGCATAGATCCAGCAGAGAATAATCTGATATTGAATTAGTTTCTGGACGAAACACCCCACGTCTCTTCTCACCTTGAAACGAACACCGGCTAGAATTTTTTGACTGAGGAGCAAAACAAGCCCAAAATCATGTCATCTGCTGCCTGGAGAGCGGTGGGAATTAAGTAAGTTTGGGGTCAATGAAAAGATATCGGTCTTTATCATTATCAAACGTCGCAAATATGAATTAATCCCGAATGTTTTCTGACCAATATGAATTCAGTACATACCATACATACACTCAAGAAAATTGATAAATAAGATTTTTCCTGTGTATTTTTATTTGAAAATACTTACAGACAATTATTTTCATTTATTCAAGGATTGTTTTTCTGCTTTTGTGCTTTATGGGTGTGTATAGGGATGTTCGCCGTGACGTCACGGGTCTCGCGAAAACGAGGCTGGTTGGCAAAAACGGTTGGCAGTGAAGGGAAATATACGGGAATACCCGGGGATAAATCGACACTTGATGCTCTAATATGCGCTACTTTCCTGTAATTATTTTATTGATAAGTCCTGCTGTGATACTGACCATTCTAATCACAACAATAAAGAAATCCCGCTGAGTTTTCTAGTATATAATCAGACTTCCGTTCGATTGGGGGGGGGGGACAAGAATCAATAAACTGACGATTTTTTCTCTTCAAATTTTGCTTTTCAAAGAAGCCGGTGTAATTCATAGTGTCCCATTTTTATGCTCCTGTATTAGGCGTAACATACCCGACTAATTACCAGTTGTTTTGACAAGTACACACCTATCCCTCCTCAAACATGCATATTAGTTGTGCGGAGCATTTGCACGGGATGGAAAGAGGGAAATAGTTTGACCAAAATTAATGTCGAACTATTTGAAAACGCAAAACGGAAAAAAATTAATTTAACTCACAGACAACGTTTAATGAAATAAAGAGTACTAATTTTCTTAGCTGGTTTTTTAGCTCTACTGGTCTCAGACCAGTCGAGCTTATGCGATCACCCTTCGTCCGGCGTCTGTCCGTCTGTCTGTCTGTCCGTCTGTCCGTCTGTCCGTCTGTCTGTCTGTCCGTCTGTCCGTAAACAATTCTTGTCCGGACAACTCCTCTGAAACTGTTAGAGATAGAAACTTAATTCTTTTTGTATTTTACTTGGTCCATGGTCTAGTTGTGCACCTGACATTTAGTTTCAGTCCCTGACCCCCAGGGTCTTAGAAAATGGGCGTGGTCATTAAATTCTATGTAATTTTGTCCGGACAGCTCTTCTATCACTATAAATGATAGAGACATAATTCTTTTTGCAATATGATGGGTCTGTAGTCTAGTTGTGCACCTGATATTTTGTTTGAGCCAATGACCCTCAGGGTCTTAGAAAAGGGTGTGGCCATTTTCTTTTATATTATTCCATATAATCTTATGCTTACAGCGCTGACACTATCAATAATGGAGACTAAATTCTTTATGCAATATGATGGGTCTGTAATCTCGTTGTTCACCTGATATTTTGTTTGAGTCTCTGACCCCAAGGGTCTTAGAAAATGGGTGTGGTTGTTTTCTCTCTATTAAACTACATGTGATCTCATGATAGCTAATTTCCCAGAATTTATGGATAATAATTAATTGATTTATTCCAAAATATTATCGGTTTGCAGTTTAGATGTCATTACAGTATTTTACTTGAGTCCCTATTCCCTAGGATTATGGAAAATGGGTATATGGCTATTTTCTCTTACCCTTTCTACATGCATTAAGAGTACATAAGTGACAGAAACTATAAATAAACAAAGATATTGCCATTTTACAATATTATCATAGATGAGTCTGTAATTTAGTTTTTCTCATATTTTATTTGGGATCTGACCCAGGATTTTATCTTCAGTTCTATAGAAACGCTAGGGGATAGTTTCGGAATTTCCTCTGATCAATCAATCAACATGAAAATCTTTTCTATAGTGTTTATATAGTGCAAGAAAGATATCAAATTATCAAAATGCATGTATTTCTCACTAATTTTTTATTTTTTTAACATGTTTAAGGTGTAAGATTATTGGGGAGAGTAGTGAGAATTTTTGTTGCAAGAGTAGAATTTCCTAAGTGATCACAGACTTGAGCTGTGCTTTCTGTTAAATGGGAACACCAGAATCACAAAGATTGATCAATTTATCAAATAAAATAGCAATAATGCATCCTTCACATTGCCAAATGAAAGGAATATTGTGCTTGTGTAAGTTTTTTTTTGGGGGGGGGGGGGGGGGGAAGAGGGGGGAGGTAACTCTTACATCTTTCTTCTTATAAATTCCTCCACTGCTTGGAGTACCACCCCCAATGGGATGTAAAACTGTGTGGTTTGATGAAATTTTCATAATGTTTACATTAAAGCAAGTGACACATGTTTTAATAGTAGAAAATATAACAAGAGATGCCTTATAGGCATATCTACTATGTGTTAATCAAATTAAAAAAAAAAAAAAAAAAAAATACTAAAAAATTCATTTGTAAAAGCCAACTCATACAAAAATATTTCAACCCAGGAAAACTTCTACCAAAATCTTCCTTTATTGCCATTTTACAATATTATCAAAGATGACTCTGAAATTTAGTTATTCTCATATTTTATTTGGGATCTGACCCAGGATTTTATCTTCAATTCTATAGAAACGCTAGGGGATAGTTTCGGAATTTCCTCTGATCAATCAATCAACTTGAAAATCTTTTCTATTATGTTTATACAGTGCAAGAAAGGTAACAATCAAAATTCATGTATTTCTTACTTATTTTTTAATTGTTTAAGGTGTAAGATTTTTGGAGAGAGTTGTGAGACTTTTTGTTGCAAGAGTAGAATGTCCTAAGTGATCACGGACTTGAGCTGTGCTTTCTGATAAATGGAAACACCAGAATCACAAAGATTGATCATTTTATCAAATAAAATAGCAATAATGCATCCTTCATATTGCCAAATGAAAGGTGCTTGTGTAAGTTTTATTTTACAAAATTCCAAATTTAGTATTTATAGAAGTTTAATTTGTAACAGGAGAGGGAGAGATGTGACTGGACCGGGAATCGAACCCGAGATCTTCTGCTATCAGGGCAGACGCTCTTACCAACTGAGCTATCTGGGCACGATGCCGGTTCCTGCCACACTCCTCTCAACCAATTTTTCAGGTTTCCATGCACTGGAAACCTCACACAAAACTCCACTTCACCTTGAGTCATTTAGTTTGGCGCCAATTCTGTAACAGGAGAGGAAAAGATGTGACTGGACCGTGAATCGAACCCAAGACCTTCTGCTATCTTGGCAGACGCTATTACCAACTGAGCTATCTGGGTACGATACCTGTTCCTGCCATAAATTACTGGTTATAAACAAATGTTTCAGGCCTTTTTGTCAATTGGACCTCGAGTCATTTTGTCCTTTTACAATTTGACCAATCAAAAACATTATTTTAACCTCATGCAGATTTTAAAATATTTATGGAACACCCTTATTCTGAACTGGGTTATATGGTAAAAATGTTTTCTATAGAGGATCAAATATTTCATTATAACCGGTATGTAAAAATAGTTTGTATTATATTTTAATAATTAGCTTCTGTCTACATTAATACCACATTCACCCTAAAAGTTCATGTTCTTCGTTCAATATTCTATTTACATTGTTTTACATTTACTAAAAGAATAGCCTAAAACCTTTTTAGGTTTTAGAACAAAATGGCCGATACTTTTTTCACTCGGTAGGCCACATGTCCTATTATATTTAATTTCAATCTGAAATTGTCTGATTACTTGATCTAAGTATTTTCACTGGTCAGTATAAGAAAGAAGGAAATATCTTTATAGAGTATCCAATGCAATACTATTTCAGCTCAAATGAGAGGTTATTTATGCCTTTGGTCTTAATTTTATCAAAGGGCATATAGTGGTAGGTCTGTCTGTTCATCTGTTTGTCTATCCATCCGACTGTCAGTATATATTCCATTCAACTAAATTCTGATGAAAGGGTATTAAAGATAATATAGCTGTCATATATTGCATGTCTATGTATCTTGAGAATGCTCATCTTTTGGAGCCAAATTTTTAACCTTTGACCCCATCCCTGACCTTTGACCCACATTTTTCGAAAAATAAAAACATCTGTGATTTTAGTTTTGATACATATGGTATGTTATATATACACATTTTAGTTATTCTCTCACATTCTAGAGAAATCTAAGGCACGGTCCATTTGATATTCTTGGGGGGGGGGGGGGGGGGGGGGGAAAGACACTGTTTTTTTTTTTGGAAAAAAAAATAATTTTGCTCTGAATTTTGATGAAAAAAATTAATTAGAAATTGATGGATATGCATTGGCATGTAGTTGTTGGTTCTCATAAAAAAAACTTGATATATACATTTATCCCGCCTCTGGCAAATTTCTTGCAATCTGATTGGTCGAGAAGAACCAAATATTATGTTGTATTATTTTACTAACAGGATATTATTTTGATATCCTGCTTCTACTAAGACCCTTTTTGCTTTTGACGTCACCAAAATGCTTTAAAATATGTTGACGTAAGATACACAAACCAAAAGCGATTCAGCGGGATAAATTTGTTATACAGTGTTTTCAGGGGGGATACAGAAATATATTGGGTCGATGAAAAAAGTGGTATTAGGCGAGGTGAAGCCGAGCATTCATTCTCTTGAGTGTATATGTACAAATCAACCAGGAGAGCTTCAGTCTCATCAGAGACTTCTGGTTTTTGGGGGGGGGGGGGGGGGGTGTGTGTTTTTTTCTCACAACTGTCTCCAATTTATAGATAAAGCCGGTCCTAGTAATAATAATGAAAACACGCACAAATTATCTTTTTCTCTTTTATTATTCCTTCAGTAATTTTCTTACTTTGGATATGGAATTTTTTTTTTATTGACATGCCTTTTCAAACTTTTTGCTTGCTAGAGAAGAGGGGGGGGGGGGGGGGCTCAATATTATAATTTTAGAATGCCTAAAGAAGCATTTATTTCTCAACTTCCATGTAAGTTTGGGCAGCCTCACCCCTTAAGATTGAAAATCGTTGGGATAAAAAGAGACATTAATGAATTTAAAATGAAAGATAAGATTAAAATACACAATAAAAATAAATGATAAATGTTAATATGAATTAAAGAGAGGGATCTCGGACCATATGAAATCCTAGCATTCTATTTCCATCTTTTGAACCTCGACTGTTAAAACATCCAATATTTGAAAAGAATTTTAAGAATAGATGTTCGGACTTCCATCTATCTAACTTTCGGAATTATTTAAACAATTATCCCGTTGAAATAAACAAATAAATAAATAAATCTTGAGATATAAATGAAAAATATTGAAAAATGTTTCACTGTTCCAACTTTTATATGATTATGATCATATTTATAAATGGGTTGTATTTCCTTTTTGCTTCTTTCAACCAAAAGACAAATGTAATGTAAGTATTTACCAAAAAAAAACCCCCAAAGATGGTTTAGATGTTTCATCCATGTCAAAATATCAAAAACTGAAATATGAAATGGATAGATCACATGCAGTGGCTTTCTCTCCTCTGCGGATCATTGGTTCCGCCGCGGCGCCTGGGTGAAAAATCTACCTGGACAGCCAACAAAAATCAAGGTAAATGGCAGGTGTCAGATCATTGTCTTGTGTATACGAGATAAGGGTGAAACGTTTACCAAATTTCCTAAACGTGTACACAGAAGGTTGTAAACGAAACGTAAACGTTTAAATGCTTCTTTGTATTTCTAATGTGAAAAGTGATATCCACTATATTATTCATTTGCAGACATGGTCATAAATTGACATAAATACGTCTTAGTTATACTTGACTAGATCAAATTCGCAACTTTAATACGACATGCTGATGTTTCGTAGAGCAATAACACTTTCAAAGATTCAAAAATCAAACTGTTAATTTCAAATGTGTTTGAACAATTCCCACAATTCAAAAGTGCAAGTAAGTTACAAAAACAGTAACTCATGGAAGGTTGGACACCGGACCATCAAGAGAAGGCATGGGCGGGTAAATAAACAAAGAAAAAGACGGCAATGACGGAGAAAGAGGCGGTGTCAATTTTGAGATATTGGCTCTTTCTATAACAGGATTAGATTGATTCTCAGACAGATTTTCTTCCAGTTTTAAGCGTTTGTTTAAAGTTTGTCCAGTGTGTTTGAATCAAGGATGCATACATAACTCCGACAGCACATACATGTACATTTCGTACGTACGTAAAATGAAGAATAAATTGACTGACTTCGCGACTTCAGGAAATCAATACAACAGTGAAACAGAAACCTCGTCGGTCCGACGGACATGACCGGTAAAAATCTGCTCGGACCGATGAAAATGTTGTAATTGTCGGTCCAAATGACCAGAAATATTTTCTCAATTTGTAGTTTAAAAAAGTCTGAATTAAAAACGTTCCGTGTCGGTATCCATTTTTCAACTGTTTCACTTTCTTTTCTACGAAGATAATAGGTCAACTCGTGTGGTCATTGAGTGTTTAAAATGCTTTATTGATCCAGTGATTGGGAAGGCCACGCGCCCTGCGACATTCTGATAAAGAATGACCCATAAAATCGGCAACTCGCTGCTCCCTGGTCACAAAGGTGTGCATTATTCTACGGTGTCCATTTTTGGTTAAAGTAGACGTTGTAACGTAGATCTATACCTTGTGACAGTAACATGTGGATCACAGCTTACTGTCCATGGCCAGTCAGAAGCACAAAAATTCTTTTGTTCACTGACAATGGCTGGTTCTTTGCTATTATCAAAGACTTAATAAACTGTTTAGAAGTCCTTGCTATTATGATACAATATTGATTTTTCTTTGACATTCTTTCTTATCCTCGTTCTGCGGCTGAGATTTAAATCTCCAACGTCCACTTGCGTATCTTATCTACGTAAAGGTACTTGTGTATGCGTTCGTCCGTAAAATTATCATGTCATTGTAAGTGGCCAGTCAATGGGTACAAATTGAAGTAATAAAGCTAGTACAGAAATGTCAATTGCAGGCCCCCCCCCCCTTCTTCCCTAATATCACCAAAGCTGAAATGATAACATTGCTGTCTATACGTGGACACGATTTGAAAAATACAGGATAAGTGGCTGAAAATTTGGTCTTGGGTGCTCAGTGATACGGTACATGTCTCGTACTGTGGATAACTCATTGGAAATGATAAAATTGGGAATTTCACAACAAAAAAATGTGCTGACGTCTGATGTATTGTACATACATTGTCTTCAAAGCCTTTCGAAAATTGATCATTTTTGGAAAGGCCCTGTCATGAAGAAAGATGGCTCATTGAAGTTGAGCAAGTTAATTTGCCTTCCCGATCACTGATTGAGAAAAAAAGGTAAAAAATCTTCGGACCGGTAATAATTGGTTCGGACCAGTAATCTTTAACATATTACTGGTCCGAATGACCAGTAATCCATCACAAAGTTTCGCGTTCTCTGATACAAGTATTGAGTTTTTAGAGCAATAAAACGATATCAAAGAATATCTTTTTATTGCATGTACAGTAGTCCGTGTACACGTTTAGAAATTATGTAAACGTTTACAGTCAAAAAACGAAACGGCTCCGTGTACACGTGAAAACATTTCACCCTTAATATGAGATACACCGTATAGGTTGGACTTGATAAATTGATGAATGATATAAGATGTTCACATTCACGACTTTAAAAATCAAATCAACCCACAGAGAGACTAAATGTTATTTATACATACCGGTGATTCACAGAGAAAAATTAAATTAAAAAAATATCACAAGCAATTAAAACGATCGATTAATATTTTAACAACTTTGAAGTAAATCTTAACTTAATTATATCTGTCGATAAAACGTACCGATAAAGATTATTAACGTAAATAGCAGTGGACATTGCTATACATATTATATAAGAGAACCACTTATTGCCAACCAATTTTCATGCGCATGCGCAGTGTGACGTCACTTTTTCGTCACTCGAAAATCCCTATTGGCAGTAGGGAATTGAAACAAAATATGTAAAGCTTGAACTGTTTTTTCATGAATTTTGTGTCCATTCCCCACTGCAAATACACACTGATAAAGCGCAAAAGCTGAAAAATAATCTTTATATTTACATTTTATTTGTCAATCAAGTTGTATCTATCCTTTTTTCACCCAGTTTAAATTCTTATTTGAAATATCACTGCGGAGGGAGAACATCACTTGATGTAACAGCGAACAAACTTTCGACAGTTTTTGCTAGCTTTGAAGAAGTATACCTTCTGAACGGAAACAATTGAAAGAGATTGTATTTTGTTTTTGGTTGTATTTGGAACATTTTGATTAAAACTGAATAAAAAATGAATCGTGAAAATCCACGATTTTTGTCCAACAGAATTAAGATCAAGCGGAGGGTTAAACTGGAGAAATGTCTCGGAGATTAGAAGGAAAACATTTGAAAACTCACTTTAAACAGTCTATTAAGCTATTTTAACCTATGAAATCAATCGGTACTACAATTATTCAAACTTCTGCGAAATTACCCTGTTTCTTCTGAAAGGAATTAGCACGATTAGAATAATGCAAAATTCGAGAACAGCCGTGCGAAAAGATACAAATACACGAAAACTTGATAAAAAATTTCATGATCATGTACCTCAACATGGCACAAGATTCGCTCATACTCGAAATATTTCTGATAAATACGGTAATTCCAATCCATAAGAAATTTACAGTTGATAAATGACACAAGTGGATCAAATCATCATCCTAAATATTGATAATTTGATCCACTAATGTCCAAATTCCCTCATCCAAACATGGCATCTAACTGTGGTAGACAGTGCAGGTCGTCCTTAACTTCGTCTGGTGCGACGCATGATCGACTTACTACGTCACACTTCTTGGAAGTGTACATGTGGTTGACCTAGATTTTAACACATCAAATCACTGGGGATAGACGGCGTCGATTGATTATGGAATTTTCAATATGTGTTAAAGCAACTAATAAATAGAATGGGCATTTTATGAGAAATCAATCTGCGTATTTTCTAATGTCACATGATAGGCTCTTGTGTTTATAGAAAATTGCAGTGCAGTTGGTTTGGTACCTTTATATAAGCATGATAAGGGAAACGCAGTAGGAATGTAAATATTAAATCTTGATTAGTTGTGAATTTAGAAGAATACTGGTTGGGTACATTATTGATTAAGTGAGCTATTGTCATAGCGTGTCGTCTGTCCGTCGTCTGTCGTTAACTTTCTAACATTTTCTACTTCTCTGATTTGAATATCTCTCTTTAATGGCTAAAAATGTTATTACTATAATGCTTTTTTGAGATAGTACATATATAAACCTACAAAATGGTATATATTTGTCGTAAAAAACATTAAATTAAAGATCAACAGGGAACATGATGATTGGGGTTTTTACTATAGATAATATAGGGAAAACAAAAATGTCAAATATTGCATATTTTAGATTCAAAATATTTATTTGATAACTTTGTTTGATGTTCTTAGAAATAATTTTCTTGAAGTTCATTTAATTTGGAATAAATTGATACATGAAACATGTAAATCCATCAACATTTAGAAGGGGAACATGACCTTTGAACATGTTGAAATTTGGGCCTACAAGGAGACAGGCTATGTAGAGTAAATTTGCTACGGTAGTGCACATATTATCCCCACTTCATTTATATCTCCGCATATTGTTGATGTAGGAATTTTATTTCTTTCACCATATTTACATCTTTGAAACATGAAAAGGTATACAAAATTTCAAATAATCCCATAACCTGCAAATACTGAATTTTATGATAGAAATTTAGTCAGTAAATCTGAATGTATTTCCCCAGCCTCTCTGGGGAAAGGGTACATGTACATGTAAGTCATGTCATCTTCATATATCTCTTTGGTTTTTGATTTTTTTTGTTTTGTTTGTATGAATTTTTCACAGACAAAAAGAAGAAAGTCCAAAGATTCAAATAATGTGAATTTGTCGAAAAAGTTTAAGATTTTCAGTAAAACAGGTGGAGGTGGCGATAATATGTACCCTCCCTTCTTTCAAACTTGGCTCAACCCTTACATGAATCACGGGTAAACAAGATTTTCATGAAAACTGGAAGAAATGTGTGTATTGAGAGTTCTTCCTTCTGTGCAAATTTCATTAAATCTCATGAAGAAATAATGATTTCAGAGCAAAAAATGTTGAAAATAGTGGTGATAATATGTGCCCAACCAGTAATTATGATTGTGGGTACATCATACGGTAGTCATCATGGTCATGTATAATGTAGAGTCGTAGACCTAATACAATTGCAGGTTACTGTTGTGTATTTTTGGGACAGACAATGATGCAAAATGCAACACATGCCACTTGAATAGTTTCATCTTGGGGTATTACAAATGGTTGTGCATATATTATTTGCACATGCATAGCTGTTGCAGGGTATGCAAGACGCATTAGACTCTTGGACATTTCTAGCAAATTTCGTTTTTTATGTCACTTGCAACACGCGAGAATTCATATAGACTGAATAATCCAGTCTCTTGGCTGCCGTTACAAGAGAGGGAATCCCACTATGGCTGTTATAGAGCTGCTAAGTTTGACGAATTCGTTGCCCAACGATTTCTCCATACCGTATTTATGACATTTTAAAAAATATCGATTTTCCTGCAGAAGGCACTTATGTTTACATTAAACTAACTGTTGCTACCCACCTTCCATTTTTCTTGCTTTGTTATTGCATTTTTGCAAATTTTTAACTCCCAACCTCACCAAACAGACAAACTGAAAGTTCAGAGAACCAACTAATCAGAAGCGAGAAAAAATGCAAGGTGGGTATCAACAGTTAGTTTAATGTTAACTTATAAGTGCCTTCAGCAAAAAATCAACATCTAAGGTCTTAAATATGGAGAAATCGTTGGGCAACGGATTTGTCAGACTTTGCTCTGTAACAGCAATAGGTTCCAATATACAGTATTAGTTTCGTATTGGAAGAAATGGCCAGAGACGAATTTTTTATTTCTAAGTGTTGAGACTTAAATCTTTTGTAGTAGGCACAGTTAATGAAAAAACTTGGAATTTTGGGGTTTATATGAGCTTGGAAGGATGTGAAGAAGAGAACTAGACATCAATTTTAGCCATTGGTCGATTTTGTAAACAGCGATAAGAAATGAAGGCGAAGCGAGTATCGTGCGTCCTGGGCTTCTGATGCCGGTAGTGCCGGAGGGGTACTTTGCTCTCTTCCAGATATATCTGAAAATCCAGATGTTGAAAATTCAAATAATTTTTCTTGAATAAAGCTACTGATGTTCTCTTTCAATTCAGTATTAAATGATGTAGATAATATTTTGAGAACAATGCTGTATTGAGCTCACTACTTGGGCTACTTCATCCGTTGAAAGCATATGCGCTCGACTGCCATTTTCACATCGTTCGATACTGATTAACGATTAAACAGTAAATCTGGCTGCACTTGTTTTCACATGTTTTGTAGGTCTAGATGTATTGATTGTATTAAGGTGTGGTTCATAAAGTTAAGTAAAGTACTTTAAAAGTCTAATGTCTTCAACTTTAGCATGACGCACAAACTTTTTTGTGCCTTCGGAACAGTACACAAAAACTGTTTATTGGAACCATAGTCATATATTATATAGTGGAATTCAGTCTCTTGTAAGTTGTATCGGCAGCCAAGAGACTGGATTATTCAGTCTAGAGGGTCATATAGGGATCACTTTGTCCAGCATCTGTCTGTCCATCTGTATGTCTGTCTGGCAGTCACACTTCAGGGCTCTCTCACCCAATTTTGGGGGCCTTTGGATTTGAGAAAAATAGTGTCATTTTCACAAAAATTGGGAAAAGCTATAGATAGATTTAGATGTGTTTTCTCTAGAAATTTTGTATTTTGAACTCTTTTTTATGAATTTTTCATAAGGTTTCAAAGTGGGAAAAATTGGTCATCAAATTGGGGAAAAAAAGACATTATAATAGTATTTTGCACTGGGAATGGGGTCGAATATTGGCCCCAAATCAGGCTGATTAAGAACCTTGCACTTTCACATATATTTTTGCTATACATGTATTATAACTTACTTCATCAAACATCTTTCAAACTTGCAAGGATGGTAAAGCATAACGAGACTCAGCACCAAATATAGGTCAAGGTCACTTTCAAGTTCAAGGTCATAGGATCAAACATGCATGTTCAGGTTTCTAAGTGTAGATCCTGTATCACATACCGATAGTTGTAAAATTTTAGGGGGAGGGGGTTCATTGATCATTGTTGATAATACACTTGATCATATATGACTATATAGCTCAAGTGATAATGCATCATACTTCTGCAGGAATAACAAAGTATACTTGGAGGCAATTCCTGTTCTTGAACATTGCCATTTTTTTCTAATCAAATGTCAGATGTAGGTTCACATATGTCTGATGCTTTCAAAAGAATTGCATCAACTGTAGTTTTAACTAGCATTTTTCCGCTTGTTCTTTTCCAGCTATGTTAGGTACTCAGCGATTTGTGCACGAGCAGTTAGGAATAGTTTAAAGCCCGAACATAAAGGAGACGCAGGAAAGCGAGACGCATCTCTACTCAAGACAACATATTGGCAAGATGGCAAGCCGGTTGTAGAGGGTATGTATACTGTTAGTAAACCAATGTAAAATGTGCAAATAATTAAATTTCAGTATTGTTGTTTTCATAGGTTTTATTGTTGGTGTGATACTTGTAGCAGAGTAACAGAAAGTCAAACCACTTCACTGTGGCAAGTCTTTGTAAGAAATTTTGCTTAACAGAAACCTCCTCATTGGCCGGATTGCAAAGCAATTCCGGTCTATAGATTGACGATGTCTGTCTGTCCGTCCGTCTGTCTGTCCGTCTGCCGTCAACATTTTGGTTAAAGTTTCTGGTTGAGGCAAAATCTAAGGAACTATATGCAGTAGAAACTTTATATTATACATGTATGTTGCCCATGACAAGATCTTTCAATTTATGCCGTAACATTTGACCTAGTGACCTTGACCTTGGACTTTGACCTAGTTAAAGATTTTGGTTAAAGTTTCTGGTTTAAGCAAAATCTAAGGAACTATATGCAGTAGAAACTTTATATTATACATGAAGGTTGCCCATGACAAGACCTTTCAATTTATGCCATAACATTGGACCCAGTGACCTTGACCTTGGACTTTGACCTAGTTAAAGATTTTGGTTAAAGTTTCTGGATTAAGCAAAATCTAAGGAAATGTATGCAGTAGAAACCTTATATTATACATTTAGGTTGCCCAATGACGAGATCTTTCAATTTATGCCATAACATTGGACCTAGTGACCTTGACCTTGGACTTTGACCTAGTTAAAGATTTTGGTTTAAGTTTCTGGATTACCTTAAGCAAAATCTAAGGAACTGTATGCAGTAGAAACCTTATATTATACATTTAGGTTGCCCATGATGAGACTTTTCAATTTATGCCGTAACATTGGACCTAGTGACCTTGACCTTGGACTTTGACCTAGTTAAAGATTTTGGTTAAAGTTTCTGGTTTAAGCAAAATCTAAGGAACTGTACGCAGTAGAAACTTTATATTATACATTTAGGTTGCCCATGATGAGACCTTTCAATTTATGCCGTAACATTTGACCCAGTGACCTTGACCTTGAACTTTGACCTAGTTAAAGATTTTGGTTGAAGTTCTTGGTTGAAGCAAAATCTAAGGAACTGTATGCAGTAGAAACCTTATATTATACATTTAGGTTGCCCATGACGAGACTTTTCAATTTATGCCGTAACATTGGACCTAGTGACCTTGACCTGGACTTTGACCTAGTTAAAGACTTTGGTTAAAGTTCCTGGTTTAAGCAAAATCTAAGGAATTGTATGCAGTAGAAACTTTATATTATACATGTAGGTTGCCTCTGACAAGACCTCTCAATGTATGCTGTAATATTTGACTTAGTGACCTTGACCCAGTTGGTGACAAAAACTTACTTTGCAATCCGGCCATACCGTCTTTAGCGGTGTTTTATTTTGGTGATTCTTTTAACAATGTTGCAAGCAACACAATTTGAAATGCAAATGAATATTGAAAAGTGTGAAATGAAATGATAAGTAAATCAGTGTTATATTTCTTGGGTTTACAAGGAGGAAATTTTCAATGTTTGAACAACTCTGAAAATAGAGCATATTTGACAAAGGATAAAAAGGGAAAGGGATGGGCTTAAAAATACGTAAAGGGTATGAGAAAATAAGAAGAAAATATGTAAAACAGAATATGTGTACAACAGTAACATTCATGAATTTCATGTAATATATAGATTTTCTCATTTGATATTTTTCAAATTAGAGCATTTGGTGAGGTAATATTGGACATTTTTCAAGTTGACGTACTTCAGACTTCGCATTCCGGACTTCGCACTTTAGGGGTCTTGTTAAAGTAATCAGGTGAAATTTAAAAAGTAAAATCTGTACGCAAAATAGACGAAATGACACTCGAGAGCTTTAAGTATGTATATTAAGGCAGGGTCCATTTGATATTCAGGGGGGGGGGGGGGGGCTTGGGGTTTTTGTCGGAGCAAGAATATTTTTTTAGCCCCGGACCGGGGCAAAATTATTTTTTTCTTGCAAAGTTGGAGCAAGGAATTTTTTTTTATAACAATGGATGTGAAATATATTAAGAATGTTTGTGTTTTTTCAATAGATATTCTTTATTTTTACTTAAATTACTTTAAACATTACTTTATTGTTATGTAAAACTTGTATTCACTTCTAAACTGAGAGAGATAAGATTTTTACAATATGTGATATATAATTTTCAGTATACAAAATGTATATAATATGTATAAGGTCATGTAACATGTAAGAGGGCCTGATGCAAGTTTTTACAATCATGTAGAAATGAAAACTAGTGAAAAACTTAATTAAATTCTCCTTCCAAGCTTGTATATGAAATTAGACACTATGGTGATACATGTATCTATAAATAGTAATAAATTATATTGATAATGTATTTAAGCATTTTAATTGTTTCAGTCACATGCATATACTTAAGGTGGTTCGGGTATCACGTGACGTCATCACTAATTACCAAAATTTATAAGAATAACGTTGTATTGCCTTAATTAATTGCAGATGTTTAAAATAGTTTGTTTAACAAATATTTAATCATGTTTGAATAATAAATCCTTCAATTTTTAGAACTATTTTGTTTTTCATGAAGGTTTTTTATGCATTTTTGGCTTAAAATATAGCATTTTTGTATTTAAATTTACAATATCTTTAAAAGTTATGGTTGAAACTCCTTAGAATTTGATATACTAATAAATTGTTTCACCCTTAAAACATGTAATTGACGAAAAAGGTACCTTGCAGGGGGTTTTCTTTAATTAATTTAAAGGGCATATGAATATAGTCTCTGGCATATTTTGACATCAAATATTAGCCCGCAAATTGGGACATTTTTACCATTTCATTGCTATTTCTCAAAATATTACAATTGTCTTGTCATCTACTGCTAATAATAAGTACCTGCAATTCTTAAACTAGTCTTTTCCATTAGAAAATTTGACTTTAGATACCTTATATTCATTTTTATTTAGTTTTCCTTGGATATACTCAAAATTTGGGCAAAATATGATTTTCCACTAAGAGTGCCCGACTTTGTTTAAGTATTAGACCATAAAGATGCCCTGCACGATGCATATGTTTTACACATTTTAGAATATCTGAAGGTAGATTTTTAGTTTAGGGAAAAAATAAAGTTAGTTTGACCATCCAAACAGTGTCAAAATAACGATACTCGAACCCCCTTAATTATGTCTCCCCCCCCAACGGGGAGGAGACATATTGGTTTTGCCTTTGTCGTCCGTCTGTCTGTCTGTCCGTCTGTCTGTCTGTCCGTCTGTCACACATCGTGTCCGGGCTATATCTCCTGAACCGTTTGCCCGATCACTTTCATATTTTAGTATGTTGTTGCTTATGACCCGAAGGTTTCACATCACCTTGACCCAAGGTCATGTGACCAAGGTCAAGGTCACTTAGTGCATTTTCCATGAAATTATGCATACATTCCTGTCCGGGCTATATCTCTTGAACCGTTTGCCCGATCACTTTCATATTTTAGTATGTTGTTGCTTATGACCCGAAGGTTTCACATCACCTTGACCCAAGGTCATGTGACCAAGGTCAAGGTCACTTAGTGCATTTTTAATGAAATTATGCATACATTCCTGTCTGGGCTATATCTCTTGAACCGTTTGCAGGATCACTTTCATATTTTAGTATGTTGTTGCTTATGACCCGAAGGTTTCACATCACCTTGACCCAAGGTCATGTGACCAAGGTCAAGGTCACTTAGTGCATTTTTAATGAAATTGCATACATTCCTGTCCGGGCTATATCTCTTGAACCATTTGCCGGATCACTTTCATATTTTAGTATGTTGTTGCTTATAACCCGAAGGTTTCACATCACCTTAACGCAGGGTCATGTGACCAAGGTCAAGGTCACTTAGTGCATTTATAATGAAATTATGCATACATTACTGTCCAGGCTATATCTCTTGAACTGTTTGCCAGATCATTTTCATATTTTAGTATGTTGTTGCTAATGACCCGAAGGTTTTACATCACCTTGACCCAAGGTCATTTGACCAAGGTCAAGGTCACTTAGTGCATTTTTAATGAAATTATGCATAGTATAACATTCCTGTCTGGGCTATATCTGTTGAACCGTTTGCCAGATCACTTTCATATTTTAGTATGTTGTTGCTTATGACCCGAAGGTTTCACATCACCTTGACCCAAGGTCATGTGACCAAGGTCAAGGTCACTTAGTGCATTTTTAATGAAATTATGCATACATTCATATCCGGGCTATATCTCTTGAACCATTTGCCAGATCACTTTCATATTTTAGTATGTTGTTGCTTATGACCGGTAGGTTTCACATCACCTTGACCCAAGTTCATGTGACCAAGGTCAAGGTCACTTAGTGCATTTTTAATGAAATTATGCATACATTCCTGTCCGGGCTATATCTCTTGAACCGTTTGCCCGATCACTTTCATATTTTTAGCTCGACTGCACTTTAGTGCAAAAGAGCTATTGCAATACCCCCGGCGTCCGCGTCCGCGTCCGCGTCGTCCGAACTAGATGATAAGGTAAATGTTAAGATTACACATTTACCTTTCCTATATTCATATTCTGTTGGTTTTTTTTTTGTTGCAAATGTTTAATTATACATCATTTAATATATCCAGATGAGGATATAGCCCCTGGGGTTGGGATTTTTAAAATTATTTCAAATGATAAGGCAAATGTTGAGATGATAAGGTAAATGTTAAGATAGCAATAAAGTCTTTAAAAGCAAATATTGAGCTAAGTATAACTGCTACATGTACCAAACTTACATATTTGATGTATCTTTGATCAAACTTTCAAAAAATGACCTTGACCTACTTTTTTCCGCTTGAATGATTTTGCCTTTAAAAGCCAATATTGAGCAAAGTATAAGTGCTACATGTACCAAACTTACATATTTGATCAAACTTTCAAAAAATGACCTTGACCTACTTTTTTCCGCTTGAATGATTTTGCCTTTAAAAGCCAATATTGAGCAAAGTATAAGTGCTACATGTACCAAACTTGCATATTGGATGTATCTTTGATCAAACTTTCATAAAATGACCTTGACCTACTTTTTCCACTTGAATTATTTTACCTTTAAAAAGCCAATATTGAGAAAAGTATAAGTGCTACATGCACCAGACTTGCATATTGGATGCATCTTGGGTTAGACTATTGAAATATGACGTTGACCTACTTTTTCCGCTTCAGTGATTTTGCTTCACCATTGGTTCACCATAAACTAATTTTAATTTATAACTTTAAATTTTTTATGTGACTTGATATATGTTGTTGCCTGAGAAAGGGAGTTTAAATAAATTGGCTGTCATGAGAGATATTATGCTATGCAGTCGAGCATTAGGTGACTCTGGCAACTATTTTAGTATGTTGTTGCTTATGACCCGAAGGTTTCACATCACCTTGACCCAAGGTCATGTGACCAAGGTCAAGGTCACTCAGTGCATTTTTAATGAAATTATGCATACATTTCTGTCCGGGCTATATCTCTTGAACCGTTTGCCAGATAACTTTCATATTTTAGTATGTTGTTGCTTATGACCCGAAGGCTTCACATCACCTTGACCCAAGGCCAAGGTCACTTACTACATTTTTAATGAAATTGTTTTGGCTTTATCCCTTGGACCGCATACTGGATTGCTTTCAAGTTTAAGAATGTATTTAGTCATGACCAAAAGGTTTCACCTGGACCCATGGTCATTTGATCAAGGTCAAAGTTACTAAGTACATTTTAATGAAATTGTACATGCTATCCCATTGGGGCTTTATCTCTTTTAACTATTTATCAGATCACCATCATATTTTAGTATGTTGTTGCTTATCACGTAAAGGTTTCACATCACGTTGACTCAAGGTCATGTGACCAAAGTCAAGGTCAATTAGTATATTTTAAATGAAATTGTATTTGTTACATGTATTATGTCCAGGCTTAATCTTTTGAACCGTGATCGGATTACGTCATATTTTAGTATGATGGTGCTGATGACCCAAAGGTTTCACACCTCTTTGATCCAAGGTCATATGACTAAGGTCAAGTATTACATTTTGTAATGAAATTGTAAATGCTATTGAGTCTGGGCTTTATCTGTGGAATCATATACTGGATCACTCTTATACTATAGTATGCTGTTGCTCAGGATTGGAGGGTTTCTTATCATCTTGACCCAAGGTCATGTGCCCAAGGTCAAGATCATTTAGTTCTTTTTAATGAAATTGTACGTACTAATATTGTCTGGGCTATATCTCCTGAACCCTTCTTACAATTGTTTTCATATTTTAGTATGTTGTTTCTAAGGACTTAATGTTTCTTATCACATTGTCCTAAGGTCACATGGTTAAGGTAGCTTCTTGCTTTGGTAATGAAATTGTATATGCTAAGCATGTCCAGGCAGAAATTGTCTATGCTAATAATGTTTAGGCTTTATATTTTGAACCGTGTATCCAATCACTAATTCAGTTTTTTGTTGCTCATGATCCATACAATGTTAAACGTCTTCAAATTCAATAGCATCATTTAAAAGCAGATAAGTTTGCAGCATGGACCAGACATGCATGTTTCAGGTACTGAGCCCTCGTCAGTGAGTGTAGGTTTCAGATCACCTATATCCAAGGTCATGTGACCAAAGTAAATTTCTTTAAATATGCTTATTATGAAATTGTATATGCCAATCATGTTTGGGCTTTACCTCAAACAATGTAATGAATCACTTTCATGTTTTAGTATGATGTTGCCCATGACTCAAAGGTTTCACATCATTTTGCATGTTGGCCCAAGGTCAAAGTACCTTAGAGGGAGGGGGAGACATCTGTTTTTTTATGAAAAACATTTTGTTTAATTTGATATTTTGAAATATGAACTTGCCATTACAGAAGAAAACAATGGCGAGCGAAGCGAGCCAAAATTTATTTTTTTAAAAAGTAAAAACTGTGGCGATCGAAGCGAGCCGAAAAATTTTCAGGAATTTTAAGCGAATTTTATGGTTATTCTTCAAATTCAGATTACTTGTAAGAGCGAGATGATTTTTTTCTGTCACACCATAAGCAAATTTATTTTTTTCCATCAAAATTGAGAGCAAAATTATTTTTTTCGAAAAAAACCCAAGCCTCCCCAGAATATCAAATGGACCGTGCCTAACACATGTTAATTAATAAATTCTCACTCAAAGTATTCTACTAGGTTCATTGGGATAATATTAACAATTTACATTTGTGACATTGTCCCTTTTAAGTGCGGTGTCCGAAGTGCAAAGTCTGCGAACATGAAAAATGTCTACCATGATTATGTGTCATTTTGTTGAACATTTTTTTGTGAATTTTACCGTTATAATCTGAGCTGCATTGAGATAACTCTTTTTATTTTTCAGGCCAAGGTAAAGCAGCCACAGGATGACAGGAATCAAGAAGTGAATAAAAAACATTTAGACATTGTTGACTTAAAATAGTAAAATAGTGTGAAGAAGACTTATGTGACCTTACACATAAAAGTTACAAATGTAATAAATTCAAATTAATCATAATACACGAAGTTTGAATTTCTATGACTCTTGTATGACCAAGGAGAAAGGAGGGAATCTCCAATAAGACTCGCCTACAGTACCCACAGCAAACCATCAAAACACCCATTTGTGAAGACAGAGTAGACAAGCACAGCAAGTGACACAAATGAGACTAGGAACATGCATCAAACGCTACATTAAAACACTAAAGACTATACACATTAACCAATGAGACGCAATAGACCTTCATATTACCGATACACTTGAATTTTAGACGCTCCAAGACCCGACATCACTACTTTTGACGTTATTTCTAAATGTGACGTCATAAATCAGATACGACGTCACAGTTAAAAGTTACGTCAAATCTTGTGATGTCGGGTCTTAGGATGTGTAAAATACAAGTCAACTTGGGGGAAATATTCGCGATATGAACGATTCTGCCTTTTTAAGAATGCTGCAGGGTTACTTTTGTGTGGGGGAATTTTTTGCGAAGTCCCTTGAATTTTGAAATATGCAGAAATTGTCCCCACTTGAAAATTTGTATGTTTACAAAATTTTTTTAGTGCAAGGCGAGTGAAGCGAGCCTAAAATTTTTGGTCTTGTTGCTAGCTAAAATGTGTTTCAGTGAATGGCGAGCTGAAAATTTTTGGATTTTGAACACATTTGTGGGCCAGAATTTTATTTCTGCAACTAAGAGGGTCAGATTATTTATTATGAACATTTTCTGGGTCAGAATATTTATTTCCAAAAACTGCCAGCTCCCCCCCCCCCCATCCCCTAGGGATCAACTGTTTGATTGTGTTTTTGGGAGGGGGGAGGTGTCAGGGAAGACTACCATGTAATGATATTTTTGCATCACAACTGAAGAAGTTCTTAACCTACAATGAATCCACATGTTTAAGGAGGATATGCTGGTTCATTCAATGATGCTACAAACAAACAGAAGGAGAATACACTGTGTGTTCGTCTGTCCATCTAGTGTCCATAACCATTCCCATACCAGAGCCCTGTTTGACTTATAGGGACGAAAATTCACTTATATTGCTTAACTACATAGTTTATAGAGAGAGAATAAAAAGAGCTCAATTTTTAGCTCACGTTGACAAAATAAAGGGAGATTTATTCTATTGCCCCAGTGTCTGTGGAATCTGAAAATGGGACACCTTCATTCCAAGCTTCCTGTAAGCCCAATTAGTAGGCTACATCAACAAATCTTTGGATGATGCGTCTAAGGACGCTTACTAAAACCCATAGTATGGATGCTGCATCTGACCTATATTTCATGCTCCATTTCCAGCCTACAAGATGTCCTAGATCAAACTTGTGTGGGTGTTGCATCTGAGGCTACTTACTGCAATAAATTGCATGGATGCTGCATCTAACTCATACCTGTATTTCATGCTTGAGCGACCAGGTTTCAAATACATGTACAAGTAAAATGCTGAGAATGAAGGTGTCTTATTTTATTTAACCTAGTCTTTCAAGCATGAAATATGGATCAGATGCACCATCCAAGCTATAAATGTATTGGAGTTAACATCCTAAGATGCATAACCAATACAAGTTTTATCTTTTCACAGATAATAGGCTGGAAATGGACTTGTCCCAGTTTCCTTAATCTGGTTGCTGAAGCATTGCATACTGGTAAGATGCGGAATCTGTACTATGCATTGCATTAAGCAGATGATAATGCAATGCATGGTACAGATGGTACCAGGACTCGTAGTAGATTGGAAATGTACCAAGCTGTCCCATTTTACTTTACCTAGTCGCTCATGTGTGAAATATGCCCAGGTCAAATGCAGCATCCCTACCATGTGTTGTAGTGAATATCCTCAGATGCATCAGCCCGGCCACAAGTTTGCTTCATCAAGGGTGTATATTATGTTGGAAATGGACGTGAAGCGTGAAATATGGTTCCGATTCAGCATTTGTACTATGCATTTCAGTTAGCATCCTCATATCCCTCGATATCACCACACAAGTTTGGTTGATCTAGGACTTACAGGAAACAGGGGATGGAGGTGTTTCGTTTTTCTTAACCTGAGTACAGCGGATACCGACTCCCGTGCCGGGCGATAACATAGGCAACCACACACTCACCCCCACCCCCTTTCTTCTTCGAGATGAGCTAAAAAGTGTACGATGAGCAGCCATCTTTACATTAAATTTGAAATACGGTGGATCCTGCATGCATGTTTCGAATAATAAATTCTCATCAGTGGCTTTTCAAACAAAAAAATGATTCAGAGATTAATACATATTATTTACTGTGGCGTCCCTTCGTTCAATTTCTACATTTTAGATAATGTGAGCGAGTAGGGCTGGTGAAACTGAAAATGTTCACGATGTACGTCCTACACTTCATGAATTTTAGTATTGAAGTTTTGTCGTAAACAGAAGAAGTATGATCTCTTCGCAAGTTTTATTTTTATTCTGACCTACGTCATATGCAGTTTCAAGAAAGGAGGGGATATCCTTACAAGACTCGGATGCAGTACCCAGAGTTAAAAAAAGAAAAAAGACAGAAAAAAAAAAACCCGAAACGCCTACTGTCCGCGCGGCTCACTTTGGAAACTGGATAAACTAAATTTTGGTATATGTCACATGGTCGGGGGTTTATGCATTTTTAGATGGGCGTTTTCAATATTAGATTTCAGCTTGACGTCGCCCAGTTTAATATTGAGTCAGTATGGAGAGCTTCAAGACGTTACGGGAAAAATTAGCATGGGAAAGGAGGTTCAACTTGACAAATACGGACTACGGAATCACGGAAAATAGGAATATTTTGTACAAAATACAGAACTAATACGGACAGATTACGGACTCACGGACAGATTACGGATTCACGGACAGATTACGGACACACGGAAAAATGTTTTCCAAGTCTATTTCAAAAAAATTAAATAATTAAACGTTGAATTTCTACTTTGTTATTCTTTAAGAAAAATTATAGTTATGACGTTGCATCACTCACGGAGCTGTGTAAATATTATACAATTATTGACTGGGAATGAGGGCAATATATGATTTGTTGGACCTGAAGATAAAATATTGCCCGAGGCCGAAAGCCGAGGGCTATATTTTGTCTGAAGGTCCAACAAATCATATATTGCCCGAATAAACTAAATTTTGGTATATGTCACATGGTCGGGGGTTTATGCATTTTTAGATGGGCGTTTTCAATATTAGATTTCAGCTTGACGTCGCCCAGTTTAATATTGAGTCAGTATGGAGAGCTTCAAGACGTTACGGGAAAAATTAGCATGGGAAAGGAGGTTCAACTTGACAAATACGGACTACGGAATCACGGAAAATAGGAATATTTTGTACAAAATACAGAACTAATACGGACAGATTACGGACTTACGGACAGATTACGGATTCACGGACAGATTACGGACACACGGAAAAATGTTTTCCAAGTCTATTTCAAAAAAATTAAATAATTAAACGTTGAATTTCTACTTTGTTATTCTTTAAGAAAAATTATAGTTATGACGTTGCATCACTCACGGAGCTGTGTAAATATTATACAATTATTGACTGGGAATGAGGGCAATATATGATTTGTTGGACCTGAAGATAAAATATTGCCCGAGGCCGAAAGCCGAGGGCTATATTTTGTCTGAAGGTCCAACAAATCATATATTGCCCGAATTCCCAGTCAATAATTGTTTTGTTATACCTTACATCAATACTGCAGCAACGAACCGATTAACCCGGCATGTTTACGTTCATTTTCTTCTCTAAGAGAAAGAGCGCGGAAAAATAGGTAGAGCTAATAGCGTCATCAATGACGTGACGTCACAAACAATGTACCGTTTATCGGTCAATATTTTTTGAAATATTGCCCTAGGGCCAATATTGATGTAAATATTGACCGGTTGGTCAAATATTCGAATTTATAGGCATTTTTCCTATGGGGATTTTATATAGAGATACTGACAACGGCGATGTCCGTGAAATGAACAATGGTCTCCATGGTGACGTCTTACTATGTGATACACGTACATTTTGGAGGTGGAATCTCCCTGCCAAGTTAAGCCGATATTAGAGGACATTATTTTCTATCTTTCTGTCTTTCTTATCTTTCTCTATCTTCTCCCCTACACTTTTTTCAGCTTTTCATGCGAAGGAACAAGGAAAGTTTTTAGCAAAATCAAAGGAAATTATATCGGGGACAGAATTCCATTCGTTCCTAAGATGGGGTGCTTTGTGATCCTAGGTTCAACTGGACAGTTGTACACAGTACAAATCTTTCCCACGGAAAAATGCTAATGCCTTCTCCCAAACAATTGCTGTCATATCTTATCCGTGAAAATGGCATTAAGAATGGATGTTGACGTGTCCGTGCCTACAAAATCCGTAAATCTGACCGTTCTACGGAAAAACGCAAGAGGAAAGAAAAAACCAGGCAGAAAACAACCACACTGAAGGACCATGTACATCCGTGAATGATATCCGTGAGAATGTCCATAGCTCCGTGGAAGACGTCCGTGACACTCACACACCATGTACATCCGTGAATGATATCCGTGAGAATGCCCATAGATCCGTGGAAGACGTCCATGACACTCACACATCCGTAAATGACGTACGCGATAGCATAAGGTCTCAATATACCAACAAATGGATGAAAAATGAATAGAAATCACGGAGGAATCATTCGGACGTATCGACGGTACAGTAGATAATGGCTGGTTGGATGATTCAGTTATTGATGCGGCACAAACTATCTCAAAGAAACAATATCCAAACATAGATGGATTTCAGTCCTGCGTTTTAGCAGAAACTCCATGCTTCCGACCAGTTGTTGACAAATTTGTACAGATTGTCAACACCCATCCAAAGACCGGAGGTCTCCATTGGATCACAATCACTACCGTGAATGCAGACATATGTTCTGCAAATGTCAACCTATACGACAGTGAAATGTCGTACCGTGTGTCATCTTCCATGGAGATGAGCATTGCAAATATACTCCAATCACCGTCACCGACGATAAAAGTTCATTTCATGAACTCTGATGTTCAGAAAAACGGAAATGATTGTGGAGTTTATGCCATAGCAAATGCAGTTGAAATATGCACGGGGGGTCTTCCGGAAAATGTCCAGTATATAACAGAACAGATGAGACCTCATCTCCGTTCATGTTTAGAAAGAGGAATTTTCAGTAAATTTCCGTCACATGAATGCCAACGGAATCAAAGTATAGGATTCCAACATGAGATACGACTCTTTTGTACATGCAGAATGCCAGATCATGGACTTATGTTTCGATGCACAAAAATGCAGAAAATGGTTTCATCCTAGATGTCAAAATTCCAAACTTAATGTGAATCAAATTAGAAAATCAACAAAGATCAAATGTTTAAAATGCAGAAATTCATAAGAAATTTAATTGTAGTAAATCATCAGAAGTCTATTTTTTGCGTTTTTATTGTTTTATATTTGTCACGGATTTTCACGGAAATAAAGCATTCTCCGTAGAAAATAATCCGTATTTTGTACCATTTTCCCCTCGATCCGTGACTTCCGTGATTATCCGTATTGTGTAAACCGTCCATGGGAAATGGTCCATCTAAACTTTGTTTTGTCTATAAAATTTGATTGCGTGCACTGACTGTCGTATAACATTTAGATCTAGATCTTCCAAAATTAACGACTAAACGAGATCTTGAGTGGTATCAATTTTATTAAATTTTTGCAAGATATATGTATACATTTAAATAGTCAAAATCCAGTTTCCGAAGTGAGCCGCGCTGAGATTAAATGTGAACACATGCACAGCGGACAAACACAATGCATGATCTATGTATGTATACAATGAATGTTTTGACCTTTTTGAACTTAATGAGAATCAAGCGTTGACCTTTTGGCACTCTATGAATTTCTCCATTGTTTTTTGTATGACGTCACAGTGAAACTCCCCAGTAACAGAATCATGACGTAACACTCAACAATGAAAAAGAATGTCAGTTGAAGAGGGGAGGCAACAATCAAAGCAATCCAAACCGGTTTTCAGATGTTTTTCATATCAATGGTAAGTATACATTAATGTGATCATGTGAGTCAAAAAGAAAGAAATGAAGAGGTAAACTTTTATACGATGATTTGTTGGGAAAACTTCGCAAATAAGATTATCAGCTAGGAATAATTCACAAAATCGGAGACATTCTCCAAATCGGGAGGCTACCTCCAAATCAAGGTACACTGTTCTAACGTTAACGTACATGAAACGCGCATCACACACATGTACTCCCATGCAATACATTCTAATTTTTTATAAATTCAAATTCCATAAGCACTCTCGGATTCGAAAGAGGCACACCCTCCCCGTCCTAACGTTTTAAAATAAAATCTATGCCCCCGAAATCAAAGATTCGGGGCATATAGTTTTTGGTCTTTCCCGTGTCCGTCTGTTTGTCTGTCATTGTCTGAATGTCCGAGGCAAATGAGTTAAAGAAGACCCTGACGATAATCTCAACCTTCAACATTTTTCATAACTTTTTAATGGTAGGTGATAGAACTTTCCCATGTGTATTAATTCCTTGTCGAGAGATATTTCCATTAATTAATACAAAAAATTGACCTCATGACCTGACTTTTACATTTGACCTACTTTCCTAAAATTTTAACATTGTGCATAGCATATGAACAGTGAGTGATAGAGCTTTCATGAATATTTCACAATTCGTTCCTTGTGACAAGTCCTTTCCATAGATACCAGAATATTTGCCCTCGTGACCTGACCTTGACATTTGACATACTTATCAAAAACTTTAACATTGGGAATAGCATTTAAACTGTGAGTGATAGGCTTTCATATTTCACATGTTTCTGTCGTGACCTTGACTTTGACCTACTTTGAAAAAAAACTTTTACATTGGGCATAACCTTTGAACGGTGAGTGATAAGGCTTGAAATCATATTTCACATGTGTATCCCTTGTGAGAATTAACTGAAGGCCCTTCTATTGATACCAAAACGCTTGGCCTCGTGACCTTGACTTTGAACTTTGACCTTCTTTTAATTTCAAAATATTTAAAACTGGACATAACTTTTAACTTTTGAACGATCAGTGATTGGGCTCTCATGTGTATTCCTTGTAGCAAGGCCTTTTCATTGATACCAAAATTTTTGACCTCATGACTCTGACCTGAACTTTGACTTATTTTTCAAAAACTTTAACATTGGGCATAACTTTTAATACTAATTCTCTGTAAGGACCACGGTAGGTCATGGATTTTTCTGATTTTCTCTACAAATGAATTTGATACCTTTGGTACATTGACAAGGGAAAAGAGATATATCAAATATATTGTATAAAACAATTTTATATGATATCATCTGATTTATGAAAAATTCATAAAAATCACATTATTTTTGTAAAAATTTAAATTCGGTCATTTACAAAACAGTGACCTTGACACAAGGTTGAATGACCTCGAAATGTTTTCAAGGTCAATTCTTATTGAAATGTCTTTTATTGACACACTCATTAAGTTTTTTTTCTACATGGTTTTCAAAACAATTAGAAATGGAGCAAATATATTCTCTATGTATAGTAATACAGAAAGAAATGTTGCCATAGTAACCGTTTGGATGTTCTTTTCTGTTAAAATGAGAAATTCCCCCACTCTAATTTTTTTCTTTTGTTTAAACTTTATAAATCAGTGATTTTTTCAGTAATTTGGGAATGGGGTCGGGGCCCGTGCAATTAGGAAAATAACGACGTTTGGGAATATTTTGGGAAGTACTAATATAAAAGTAAAATGACAGTTTACACAATAAAGAGTTCAGAATTGAAAGTTTAATCAAATAATATTCTTTTCAATATGATTTAATTTCTTATGCTTACAAAAATATGGCAAATAATTAGTAAATTCGCTACTTTTGAACCAGTAGATTTCACTAATTTCGGTGATAATTCCATCTATATGTGATTGGGAAATTTAGAGCCACAATTGGGAAAAAAGATACTATTTTTTATTGGGAATGGGGCCGAATAACGGTCCCAAAATGTGGCAAAAAAATCCCTGTTAAAATGAAATGCACCTGACCTTCAGATAAGCCTGCTGATCTAATATTACATGCTGTAAACTAAGCAAATTCAGGCAAAAATAGGCACATTTCAAGTCAAAAATATGCCCCTTTCTAAGCTTGTTTTAACCCTCTCCTAGACTACTTACTAACTTATATGAAGAGTATAGATTGATGGAGTGCATTTCTTTTTACACATTCGCACATACGAGGATACAATAATTCAATATAGAAATTTGCAGTTGACTGCTATGCCCGTTTCCATGGAAACGAGTCTTTTTAAAATGCTTTGCTTTCAATATTTTCAAAATTCTAAAAAAAAAAAAAAAAACCCCATGGCAACGGAAACTTAAATTGCAAAAATGAAGCCAATTTTCATCTTAGTGATTCATACCCTAGTACCTATGTCCTTTACCACTCTTTAAAATTTGTGACATGCCGTCATACGTCTTATGGTTTTTTTTTTTATGGTCCTGCCAGAGAGCTAGAAATAGTGGGTGATAGGGCTTCATAATTCACACATACATGTGTGTTTCCTTTGACAGTTTGTGTCAAGACCTTTCCATTGATACCAATTTTTTTGACCTTGTATCCTTGACCATGGAGTTGACTTTTGTTCGAATGAACAGAAAATGGTGTTATAAAGGTGCCGACGGGGCATTCGTGTTTTACAAACACAGTTAAGTTTTACTTTGTTATATTTATATATTTAGACATCTATTAGAGAATAATTTAAGCGCATATTATGTAGGATAGATGGCGCCAGGAAAATTCACTTGGGCTTTATTTAAAAACTGTTTGACATGAAGTACTGAGTACTGAGGAGGATTCAATATCCGAAACACGTGTCTAGTACTATATAATTGGCACTATATATTTCAATATTGACAAGATTATATTCAATGTATAAGCCGAATCTAGTAGATAAGAATTACTTTAGTTATCTTTTCGAGATATGCATGTCGACGTCTGGAATACGCTAGCACTTGCATTTGAAAAGTTTGGCTAATAATGTTTCCATGCTGTTTTACATGGGGTCCGATAAATTCTGAAGCATAGAAGGTTAATCTCTCGGAGGAAGGTTGAATGAATACATCAAGTTAATTTACTATTGAACTTATTTCAGAGAGACAAATCAAGCAAAATCGGGAGCATGTAATTTAATGGGTTTTAATCTGGTTTTAATCAGATTGGTGCTGGCAAAATTATCTTGACTTTTCAGTAAGGATTTACTGAATAATTCTCAGTTGCCTGCCCTATCAATCTGATTATTTAAAATAGATCTACTTGTTCCTCGTAAATTTTTCTCCGTTATCGTCACTGCACGATAACTCAGAATAATGAGGAACAAGTAGATATCTGATTTTAATTAGATTGTCTGCCCTACATTTGAGTAACTTAGTTCTTTCCGCCTGCATTTTGGGATTGATAATTCGTAATGATAATTTCCAAGAAGAAAGAAATAGCTAGAAATATAAAAAGAACGAAATAGAGATCTATATAATGGAATAGAAATATAAAAAGAAAGAAAGAAATATCTAGATATACTTGATTGAAAGAAATAGTCATTTACTTATAAGACTTTTTTTTAAAAACTTTGAATCACCCGCCACAAAAACTCGCGTAGTGATCTCGTTGCTATGCTTGTTACTACATTCGATTCCAGTGTATTGATTTTGTTTAAAAATGGTTTAGATTATCCGTTCGAAGTACAAATATTATGCTGTTGTTCATATTATTTATCTACAACCTCCTTTGTGTATCTAATTTAGAAAACACTACAGATGAACTTTCAAAACATAATATGGTCAATGGACGCGGATTGTTTTCCGTTACTTTGTTGCTCGGTGTAAACACTAATGGCAGCAAGTGAACTTTCCCTCTTCGCAAATGGCTGAGAGAAAATATGATTTAGCATTGGTGAACACCAAAACTGATAAAAGAATACGCGAAAAACCTTGGTTTGTTATTATGATACATCTCACACTATTTATGCTGACATCTTTAAAGCAGCACGTTCCGCCTTCGGGATGTAAAGGGGTTATTACTTGTAACACATATATCTTTACATAGATTGTTCCATGTTATGGTCATTCATCGGTGTACCAAGTATCATATCCGATACCTCCCCCGTTCGAAAGATACGGCCGTTCAAAATTTCAGTTTTAGCCGCGCCTCCTCATGAATATTAATGAGCAGGAGAGTTCCGACGAGAACCATGTACCGATTAAGTAGGCTATTTCGGTGATTATTCTAAACAAAGAGAGGTGAAATAGACATCGTATGTTTCTTTCACACATCATATCAAACAGTTAACAGTGAAATAATGTGTATCAAACGATTAAGGACCGATTATATCTAATCTGACTTACTTGTCCTGCAAAATATCAGCTACTTCGTGGAGTGGGACGAGATTCAATTCATTTTTCACCGAATTTTATATATCCATTTGGTCTCTAATATATACTTTCCATATTGCTCTTTCACACTCTGTCTTCTTTTTTCTTCTTTCTCTATCCAAATCTTAGTATCAGGACGTTTTCCCCTCTTTTCTGTATAGAGTGTACGCTACTCGCCATGTTTGTTTTGATTTGTACAACACGACGAGCCGTATCGCGCACGCGTGAGGGCAGGTCTATTCCAAACATGGTCAATTTTTGTGGCGCCACAAAAATTCGTTTTTAATTTCATTTATTTTGATAACTTCAAGGACCTTTGGTTAACAATTTTGGTATTAACGGAAAGTTTATAACTTCTACTATCCAGGAAAAATAGAGAATTGCCCTATATATTTTCTATAAAGCATATTTTCGTCCGAAGGCGGAACGTGCTGCTTTAAGCAATCTCGAATTTACTCGACTCTCATGTCTATATCCCTTTTGGTATCATGTAGTTGTTAACTGTTGGTTGAGGGCAACAGTCAATGGCAGCATCAAAAGCCCCATGCCAGAATCCCAAAAGTGATAACTGCAGTTAGATTTATTTGCCATACACAAAGTAATATGAATCAAGGCAAAGCCTTTTTGTGCGAGCGGAGAGAAAATAGATATGGTTATATGAAATAAAAAAGATCTTTCTATTATATTTTGACTATGATGGATTATCTTATCTTACAAAACTTTCTATTTGATGATTGCCAAAAAAAGGTAGTATAAGGCGAGTGGAAACATGGAAGCATTTGTAAAATTGATCTAGACCAGCAGATCTGATGAACATTTTAAGGGGGGCTTAAAAATATGGTTCTTTTAAAATATGGTTCTTTATAATTCATTTTTGTTTTGTAAGAATAATGTTTAGGTTAGCTGAAAATAAATTACTTAAGAACAAAAGAAAAAATAAACATATTCCGACTTCTGACAGTACGTACGAAACCACCCGAGACGAGAAAAGCAATCAGAGCGAAACGTCTCGTTTAAAACCGGAAATGTCGGATTTCCCGTGGTTACGTCGCCTTGTTGATGCTTTATCGTTACCTGATTTACGAAAAATATTTTCAATAAATTTAACTTATAAACAAAAATTGAGTATAACATATAGGTCTACTTGGAGTCGAAAAAAAAAATTAAATGGCAATATCCAGCATCTCCGCAGTAACTCTGTCTGCGAGGGGACGAAAATTTTTGAAAGCATAGTAGTACATTCTCATTCTTTGATTCAGCATATTTTCTCAATAAAATATGTGTATACGCGTTACCATAAGGGCGAGCTTCGCTCGCAAAGGCCCTTCGGGCCTTTGCAGCGAGCTCCGCTCGCTATTACTGTCCACGCAGCTCACTTCAGAAATCGTAAAATTGAAGTTTTCCCTACTTTGTCGGCAATTTTTGAGATTAAAATTTATATCAGGGGATAGATCATGAACTCTCATAACTAACGGTGTATGATATATGTCTGTACGACCAATCTTACGCTCACAGTGAAAGAAAATATTTTTAGATAGGGAGTTTTCTATGTTAATTTTAGCGTGACTCGCAGATGTTTAACACTGAGTCTATGGAGAACATCGACGACGTCATGCTAAAATTAACATAGAAAACTCCCTGTCTAAGATTATTTTCTTTCACTTTAGTCGACTCCCGTATAGCTAATGGAAATTCAGTCAGCTTAGAAGAAATTTGCCTATCAAACTATACAGTCGGGCATAAGAATATTTGTCGTCGGACTGCATGGTTTTTCATAAATGCATGGTTTGCAGGAAGACCAAATTTTGTGAAAAATGATCTAATATCTTTTGTGGAATTATAGATAAACTAAATATGTTGGGTTGCAAGATTACTCATCATGCTCTTAATTACTCACAATGAGTGATATCTCATTAGATAAATCCAGAGCACACTGTCTTATTTGAATTGGTTCTTACATGAACTCATTGCCTCAAAAATATTCTTCGTATAAAATCATTTTCTTGTTGTTTTTCAGGTATAAAGAAAGATTAGATACAAAATTCATCAAGTCCTTGAAGCCCTCAGACACATCAAAAACTCTAGTTGGGAAAAACTGGATTTTTGTAAAAGATGGTTTAGACGATTTTAGAGATGGTTTGCCTCCTCTCACACAGGGCGACATTCTAATAAAGGTAGTTATCTTGTTTCCCTAAAAGCTGTGATAGTCAAATTATTATTTCATGCATGAATGGCCTCATGGTAAAGGCGTCCCTATGGCTACTTACAGTATTGTACTGTGACATTCAGTTTTAATAATTATTTTCAGATTTACATTTCTCATGCCTTTCAAAGTTCAAAAATAATATCAATACTAAATCCATAAATCCATATTATTTGTAATACAATTTCTTTCATAAATAGATTTATGTCATTATGCTTGATAAAAATTTCAACTCTATTTATCATGTTTTCACATTCCTAATCATATCTAGGGTACAAAAGGTCCTGGACCTAATCTCACAGGAAGTGGAGAGAATGTTTCCGCAGTCAAACAGCCTGCAGTGCGTCGTCGCTTCACAAAGCACCAGATATGTTACTCGAGATCGACTCCACTACAACAGAGCCGTCGAGATCATATTGACGAGATAGAATACAGTCTTATACAGCATCCTCTAGCTCTGTACCCTCACCTTGAAGAGGCAGTCAGTGCGGAGGTATATATTTATGTGAATATATGTGAGGTTTCCAATATCAGTATGACTGGAATTTTTCAAAAGATACTAATTTTGCTATCAATTGAAAAAGTGAATTAGTCATAGCAGAAAATAGGTAGTGCACGGATTTTCAACATGGACTTATTCATTTATGCGATACTTTATCGATATCCATATCTTGACAATGCTTAATTTAGCATGAATAAACATGATAAATGGTAAAAATGGAAAAAAAAAATAACTGTACCAGTTGCATACCTTAACATACTTGAACTGAAGATGGTATGACCTTTAATGTATTTATGCTCTTATCTCCTGTTTCGATTGCACAAAATTCATGAATTCTTTAACCAAACAGCTGTTTGAGGACATTGTGGATATCCTTGACCCGGAGATGAACCTTGACCCTGATGAGGAATTAGATGATCATTTAGAGGAGGAGGATGAGGAAGAGGAGGAGGGAAAGGAGGAGGAAAGACCTGAAACAGCCAAGTCTGACGCTGAAAAAAGTCAAGAGTAAGTGTTCACAAGACGGTAAAATATATTGTAGCCGTAGATCTGTCTGGAGCGGTTTCTTCTTTTAAAAAAAAGGTGTCCGGATGATGTATTTTGGTTAGGCCATGTAAAATAAAATCTATGTTTCTCAGAAACCGTGCGCTATAATTTGCCGCCGACGAGACGTTTTTATTGCAAATTCAGAAAAAAATATACGCCGTGTCTCATCCTCGATCGTCGATTAAAAACGAAATATCCATTTATTTCATTGAACATGTTTATTGTCCTTTAAAATTGTCAAAACTGTACCCGATGAATACCCGTATAAATCACGTCACGTTCCATTTTTACGTTACTGGTAAAGACTTTATCCACGCGTCGTTTAAAGGGAATTGTATAGGATATACTAACAACGCGCCGCGGAAACTTGGACGGCTGGCTATTCGCGTGTTTAATACATCGAGTATTACATGTATTAAAACGTTCGCATAGTTCTCTTTATTGATCTCTACAGCATATGTAAATACCTATGCCAAACAATAGCAAATGTCCATTGTAATACCGGTACTTCCGAATCTATTAATGATGACATTACCGCCGATGAACGCAAGAGAAACGCAGTTAAGGTGGGTCCCTACTCGTGAATTTTAACAGATGAATTTTGTAATTTAAGGTTATTTTCTATACATAATAGTCAAAATGACACAATGAACACATACATATATAGGTAATTTTGTTTTCTTTAAAGATACAGTACATTAAAGAAAGGTACCCTAGCACTTAGAAATTGAGAAATATCAAATATCCATCATATGCTTTTGAACCCTCCAAATTTAGTGATGATACGAATATGTTTATTTGTTTTGTTTTATTTTATGATATCAAGTCATATAGAAGAAATACAACACATAAAATGATATTGTAACATAAATCTAAGTATGATATATCTCCAAACATTAGGGAACCCCCTTATAATTTCATAACATTTTTGACCAAGAATATGCACTAAATCCAACTTTTTGCATTAAAAAACAGATGAATTTTTTTCATTTTGAAATATATCATAAAATTATGTATGTAGATGAAGAAAAAATCACATACAGGTACACAGTTTTTGAAATGATCAATGTATGGCTCCAAACATAGGGGTACCCCCTTATAATGTTATCATATTTTCGACAAATAATATATAGTATATCACAATTTTGTGCAAAAAACAAGAGATGAAATTTCTTCAAATTGGATCATTTTATACGATAATGTATAAAGATGGTGAAAAAATCGCATACAGGTATGCAATTTTATAAATGATCAAGATATGGCTACAAACATAAGGGTACCCCCTTATAATTTCGTCACATTTTTTCACTAAGAAATTATACTATATGATTGGTGTGGACATTGATAGATTGCACCATTTTTTGCTTCTTTTGGCATTTAAGATCTTCTGTCTGTGTTTTTCAATGCGCTGGCTCGTCCCTCACCAGCCATTGTAAAACGTTATACGCAGACTGCTGCATATAAGGAAAAACCTATAACGGTTCGAGTAGGGAGCCACCTTAAATCCTTAAATCTGTGAATAAAAGAATGTATATTGTACCCTGGCCATGTACATTATTTTATCAGACGGTGGTTAATGCTGAACACTTCATTCGATTTCTAAAGATTCTGCTTCATCCAGACTTGACTTCGGAAGATATACGCTATCGGCCAAATTTTTATTTACCATATGAACGGAGTGAGGGGTTGTATTTAATTTGAACTGGGTTTAAACAAGATGTGAGCAAATACTGTAACAGCCGTCGAGTCTCTTACGCGATTCTACTAAATACTCACGGCAATCAAAATATGTCACACTTCGTATATCAAATTTTGAATCGATTAGCTTCTTCCATTCAGACAGATGAGCTAAGACTCCCCGTTCTCAAAAGGAAAGGTTTTTTTACTTTAAAAAAATCAACTTATTTACAGGAGAAAGCCATAAATTTTAATGTACATGTACCATTATTTTGACTGACGGTTCAAAGACAGTTTTCTATGAAGAAAAACAGGGGAGGGGGGAGCATAAGATTTTTTGCCTTACATGAAAAATGGGGGGGGGGGGGGGGGCAGGACAGACGACTTCTTTGCCTTACATGAATAATAAGAGCACTCTTGATGAAAAAAAAAAACCAAAAAATAAAAACCCTACCTACCTTGCCACTTTTTTTTACATTTTGTCGAACAAGTATGTTGTGATATATATACGTGTATACCGAAGAGGTACTTTTATTGTGTCTTATGTAAAAACGAAAAATGATACAATTGTAATTATAATAAAAGATTAACACACAAAAAGAAATCAACTCGGACACACAGAGTGCAATATTTGATATTGAAAATTTCAATATTTTTCTTATAATTTTTTCAAATCTTTACATCTGAATCATGCAGCTGAACGAATATATTACAATTTATAATTTGCATTAATTTCAAAATTTGAGAGGTGAGAATTTTATTATAATTTTACTTATATAGCTCAAATGAGGAAGGAAAAATAAGAAATCCATACAGATGGCTTCCTAGAAAGGAGGAACGAGAAAAGAAAGACAAAAGAAAAACGACAGAAAAATCAGCATCCTCTGAATCTCAGGTCAGTTTTAATGTCATGATGACCTTAGAATCAAAAGTGATATGTAGAAATAACCTTGTCTGAAGTCTGTCTATCCGTTTGTATGGTTCTTCCAATTTCAAATATATGATCGACTTACAGTGTTGGTCAGGCATTAAAAGGCTGAAGTGCTAATGATCATTAAGATCATCTTATCTAAGGTCATCTCTATCCAAGGTCAAGGTAACATATTTAAACTTTAGGGGTTTCTTTTTAGCTGTCAATCACAATCCTACTCAGAGCAAGTAGTAGATAAGATTATAGTAAGTAATATGAATGCCATTGGGATCAGATACATGTAATATTGTCTGTCCCCTTCTGTAACCTTTAGGATTCCAAACCCTAATAGAGTACTTCTGGTTAAAATTTATGCACATTTTCATAATTTACCGACAAATGCCAATGATTTTATAATCGGGAATCTTCTGGGTGACAGAACAGATCATTGTTTGAGAAGAGTTATCCATTATTTTAGCTAGAAAAGTATGTATAGCATTCTTTTTGAAGAGATTGAAAATTCTTATTTCTGGTATTAATGAAAATGCATTAGGGGTTGAATACCTTAAAGTAATATGTTTTTTCATTCATTACATTGTAGGAGGAACATATTAAGAAGGTGACTAAAGAGTTCTGTGACTGGGTCGCGGAGAGCCTTGGAGGTGACCAAAATAAATTTGAGGAGTCGACGATTATGAGCTTGTTTGCCAGTGGCTACGAGACTAAACCAGCACTCTCCGTCCCTATCCACGTAGTGGAGTTAACCAATGTGCCACAGGAGTTACGGCAACAGGCCACCATCACACAACAACAGGCCAATAAAAATTTGCCGCCTCCGGAGCAGAAGAAAAATAGCTGGGTAATGAATTTCTATTACGTCAGTACTGTGATTTTGATGTAATCTTCTGATTCAGAAATACTTCAGTGTTATACTGTTCTGTTTACATACAGTACACATATATTTAACATGTTTTCTTTTTAGTCCCCTACCGGCAATGCCGAAGGGGACTCTTATTCTATGTACATGTAGATCATATTTTAGATATTGGGAGTTTAACAAAATTTGTCTTAGACCTGAAATGCAAAGCAATAAAGTCACTACATTTTATAATACAATTTTGCAAGGAAGTTTTGTCAATTTATATATTTACGCCAAATTATTCATAAACTAAATCTTTAATCTTTGTTTCAGAAATACTCAGGTCAGTATGAGCCCAGTTGGGTCAAGTTCCAATATGGTGCCTGGTATCTAGATCCGAAATCGTGGACCAAACGAAAGGACGATGAGCCGCTGGAAAATCCAAAAGAAACTAAAGATAAAGAAATGTCAGAGGCTAAGAAAAAGAGCAAATCTCTGGTAAATTTACACTATAGGTTCATCATTGAAGCCTTTTTATCATATCTGTCAACTCTCCCTCTTTTTGAGGTAGACTCCCTCTTTTTGACCTCGTCTCGCTCTTTGGCATTTCTCCCTCGAGGGAGAACCAAATCTCCCTCTTTTTAACCCAATCATCCTCTTTCTCCCTCTTTTGGTATATCCACCAAAGAAATTGACATTCAGAGCATTTCATTAGAAATTGCATGACAAATGCAAGATGTATAGCATGCAATAAATTATTGATACATGTTTCATAGTTCATAAATGTTTTTGCCTTGTGAAATGTCTGCAAAATGAAATTGGTTTTGCACAAAATGATTAATTAAAAATGTAGCCAAATGGGTTCATTCGCAATCTCCCTCTTTTTCAAGTGCCAAGGAGAAAGACCTCCCTCTTTCTAAGATTTCAAAAATGACAGGTATCTTTTATGGAAGAATGATGTGTGAAGATCATTGGTATTACATGCCGCATGTTGAATCGCGTCTTATGGTTCAATATGGAGGAGATTATGGCGCAGCTTGTTCATAACAAAATGTCTGTCTGTTTGTCTTTTCTTTTGAAAAAAAAACCCAAACTATTCCTACAAATTTAGAATGAGGAAAAAAATTAAGGTCTTAATTTCTTTTAATTCTTGTAGCATGGATGTGTCATTAACTGTTTTATGGCAAGGAGATCTGTTCACAGTTTTGCAAAAGTTCTTACGTAAAAATTCAGGAATTTTCACATCTTCCCTCATTAAATAAAAGAGTTAAAAGATTTTCCTTTTAGATTGTACTATATTGTATAATATTATTTCTAGATACAATTTTTGTAACTTTCCTCATTAAATAAAAGAGTTGAAAGATTTTCCTTTTAGATTGTACTATATTGTATAATATTATTTCTAGATACTCATTTAAAGTCAGAAGAAAAACATTGATATTATGAGTTTATAAGAAGAACTAAAGGATCAAATGTTACGAGAATTCCTGAAATTGTTCGTAAGAATCTTTGTGAATTTGGCTGCAGTATTCTGAGATTTTAATTATCTGTTTATTATCATCTTTCATACAATTTGACAGAAAAGCTGCACAAATTGACAATCAGTTTAATTCTGTTTCTGTATCTCTAATTGAAAAAAACACCATTAATTTTAATGAAATGATTTAAAATTTAATTTATCAATTTTCAGAATCATGTAATAGCTCAGTCACAGGGGGCTAAATTATTCATGGACTGGGTAAATGAACCAAAGAGACAGAATGATCCAAAGAAAGACCACACAAAACCAGAGGTGAGATCAAGTTCCCTTACATTAATTTTGACATTTTTCACATATTTAGGGCTCTGAGGTGACAATCATCTTCACTTTTGTGTCAGTCTGTGGCTTATACTCGCAAAAAAGAAATTAATAGGCAATTGACCCTTCCGATTGCGAGAAAAAAATGCAAAATTTTGTGAAGTTACAATGCTTTTACCTCGGACAAACAAGCTTCAAACCTCGGTCAAACATCGAAATTGCATTGTGACGTCATGGAATTTCTCAAATTTTCCCTGCGTTTGGAAGGGTCAATTTCTTAATTAACAAAATAATTGATTAATCAGAACTTACTCTTATGTTCACAAAAAGAGTTTAACAGTCATTTTCTTGATGTTTACATCACTTTTGCGAAAATGCCCTTGTTTTCTGTGATGAATAATATACATGTACTCCTGATTACATCTTTCAATTTTGATTTTGTTTGGTTTTAAACTTTCAATTAATACATAATTCAATCTCAACTTTTAACTTTTTAGAAAATGAATCTAAGGAAGTGAGACCAGAATTAACTTGCCTAACTCAGATCCAATATCATTTCTTGAAAATTATATTGACTATATTGAAGCAGATTCTGTAATTTCAATGGGGGGGGGGGGGGGGGGGGGGTTGAATGACAAAGAGAAAGGTAAAGAGATTATTTAAAAGGAAAACAAAGGGGAGAAAATCTGATAATTAAAATGTTCCTTTATACTAAATGTAGTATTTTAGAATTTTTTCTTGAAATTACAGTTATTAATTGGAGTTTTTCAGTTTATAGAACTTCAGGAAATTTAGTGCTATTCTTTGATACTTTGCCTCATTTGTATGAAAACCTCAGAGACTTCGGTTCAGAATTTGTGAAACAAAATTGGAGAGATATCGGACCTAAATGTTTCAGGAAAACCTTTCATTTATGTAATTTAATTTCAAACAGTGAAGATAGATAATAAAGTTGATTAAGAAAAATTAATAAAGATTACTGCTTAAAATAAATTTGGTCTTTTCAAAATAGAAATTAAGTTACTTCCCATTTGTGCAGGTATCTGACGTCAACGTACTGATGTCATCAAATTCTATGGAAACCAGCAATATATTCAGGGAAAAAGGGTTATGTATATGTCTTTTTCAAAGGAATTTAATGACGTCACAATGCTTTTACATCAGATACCTTCACAAATTGAAAAGACATTATTAGCAGAGTTAAATTTTATGCTCCTTCTAAGCTAAAAATGAGGGAATTCTCAACTTGAGATTTTTTTATACATTTGAGAACTAAGACCTCGAGTTAGTAAACTTATGGTGATATTGAAAAATAAATACGCATAAAGCCAAATTTTAATGCATGTTCATCACATACATGTATGTGTTCACAGAATTTTAGAAAAGTGAACGTAAGTATGGCAAGCATGATGTTATAATACATATTCCAGAATAAATGAGATATAATTGTATTCCAGAATATTTGACACTTTTATTCCAGTTGATTTTTACCTATACCCAGAGTGTTTAACATCATATTGAGTTGCATTACATGTACAATGATGAATATTATACATTTGTATTCAGTATCAAGAATTTCTAGTTTGCCAGATGGTTTTATTATATATACAGATTGAGTGGCTCAACATTTTTAAATTAAAGAATCTGCTGGTCAACCGCAAAATACTGTACTATGTACCCTCTGAAGAAAATTTCATTCTCTTCAATAAATTTTCTAAATTGAAAATATAAAAGAAATTGTAAATGAGATTTCAACAAATCATTTTAAGCCCCACTCACTTCATTATGCAAACCAATTCTGTTATCCATTTTAATGATTAGTATATACATGTATATGCATATTTTTGAAAGCTTCTGTACAATAGTAGGTGCAAAATTTTTGACACGAGGCAATTTTAAGAATGAATGGCCGGAGCCTCACATCGCCATTTATTTAGCTTTAAAAACTTAGCTTTGAGAATTTTGAATATAAAAAGTAAATATAAAAGATAATGCATAAATTAAGTATTTGGGGAATCCTTGGATTTACCTGCATGCATTTGTCGGAAATTTCCTGTTTAATGTTTTTACTCAAACCCTATGTAACAATTTTTTTATTCCCAAATACATCTTTACAAAACTTTTGAAAACTTAACCTACCCTACCTCACCATTCCAAAAAGTAAAAGTCTGAATTGTTAAGGGGAAATGGACAGATAGTTTTCCTGACACAATTGAAAGTATTTCAGCAAGTTCATGAAAAAAGTTATCATGGTATCTTTTAAAGTTAAAGAACAATTCTTGATCATTTGTTACACATTACTATTTATTTCTGACTTTATAGAAGAAAATGTGTAATATATACATATATTTATGTATCATGAAAATCATGCTCTGAAATCAAGGAAAATGAATTTAGCTGTCATAAGAGTAATTTTTTAAATATTAGTCTTATTTTAAAAACATAGGTAATCACAGATTACAAAGCTCACCTCGTGACAGCAAAATTCAATTCAAACATACTTCTTAGTACATGTATATTGGCTTTTAAAGGCAAAACCACTCAAGCGGAAAAAGTAGGTCAAGGTCATTTTATGAAAGTTTGATCAAAGATACATCCAATATGCAAGTTTGGTACATGTAGCAGTTATACTTTGCTCAATATTGGCTTTTAAAGGCAAAATCACTCAAGCGGAAAAAGTAGGTCAAGATCATTTTATGAAAGATTGATCAAAGATGCATCCAATATGCAAGTTTGGTACATGTATCACTTATACTTTGCGCAATATTGGCTTTTAAAGGCAAAATCACTCAAGCGGAAAAAGTAGGTCGAGGTCATTTTATGAAAGATTGATCGAAGATACATCCAATATGCAAGTTTGGTACATGTATCACTTATACTTTGCTCAATATTGGCTTTTAAAGGCAAAATCACTCAAGCGGAAAAAGTAGGTCGAGGTCATTTTATGAAAGTTTTATCAAAGATACATCTAATATGCAAGTTTGGAACATCTAGCACTTATACTTTGCTCAATATTGGCTTTTAAAGGCAAAATCACTCAAGCAGAAAAAGTAGGTCAAGGTCATTTTATGAAAGTTTGATCAAAGATACATCCAATATGCAAGTTTGGTACATGTAGCACTTATACTTTGCTCAATATTGGCTTTTAAAGCAAAATCACTCAAGTGGAAAAAGTAGGTCAGATGCTGCATCCGATGCATGGGTCCATCTCGGCATCCAAAGATGAATCACTTGTGCCAGTTTGGTTACTGTAGCATTAGTACTTTGTTAGATACTGAGCTACCCCAAACTTCTTATCCAAATCACTCAAGCGTAAAATGCAGGTCAGATGCTGAATCTGGTGCATGGGTTCACCTCAGCATCCAAAGATGAATCACTTATGCAAGTTTGGTTACTGTAGCATCAGTACTTTGTCAGATACTGAGCTACCCCAAACTTCTTAACCAAGTCACTCAAGCGGAAAATGTAGGTCAGATGCTGCATCCCATGCATGGGTTCACCTCAGCATCCAAAGATGAATCACTTGTGCAAGTTTGGTTACTGTAGCATTAGTACTTTGTCAGATACTGAGCTACCCCAAACTTCTTAACCAAGTCACTCAAGCGGAAAATGTAGGTCAGATGCTGCATCCGATGCATGGGTTCACCTCAGCATCCAAAGATGAATCACTTGTGCCAGTTTGGTTACTGTAGCATTAGTACTTTGTCAGATACTGAGCTACCCCAAACTTCTTAACCGGACGCGGACGCGGACACGGACGCGGACACGGACGCGGACGCGGACGCGGACGAGGACGCGGACGCGGACGCGTAGGGTTATAGCATAAGCTCACTCAACTTCGTCGAGGTGAGCTAAAAATGCACGCTTTGTAATTTCTCAAAGCTCATGTTGTATGAACATGTATAGCTATAAACTAAAAAAAAAAACCTCCACATGATTATAAATGTTATAAAAAGACTAGCATTTTATTTAAATAATTACAGAAGGAAGGATCAATTTTAAATTGAAAAATTACCATTATCAAATTCAGTGATGAGCAATAAACATCAAACTCCTATCATTAAGAAAAAAAAAAAAAGAAGTTCGAAGTTTAAGAAAAATGTTCAGTTCCTTTGAAATTTTTGTGTTCCCTTATTTTAAATTATTGTTTTTAGCTCACCTCGACGAAGTTGAGTGAGCTTATGCTATAACCCCATGCGTCCGCGTCCGCGTCCGTGTCCGCGTCCGCGTCCGGTTAAGAAGTTTGGGGTAGCTCAGTATCTGACAAAGTACTAATGCTACAGTAACCAAACTTGCACAAGTGATTCATCTTTGGATGCTGAGGTGAACCCATGCATCGGATGCAGCATCTGACCTACATTTTCCGCTTGAGTGACTTGGTTAAGAAGTTTGGGGTAGCTGAGTATCTGACAAAGTACTAATGCTACAGTAACCAAACTGGCACAAGTGATTCATCTTTGGATGCTGAGGTGAACCCATGCATCGTATATAGTATCTGACCTACATTTTGCGCTTGATTGACTTGGTTAAGAAGTTTAGGGTAGCTCAGTATCTGACAAAGTACTGATGCTACAGTAACCAAACATGCACAAGTGATTCATCTTTGGATGCTGAGGTGAACCCATGCATTGGATGCAGCATCTGACCTACATTTTCCGCTTGAGTGACTTGGTTAAGAAGTTTGGGGTAGCTCAGTATCTGACAAAGTACTGATGCTACAGTAACCAAACTTGCACAAGTGATTCATCTTTGGATGCTGAGGTGAACCCATGCATCGTATGCAGCATCTGACATACATTTTCCGCTTGAGTGATTTGGATAAGAAGTTTGGGGTAGCTCAGTATCTAACAAAGTACTAATGCTACAGTAACCAAACTTGCACAAGTGATTCATCTTTAGATGCCGAGATGGACATGCATCGGATGCAGCATCTGACCTACTTTTTCCACTTGAGTGATTTCGCTTTTAAAAGCCAATATTGAGCAAAGTATAAGTGCTACATGTACCAAACTTGCATATTGGATGTATCTTTGATCAAACTTTCATAAAATGACCTTGACCTACTTTTTCTGCTTGAGTGATTTTGCATTTAAAAGCCAATATTGAGCAAAGTATAAGTGCTAGATGTTCCAAACTTGCATATTAGATGTATCTTTGATCAAACTTTCATAAAATGACCTCGACCTACTTTTTCCACTTGAGTGATTTTGCCTTTAAAAGCCAATATTGAGCAAAGTATAAGTGATACATGTACCAAACTTGCATATTGGATATATCTTCGATCAATCTTTCATAAAATGACCTTGACCTGCTTTTTCCGCTTGAGTGATTTTGCTCTATAAAGCCAATATTGAGCAAAGTATAACTGCTACATGTACCAAACTTGCATATTGGATGTATCTTTATCAAACTTTCATAAAATGACCTCGACCTACTTTTTCCGCTTGAGCGATTTTGCCTTTAAAAGCCAATATTGAGCAAAGTATAAGTGATACATGTACCAAACTTGCATATTGGATGTATCTTTGATCAATCTTTCATAAAATGACCTTGACCTACTTTTTCTGCTTGAGTGATTTTGCTCTATAAAGCGAATATTGAGCAAAGTATAACTGCTACATGTACCAAACTTGCATATTGGATGTATATTTGATCAAACTTTCATAAAATGACCTTGACCTACTTTTTCTGCTTGAGTGGTTTTGCCTTTAAAAGCCAATATACATGTACTAAGAAATATGTTTGAATTGAATTTTGCTGTCACTAGGTGAGCTTTGTAATCTGTGATTACCTACATTGTATGTTTTTCTATTCAGTTTAAATTTGCTATTCTCTTAAGATTTTTCTGGATTTTTTTTTTTCATTACACCTTCAAGTTGAAGGATTTTTACAATACTCTTTCCATAATTAGTTTCATATATACATAGCTTCACTTGTTAATAAATTTCCCATTGCCCATGATCTATGCATTATAATTTCACAAGATAATGCAAATAATTAAAAAAAAAATTTCGTATTTAATTTGTTACCAATAACAATGATGCTAAATTTATTTTGACAGTTTTTGGATGAAGTTGCCGAAATTCAGGAACAGGCTTTGATTGAAGAACAGAAGAAATTGAAAGCTGAGCAGGATGCCAAGCAGAGGAAACTCTATCTACGGAAGAGACAAGATACCGAACAATCCGTAGCATGACATGAATTTAAAATCAACATTTTTTGTATCTTTCAAATATTTGAATTCCGTTTCATCTTATCTCTTTTTGTCTATATTTTACAGAAAGTTAAAAATCTCATGTATTTTGAAATTTTTTACACGTTTTAAATTTATTCTAAATATTCCAAATTGTGATTATATCAATTTCTCCATGTCGTTATATTGAGAGCTAGACTATTTCTGAATTTTGCTCCAAATGATTCCGTTTTTGTTGCCATACAATATGTTTAATATAATGATGATTATGAATCATTTATGTTGCATTGTATATTACATCAAAATTTCTTGAATTATTTCAATCTTTTATTTCTGATGTTTTGTATAGTTTTCATTAGCTGAAATTTTACTCTACTGACGTTTGATTTAACATTTTTTAGTGATATATAATTTTAATATTTTCCTGAAAGTCTGTCCAGTTATTTGAATTGTTATATTTTGATCTCTAATAAATGAGGTCATATTTTATATTATGTAAGAAAAATGAACTGCCATTCTTAGTACATGTAAATGGTGTTCCTTTGTATGTTTAATTTGATTTGTTTAATTCTGAAGATTGAATCTCAGAATAAAGTTATTCTCACAGATTGCTCTTTGATTTATTAATTTAATATAAAGTACTCATATGCACAATGTAACTCCCTGAGATCAAACTTTTGAAAAGAACGTGCTACATAAAGTCCTTCCAGAAGCATGTTCTAATCTTCAAACACAACCCTTTGTGACCTAAATTGTATATGTATCTTTTTACTTGAAAAATGCAATTTCAGAAAACAAGAATGAAACTGACAAATTGAGGTAGACATACATGTATACAGAATAAATGTCACAATGTTTGTTTTGTTTTGCTAACCGCACATTACATTACACCTTGGAGTTTGGCCTTCTTTTGAATAACTTTAATCTTGCAACTTTTGAAATAAAAGTGATGGGGCTTTCAAATTCATAACGGATATTCCTTGTGATGAGACCTTTCTGATGGTACCAATCTTTTTTACATTGTGCCTTTGACCTACTTTTGAAAAACAAAGATTTTGCATGCCTTTAAAGTGGTAAGGGAAAGGGACTTCACATGGTTATTTCTTGATGTCTCTGTTGGTAGCAACAATTTAAACTTGAAAATTGGGTTTGACCTACATTGAAAGTGAAGGAAATCTTTATATTCAATTTGGTAGGTAATATTTAGGGTTTTCATGTCATTTCCCCTCCACTACAACTGCAAAGAATATTGCAGAAAGCAATGACTCAATGTCCTCTACCAAGTTTGAATGGATCGGTCAACAAACATACACGTTGAGGGCTCTAATTGGCTGACAAATTTTTGACTTCTCTAGAACCACTACACAAACATTACAGGAAGCAAGTAGTCATTGACAGATCATCTTCCAAGTTTGTGTTTTTCGAGCCGATCGGTTAATAATATGACGGACGAGGGCTCTGATTGGCTTACACAGTTTTGGCTTTTTCTCCAGAAATTGCTTCACAGAATTTCCAAAAATCTTAAAGAAAGCAAGTACTAGAGGTGTTCTACCAAGTTTGTGTTTGTTGTGCCAATCGGTCAACAAATATAGCCGCTGAGGACTCGGATTGACTGAAACATTTTTGACATCTCTGCAACCACTGCACAGACTTTTGCCTTACTTTACAGGAGGGAAATACTCAAGGTCCTCCTCTAAGTTTGTGTTTTTTTAGCCGAAAGTTCAACAAATATGGCCAACAAGGGCTCTGATTGGCTGACACATTTTTGACATCACATTGTCTGATGAAACTTTACAGGAAGCACGTACCCAAGGTCCTCTGCCAAGTTTATGTTTTTCGTGCTGATCAGTTGAAACAAATATTGCAACTGAAAGCTCTGATTGGCTGACACATTTTTGACATCTCTGCAACTGGTGACGAAATTTTAAGGGAAGTTAGTACTCAAGGTACATGTACTCTACCAAGTTAGTGCATTTCGTGACAATCCGTAAAACTATGGCTACCATATTGGTGGCCTCATTTTCTATATCTTTGCAGCCGCAGCACAGAATTTCATGAATTTTAACAGGAAGCGATTAAGTACTCGAGGTCCTCTACCAATAAATATGACCACAAAGGACTGCACAGAATTTTGAGAAATTTTACAGGCAGGAAATAATCAAAACCTCTTCAAAATTGGCACTAGCTGGCCTATAAGGAAACCTTACATTCAAGTACCCAAGGTCCTCCATTAAATTTGTTTTTCGAGCTGATTGGTCAACGATATGGCACAAGGGCTCTGATTGGCTGACATATTTTGGCTTTTTCTCCAGAATTGTTGCATAAAATTTCAAGGAACCTTACAGAAAGCATGTGCTGAAGGACCTCTACCAAATTTGTTTTTCTAGCCGATCGATCATTGCGACCGAGGGCTTTAATTGACTGAAACAATTTTCGACCTCTCGATCCATAATCACTGAACAGACCTAAGTTTTTGAGGTCTTTTAGGTGTACATGCCATAACTGCGTCTCCAATGAGCTTCGTGGTGATGGCTTTCCAGGCCAAAACTTATTTAAGTGCCTATTAATTTTCTCCAATAATTGCTTGGTATGAAAATATAGACTCTGATCATGTCGTAAAATCGACAGCATCGACAGACCCCAGCAAGCTAGAGGTGGGATCAGGTGCCCAGGAAATGAAAACAATATCTACAAAACATGAACTGTCTAAGGATTTGTCAATATAGAAAGTGCTATGGTGACCATGAGAGGTATCTGTAACAATTTTATAGTCTTATGTTTGTTCCGTTGTGCTGGCTGTGGTCTGATCCTGTTAGAGATTATTCCCTGATAATTCAAGTTTAGATAATGACAAGATCACACAATTTGGTAAACATTGTTTTATTTCTATAACTTTATTTATCTATGTTTTGTTCCTCTCTTGCTCAGAAGATCGTATATTCTCCTCCTTCTTTCTTCAATTACATTTTGAAGAATTATAAATTGAAGCGAGTGTAGTTCAAATTCAACACCCAAACACTCCTCACATTTGTCAAAGGATACCAGAGCATTCTGATAGTCGCCAATAATTTCTTGACATACCCCTAGTATCTCCCATGATATTGGTGTAGTAGAGAATGGGATGTGATATTCATTGTCGTTTTGTAAATCATATTTAAGGTTCGTTAAATGAACATAAGCCTCTGTGATATAGCCATCTCGGAAATGGCATAGAAAAAGAAGAAAGTGCGTCAGTACCAACGGAGAAAAAAGTTGAACTTCTTTAATATCATGTTCCGTTTTCTTGCACTCCGCTGAAATCTCAGGAATAGATGTTTCTGAATCCAGAGGAATATACGAAGCAATGCACCTGTGCATGCCGCTCATAACTGAAAAAACGTCACCGCCAAGAGATGCATATTTATTGACATCGAAAGCCCAGGAATAAATTATTTCATTGTCATTTATCTTCTTCATTAATTTATGCAACAAGCAAACGCAGGTCTCGTATCGTTTACATTTGTAGAAATAAATTGCCAGGAATATGTTACTTTGAACACAATCTGGTGAAGAAGCCCTGAGTATACGAAACATGGCTTTTTCTTGCTCATATCTTTTTCTGTTACCGCGCATATTGCTGCCCTGAATGCATAGTTTTCTGAAGCATGATTGGTTTAAATTACACATGTTCATGAAGTGGCTTAACTCCGAAAATAGATCTGACTGTAGACTCTCCAGACCCTCGGACATTTCATTCGAGTTACTCTTTATATGAGCGCCAAACAAGTTGATGAATTTCTTCATGATAACTGATCTTCTCACTCCGATATTCATAGTTTGTCTTGGAATATTACCACATCGTTCTACTCCATTCCGAAAAGAGGGTATTTTAAGAAGTATCAAGTATCCATCACCATATATTCTGCATAAGAAATGCATCAACGTCAGTTTATCACGTCCATGAATCCTAGGAAAGAACATGTTGTTTTCTGGCACAAAAAAGTTTGGACAGTATCCATTCTTTATCCAAGAAAGAAGCCTACGGAAGCAATTCCAAGAATGTTGAAGAAGTAAAGATGGGATCCATGGAATGTTCGTATCAATTATTTCCCAGAAAACTAAAGTCTTCATGTAGTGCGAGCAAAGAAGACCTTTTATATCCGATTCTTCCTCAATAACCTCCTTCAGCAGTATCTTCAGAAGAGCATAGGTAAGAAATTGAGTATGATTCATAGAGTGCACCAAACGTTTTTCAGCCAGTGAAAATGACATACGCCATTCTATATCCTCATACGGTGATGTTTTACATCCAATAGGGACAAAGAGACAGCCATCCTGAACCATATCTCGAATCACATTAAGGGAAGGCCATCCATGCCTTAAAATGCGATTCAAGCATCCTGCTGCTTCGTATGGCCAAGTATATGACGGTATCGCTATGACATGATCAACATTTCCATCTTGTGTACTAACGCACCGATTATTTGCCTTAAAGTGATTCATTTCACAGACAAATGCTCTTATTTTGCTACTCGAAAGGTATAATTTTCCATTTTGTTTTGTATAAAATGTGTTGTAAATTTGCTCTGTACAGTGGATCCGTTGGGAAGGGTTAAGCATATTTGGTAGATACAGTCTAGAATACATAGGTCTTGTATTCTCTTTAAAGAGCAAGATAACAGATTGATCATCGGTGTTGTATTCTTGAGTCGGGTCATGCACCGTGAACATTTTGACTATAGCCATTAAGTCGTAATCAGACATATCTAAATCAAAGCCCTCAACACAACTTCCACTCATTTGAAAAGTGACCATTTGTCCATATGAAAACGATGTATTTATGTAGTCTAGTGCATAGTTTAAGATTTCATCTGGAATTAATTCTAACAAATATCTTAATTCCTCAGGTAATTGCATCATGGGTCTCCTTCCTCCAGAATTTGAAAGATAATTGAATATTTTTTCCATCAAAGGTTTGTGAGACTGTCCATTATGTAAGAAGAAATCCACAAGTACACAGAACAATCTATTAAATGTCACCATTTCTTCATTTCCCACAATGTCACAAAGTGTCTGATATATGATTTCCCAGCCGAATTCGAACTGAATAGAATAAAAAATATATATATATTCAATGCCCTTTGTAACTGAGATTTGAATTCTGAATTTGAATTTTGCAATAATTTAGGCTTTTATTCAATGATAGAATAAGTGAATTAATCACAGACTTGCTTAAACCACCATATAATAAGTTACAGACTGCTTTTGTACATGATGTATTAATATTGCTCCCTTGTTTCTATTCCTTTGAATACGTGTATGTACATGTATATCGCAACTGAGAAATCATGTTTGAGCCTCATGTGTGCGTTTGAATTTTTTTTTTTCAATAATGATTGTGATCTTCGTATTAACCTGAATTTTAATGTCTGATGTTTGTTTTATATTTCGATATATATTTTTTTCATGTACTTTATGTAAATGTTTGCATCACATTTCAAAGGTGTACATGTATGTTTAACGTCTTAAAATTCATTAGCATCATTTTAGAGCAGATAAATTTACAGCATGGACCAGACATGCACGTTTCGGGTATTTAGTCCCTCGTCATTGATCCTCAATCTAATCAATGTAATATTACCTGTTCATTGTAATATCAAATATTAAGATTTACTCGTTATATTTTGAATAAGAAAACGAAACTGTTTACTTTTAGAATTTTTCACACGCCTGTATCATCATATCCCAACCATCCTGCTACGTCTTTCGGTAAAGTACTATATATGGTTTATATAGTAAAGTGGCCCCCTTTCAGGGCAAAATCTGAAAGTTTCATGAAGTAATGAATTTGTACCAATATTTATTCTACAATGTAGGCTACTTATGAAATGATGCATATTCTTTAATTTCCTTTCTCATTTTCATAGAATTTGGCTTCAAAAATGGTATATTTTGCCAAATTTCTGGAAAAATGTCATTTTGGGGCTCATTTTCGATAAACTTCCTATAAGTTAGTATCGAGCGGGCTTCTGAACAACTTTTATATTTTGATATGTTGTTACTTTTGTACGTCTCTATATATGTGCATGCAAAAGGAAAAAGTTGTTCATGATCCCAATCGATGTTATCACAATGATAATAATCAAGAATTATGCCATTTTTCGTGAAAAATTGACAAAATCACCAATTTTCATGATATTTATGCAAAATTTACAATGTCTTACAAATCGAGGAGTAGTTTTTGTAACTAGATTTCTCAAAATATGGATATTTAATTTAAAACTGGCAACAATTTAATTTTGGAGAAGTCGATTTTAAGGGACCACTTTAGTATATAAACCATATATACTCCTTTTTACATAATAATTAATACACTCTTTGGCAATATTACAATGTTTGGATTGAGGATCACTGACGAGGGTTAGATACCCGAAATGTGCATGTCTGGTCCATGCTGAAAATTTATCTGCTATTAAATGATGCTATTGAATTTGAAGACGTTTAACATTGTCACGTTTGTCTTATAGAAATAATAATTCTTGAATAAGATAAACTATTCTTTTAGAATTAATAGTGAACCTTTCGAAGAATGTTATGTATGAATTTTAAGAAGAATTTTTTTTCTTCCAATGCGCTTGGTGAACGGTCAGTTGGGATGATTGTCCGCATGTTATCCGGATAACTACATAATTTGAGGCTAATGTAGTAGATGACCGTCATTAATCGGCAACGTTTTCCCAATGCTGTATGTCTAGTTTTTATGTCCTCTTTTGTGTTTAGCGTTTAGCCTGTCTTGTTCCTTTGTTGCCTTTTGTTGTGCGTGTCCCCACCTTTTTCAAATTCGCATTTGGGTGTTTCAGGGTTTTGCTGTGGGTGCTGCAACCGACTGAGTCATTTTGGATATCCCTTCCTTATTTGGATATGATAAAAATATAATCGTAGAAGTAATAGATTATCAAGGGAAAATACAAAATCAAGAGAACAAATGAAAATTTTAATATTCTGCATTTGATCACAAGAACCAGATAAAATGAGGTGCCCGGGGAAAGTAAGCATTCTCTGCTTTTAGCAACACATGTCACAGTTATAAATATAAAATTAATATGTCAATAAAAATTACCCATCACTTCTATATATGACTTTGTGGAGTAAGGGGGTTACATGTATACCTATATAGATTCCATAAACAGATGTAACATATTAGGCAAATTAGGCACCGAATGATCATTTATGTCCTTCCCATTTTCCTTGGGGATTGTTGGATACTGTTTGTAAGTGATAGCAAATTTCTTTTCTGAAATAAGAACACTATTCAAAAATTCTGATGATCCCCGGACCGATTTTGATAGAAAAAAGGAATTTTTGTACAAGGCATCACAGATACAGACAAATAAGCAACAAAATAAAACGATAATATATACAAGCATAGAATAAATAGTTGAATGAAAATGAAGATTAATGGAACTATCAAACACCTAACACTTTCGAAACAGACAATACAAAAAGAGGAGGAAAACAAATTACTGACATTGCACGCGCAGGTCGCTAATGAAAAGGTAAGTGTAGATGCCACCTACAAAAATTAAAACAAGCAACCAAATCGTAGAGGCCAGAGCAGAATGTGTATGTGTGTTTTTCTTTATTTCATGAAGCAAGTTTGATTATACCTAACATCAGTAGGATGAAAGTGAAACATACAACAAAATTTAAGAATCCTCCCCCCCCCCCCAAAAAAAAAAAAAAAAAAAAAAAAAAAAAAAAAAAAAAAAAAAAAAAAACAAACAAACAAACAAACAAACAAACAAACAAAAACAAAAACAAAAGAAAGAGAGAGTTAATTATCATTGTCTCCCATTTTAATGATTAGTATATACATGTATATGCATATTTTTGAAAGCTTCTGTACAATAGTAGGTGCAAAATTTTTGACACGAGGCAATTTTAAGAATGAATGGCCGGAGCCTCACATCGCCATTTATTTAGCTTTAAAAACTTAGCTTTGAGAATTTTGAATATAAAAAGTAAATTTAAAAGATAATGCATAAATTAAGTATTTGGGGAATCCTTGGATTTACCTGCATGCATTTGTCGGAAATTTCCTGTTTAATGTTTTTACTCAAACCCTATGTAACAATTTTTTTTATTCCCAAATACATCTTTACAAAACTTTTGAAAACTTAACCTACCCTACCTCACCATTCCAAAAAGTAAAAGTCTGAATTGTTAAGGGGAAATGGACAGATAGTTTTCCTGACACAATTGAAAGTATTTCAGCAAGTTCATGAAAAAAGTTATCATGGTATCTTTTAAAGTTAAAGAACAATTCTTGATCATTTGTTACACATTACTATTTATTTCTGACTTTATAGAAGAAAATGTGTGATATATACATATATTTATGTATCATGAAAATCATGCTCTGAAATCAAGGAAAATGAATTTAGCTGTCATAAGAGTAATTTTTTAAATATTAGTCTTATTTTAAAAAAATGCACGCTTTGTAATTTCTCAAAGCTCATGTTGTATGAACATGTATAGCTATAAACTAAAAAAAAAAAAACCTCCACATGATTATAAATGTTATAAAAAGACTAGCATTTTATTTAAATAATTACAGAAGGAAGGATCAATTTTAAATTGAAAAATTACCATTATCAAATTCAGTGATGAGCAATAAACATCAAACTCCTATCATTAAGAAAAAAAAAAAGAAGTTCGAAGTTTAAGAAAAATGTTCAGTTCCTTTGAAATTTTTGTGTTCCCTTATTTTAAATTATTGTTTTTAGCTCACCTCGACGAAGTTGAGTGAGCTTATGCTATAACCCCATGCGTCCGCGTCCGCGTCCGTGTCCGCGTCCGCGTCCGGTTAAGAAGTTTGGGGTAGCTCAGTATCTGACAAAGTACTAATGCTACAGTAACCAAACTTGCACAAGTGATTCATCTTTGGATGCTGAGGTGAACCCATGCATCGGATGCAGCATCTGACCTACATTTTCCGCTTGAGTGACTTGGTTAAGAAGTTTGGGGTAGCTGAGTATCTGACAAAGTACTAATGCTACAGTAACCAAACTGGCACAAGTGATTCATCTTTGGATGCTGAGGTGAACCCATGCATCGTATATAGCATCTGACCTACATTTTGCGCTTGAGTGACTTGGTTAAGAAGTTTAGGGTAGCTCAGTATCTGACAAAGTACTGATGCTACAGTAACCAAACATGCACAAGTGATTCATCTTTGGATGCTGAGGTGAACCCATGCATCGGATGCAGCATCTGACCTACATTTTCCGCTTGAGTGACTTGGTTAAGAAGTTTGGGGTAGCTCAGTATCTGACAAAGTACTGATGCTACAGTAACCAAACTTGCACAAGTGATTCATCTTTGGATGCTGAGGTGAACCCATGCATCGGATGCAGCATCTGACATACATTTTCCGCTTGAGTGATTTGGATAAGAAGTTTGGGGTAGCTCAGTATCTAACAAAGTACTAATGCTACAGTAACCAAACTTGCACAAGTGATTCATCTTTAGATGCCGAGATGGACATGCATCGGATGCAGCATCTGACCTACTTTTTCCACTTGAGTGATTTCGCTTTTAAAAGCCAATATTGAGCAAAGTATAAGTGCTACATGTACCAAACTTGCATATTGGATGTATCTTTGATCAAACTTTCATAAAATGACCTTGACCTACTTTTTCTGCTTGAGTGATTTTGCCTTTAAAAGCCAATATTGAGCAAAGTATAAGTGCTAGATGTTCCAAACTTGCATATTAGATGTATCTTTGATCAAACTTTCATAAAATGACCTCGACCTACTTTTTCCACTTGAGTGATTTTGCCTTTAAAAGCCAATATTGAGCAAAGTATAAGTGATACATGTACCAAACTTGCATATTGGATATATCTTCGATCAATCTTTCATAAAATGACCTTGACCTGCTTTTTCCGCTTGAGTGATTTTGCTCTATAAAGCCAATATTGAGCAAAGTATAACTGCTACATGTACCAAACTTGCATATTGGATGTATCTTTATCAAACTTTCATAAAATGACCTCGACCTACTTTTTCCGCTTGAGCGATTTTGCCTTTAAAAGCCAATATTGAGCAATGTATAAGTGATACATGTACCAAACTTGCATATTGGATGTATCTTTGATCAATCTTTCATAAAATGACCTTGACCTACTTTTTCTGCTTGAGAGATTTTGCTCTATAAAGCGAATATTGAGCAAAGTATAACTGCTACATGTACCAAACTTGCATATTGGATGTATATTTGATCAAACTTTCATAAAATGACCTTGACCTACTTTTTCTGCTTGAGTGGTTTTGCCTTTAAAAGCCAATATACATGTACTAAGAAATATGTTTGAATTGAATTTTGCTGTCACTAGGTGAGCTTTGTAATCTGTGATTACCTACATTGTATGTTTTTCTATTCAGTTTAAATTTGCTATTCTCTTAAGATTTTTCTGGATTTTTTTTTCATTACACCTTCAAGTTGAAGGATTTTTACAATACTCTTTCCATAATTAGTTTCATATATACATAGCTTCACTTGTTAATAAATTTCCCATTGCCCATGATCTATGCATTATAATTTCACAAGATAATGCAAATAATTAAAAAAAAAATTTCGTATTTAATTTGTTACCAATAACAATGATGCAAAATTTATTTTGACAGTTTTTGGATGAAGTTGCCGAAATTCAGGAACAGGCTTTGATTGAAGAACAGAAGAAATTGAAAGCTGAGCAGGATGCCAAGCAGAGGAAACTCTATCTACGGAAGAGACAAGATACCGAACAATCCGTAGCATGACATGAATTTAAAATCAACATTTTTTGTATCTTTCAAATATTTGAATTCCGTTTCATCTTATCTCTTTTTGTCTATATTTTACAGAAAGTTAAAAATCTCATGTATTTTGAAATTTTTTACACGTTTTAAATTTATTCTAAATATTCCAAATTGTGATTATATCAATTTCTCCATGTCTTATATTGAGAGCTAGACTATTTCTGAATTTTGCTCCACATGATTCCGTTTTTGTTGCCATACAATATGTTTAATATAATGATGATAATGAATCATTTATGTTGCATTGTATATTACATCAAAATTTCTTGAATTATTTCAATCTTTTATTTCTGATGTTTTGTATAGTTTTCATTAGCTGAAATTTTACTCTACTGACGTTTGATTTAACATTTTTTAGTGATATATAATTTTAATATTTTCCTGAAAGTCTGTCCAGTTATTTGAATTGTTATATTTTGATCTCTAATAAATGAGGTCATATTTTATATTATGTAAGAAAAATGAACTGCCATTCTTAGTACATGTAAATGGTGTTCCTTTGTATGTTTAATTTGATTTGTTTAATTCTGAAGATTGAATCTCAGAATAAAGTTATTCTCACAGATTGCTCTTTGATTTATTAATTTAATATAAAGTACTCATATGCACAATGTAACTCCCTGAGATCAAACTTTTGAAAAGAACGTGCTACATAAAGTCCTTCCAGAAGCATGTTCTAATCTTCAAACACAACCCTTTGTGACCTAAATTGTATATGTATCTTTTTACTTGAAAAATGCAATTTCAGAAAACAAGAATGAAACTGACAAATTGAGGTAGACATACATGTATACAGAATAAATGTCACAATGTTTGTTTTGTTTTGCTAACCGCACATTACATTACACCTTGGAGTTTGGCCTTCTTTTGAATAACTTTAATCTTGCAACTTTTGAAATAAAAGTGATGGGGCTTTCAAATTCATAACGGATATTCCTTGTGATGAGACCTTTCTGATGGTACCAATCTTTTTTACATTGTGCCTTTGACCTACTTTTGAAAAACAAAGATTTTGCATGCCTTTAAAGTGGTAAGGGAAAGGGACTTCACATGGTTATTTCTTGATGTCTCTGTTGGTAGCAACAATTTAAACTTGAAAATTGGGTTTGACCTACATTGAAAGTGAAGGAAATCTTTATATTCAATTTGGTAGGTAATATTTAGGGTTTTCATGTCATTTCCCCTCCACTACAACTGCAAAGAATATTGCAGAAAGCAATGACTCAATGTCCTCTACCAAGTTTGAATGGATCGGTCAACAAACATACACGTTGAGGGCTCTAATAGGCTGACAAATTTTTGACTTCTCTAGAACCACTACACAAACATTACAGGAAGCAAGTAGTCATTGACAGATCATCTTCCAAGTTTGTGTTTTTCGAGCCGATCGGTTAATAATATGACGGACGAGGGCTCTGATTGGCTTACACAGTTTTGGCTTTTTCTCCAGAAATTGCTTCACAGAATTTCCAAAAATCTTAAAGAAAGCAAGTACTAGAGGTGTTCTACCAAGTTTGTGTTTGTTGTGCCAATCGGTCAACAAATATAGCCGCTGAGGACTCGGATTGACTGAAACATTTTTGACATCTCTGCAACCACTGCACAGACTTTTGCCTTACTTTACAGGAGGGAAATACTCAAGGTCCTCCTCTAAGTTTGTGTTTTTTTAGCCGAAAGTTCAACAAATATGGCCAACAAGGGCTCTGATTGGCTGACACATTTTTGACATCACATTGTCTGATGAAACTTTACAGGAAGCACGTACCCAAGGTCCTCTGCCAAGTTTATGTCTTTCGTGCTGATCAGTTGAAACAAATATTGCAACTGAAAGCTCTGATTGGCTGACACATTTTTGACATCTCTGCAACTGGTGACGAAATTTTAAGGGAAGTTAGTACTCAAGGTACATGTACTCTACCAAGTTAGTGCATTTCGTGACAATCCGTAAAACTATGGCTACCATATTGGTGGCCTCATTTTCTATATCTTTGCAGCCGCAGCACAGAATTTCATGAATTTTAACAGGAAGCGATTAAGTACTCGAGGTCCTCTACCAATAAATATGACCACAAAGGACTGCACAGAATTTTGAGAAATTTTACAGGCAGGAAATAATCAAAACCTCTTCAAAATTGGCACTAGCTGGCCTATAAGGAAACCTTACATTCAAGTACCCAAGGTCCTCCATTAAATTTGTTTTTCGAGCTGATTGGTCAACGATATGGCACAAGGGCTCTGATTGGCTGACATATTTTGGCTTTTTCTCCAGAATTGTTGCATAGAATTTCAAGGAACCTTACAGAAAGCATGTGCTGAAGGACCTCTACCAAATTTGTTTTTCTAGCCGATCGATCATTGCGACCGAGGGCTTTAATTGACTGAAACAATTTTCGACCTCTCGATCCATAATCACTAAACAGACCTAAGTTTTTGAGGTCTTTTAGGTGTACATGCCATAACTGCGTCTCCAATGAGCTTCGTGGCGATGGCTTTCCAGGCCAAAACTTATTTAAGTGCCTATTAATTTTCTCCAATAATTGCTTGGTATGAAAATATAGACTCTGATCATGTCGTAAAATCGACAGCATCGACAGACCCCAGCAAGCTAGAGGTGGGATCAGGTGCCCAGGAAATGAAAACAATATCTACAAAACATGAACTGTCTAAGGATTTGTCAATATAGAAAGTGCTATGGTGACCATGAGAGGTATCTGTAACAATTTTATAGTCTTATGTTTGTTCCGTTGTGCTGGCTGTGGTCTGATCCTGTTAGAGATTATTCCCTGATAATTCAAGTTTAGATAATGACAAGATCACACAATTTGGTAAACATTGTTTTATTTCTATAACTTTATTTATCTATGTTTTGTTCCTCTCTTGCTCAGAAGATCGTATATTCTCCTCCTTCTTTCTTCAATTACATTTTGAAGAATTATAAATTGAAGCGAGTGTAGTTCAAATTCAACACCCAAACACTCCTCACACTTGTCAAAGGATACCAGAGCATTCTGATAGTCGCCAATAATTTCTTGACATACCCCTAGTATCTCCCATGATATTGGTGTAGTAGAGAATGGGATGTGATATTCATTGTCGTTTTGTAAATCATATTTAAGGTTCGTTAAATGAACATAAGCCTCTGTGATATAGCCATCTCGGAAATGGCATAGAAAAAGAAGAAAGTGCGTCAGTACCAACGGAGAAAAAAGTTGAACTTCTTTAATATCATGTTCCGTTTTCTTGCACTCCGCTGAAATCTCAGGAATAGATGTTTCTGAATCCAGAGGAATATACGAAGCAATGCACCTGTGCATGCCGCTCATAACTGAAAAAACGTCACCGCCAAGAGATGCATATTTATTGACATCGAAAGCCCAGGAATAAATTATTTCATTGTCATTTATCTTCTTCATTAATTTATGCAACAAGCAAACGCAGGTCTCGTATCGTTTACATTTGTAGAAATAAATTGCCAGGAATATGTTACTTTGAACACAATCTGGTGAAGAAGCCCTGAGTATACGAAACATGGCTTTTTCTTGCTCATATCTTTTTCTGTTACCGCGCATATTGCTGCCCTGAATGCATAGTTTTCTGAAGCATGATTGGTTTAAATTACACATGTTCATGAAGTGGCTTAACTCCGAAAATAGATCTGACTGTAGACTCTCCAGACCCTCGGACATTTCATTCGAGTTACTCTTTATATGAGCGCCAAACAAGTTGATGAATTTCTTCATGATAACTGATCTTCTCACTCCGATATTCATAGTTTGTCTTGGAATATTACCACATCGTTCTACTCCATTCCGAAAAGAGGGTATTTTAAGAAGTATCAAGTATCCATCACCATATATTCTGCATAAGAAATGCATCAACGTCAGTTTATCACGTCCATGAATCCTGGGAAAGAACATGTTGTTTTCTGGCACAAAAAAGTTTGGACAGTATCCATTCTTTATCCAAGAAAGAAGCCTACGGAAGCAATTCCAAGAATGTTGAAGAAGTAAAGATGGGATCCATGGAATGTTCGTATCAATTATTTCCCAGAAAACTAAAGTCTTCATGTAGTGCGAGCAAAGAAGACCTTTTATATCCGATTCTTCCTCAATAACCTCCTTCAGCAGTATCTTCAGAAGAGCATAGGTAAGAAATTGAGTATGATTCATAGAGTGCACCAAACGTTTTTCAGCCAGTGAAAATGACATACGCCATTCTATATCCTCATACGGTGATGTTTTACATCCAATAGGGACAAAGAGACAGCCATCCTGAACCATATCTCGAATCACATTAAGGGAAGGCCATCCATGCCTTAAAATGCGATTCAAGCATCCTGCTGCTTCGTATGGCCAAGTATATGACGGTATCGCTATGACATGATCAACATTTCCATCTTGTGTACTAACGCACCGATTATTTGCCTTAAAGTGATTCATTTCACAGACAAATGCTCTTATTTTGCTACTCGAAAGGTATAATTTTCCATTTTGTTTTGTATAAAATGTGTTGTAAATTTGCTCTGTACAGTGGATCCGTTGGGAAGGGTTAAGCATATTTGGTAGATACAGTCTAGAATACATAGGTCTTGTATTCTCTTTAAAGAGCAAGATAACAGATTGATCATCGGTGTTGTATTCTTGAGTCGGGTCATGCACCGTGAACATTTTGACTATAGCCATTAAGTCGTAATCAGACATATCTAAATCAAAGCCCTCAACACAACTTCCACTCATTTGAAAAGTGACCATTTGTCCATATGAAAACGATGTATTTATGTAGTCTAGTGCATAGTTTAAGATTTCATCTGGAATTAATTCTAACAAATATCTTAATTCCTCAGGTAATTGCATCATGGGTCTCCTTCCTCCAGAATTTGAAAGATAATTGAATATTTTTTCCATCAAAGGTTTGTGAGACTGTCCATTATGTAAGAAGAAATCCACAAGTACACAGAACAATCTATTAAATGTCACCATTTCTTCATTTCCCACAATGTCACAAAGTGTCTGATATATGATTTCCCAGCCGAATTCGAACTGAATAAAATAAAAAAAATATATATATTCAATGCCCTTTGAAACTGAGATTTGAATTCTGAATTTGAATTTTGCAATAATTTAGGCTTTTATTCAATGATAGAATAAGTGAATTAATCACAGACTTGCTTAAACCACCATATAATAAGTTACAGACTGCTTTTGTACATGATGTATTAATATTGCTCCCTTGTTTCTATTCCTTTGAATACGTGTATGTACATGTATATCGCAACTGAGAAATCATGTTTGAGCCTCATGTGTGCGTTTGTAATTTTTTTTTTCAATAATGATTGTGATCTTCGTATTAACCTGAATTTTAATGTCTGATGTTTGTTTTATATTTCGATATATATTTTTTTCATGTACTTTATGTAAATGTTTGCATCACATTTCAAAGGTGTACATGTATGTTTAACGTCTTAAAATTCATTAGCATCATTTTAGAGCAGATAAATTTACAGCATGGACCAGACATGCACGTTTCGGGTATTTAGTCCCTCGTCATTGATCCTCAATCTAATCAATGTAATATTACCTGTTCATTGTAATATCAAATATTAAGATTAACTCGTTATATTTTGAATAAGAAAACGAAACTGTTTACTTTTAGAATTTTTCACACGCCTGTATCATCATATCCCAACCATCCTGCTACGTCTTTCGGTAAAGTACTATATATGGTTTATATAGTACAGTGGCCCCCTTTCAGGGCAAAATCTGAAAGTTTCATGAAGTAATGAATTTGTACCAATATTTATTCTACAATGTAGGCTACTTATGAAATGATGCATATTCTTTAATTTCCTTTCTCATTTTCATAGAATTTGGCTTCAAAAATGGTATATTTTGCCAAATTTCTGGAAAAATGTCATTTTGGGGCTCATTTTCGATAAACTTCCTATAAGTTAGTATCGAGCGGGCTTCTGAACAACTTTTATATTTTGATATGTTGTTACTTTTGTACGTCTCTATATATGTGCATGCAAAAGGAAAAAGTTGTTCATGATCCCAATCGATGTTATCACAATGATAATAATCAAGAATTATGCCATTTTTCGTGAAAAATTGACAAAATCACCAATTTTCATGATATTTATGCAAAATTTACAATGTCTTACAAATCGAGGAGTAGTTTTTGTAACTAGATTTCTCAAAATATGGATATTTAATTTAAAACTGGCAACAATTTAATTTTGGAGAAGTCGATTTTAAGGGACCACTTTAGTATATAAACCATATATACTCCTTTTTACATAATAATTAATACACTCTTTGGCAATATTACAATGTTTGGATTGAGGATCACTGACGAGGGTTAGATACCCGAAATGTGCATGTCTGGTCCATGCTGAAAATTTATCTGCTATTAAATGATGCTATTGAATTTGAAGACGTTTAACATTGTCACGTTTGTCTTATAGAAATAATAATTCTTGAATAAGATAAACTATTCTTTTAGAATTAATAGTGAACCTTTCGAAGAATGTTATGTATGAATTTTAAGAAGAATTTTTTTTCTTCCAATGCGCTTGGTGAACGGTCAGTTGGGATGATTGTCCGCATGTTATCCGGATAACTACATAATTTGAGGCTAATGTAGTAGATGACCGTCATTAATCGGCAACGTTTTCCCAATGCTGTATGTCTAGTTTTTATGTCCTCTTTTGTGTTTAGCGTTTAGCCTGTCTTGTTCCTTTGTTGCCTTTTGTTGTGCGTGTCCCCACCTTTTTCAAATTCGCATTTGGGTGTTTCAGGGTTTTGCTGTGGGTGCTGCAACCGACTGAGTCATTTTGGATATCCCTTCCTTATTTGGATATGATAAAAATATAATCGTAGAAGTAATAGATTATCAAGGGAAAATACAAAATCAAGAGAACAAATGAAAATTTTAATATTCTGCATTTGATCACAAGAACCAGATAAAATGAGGTGCCCGGGGAAAGTAAGCATTCTCTGCTTTTAGCAACACATGTCACAGTTATAAATATAAAATTAATATGTCAATAAAAATTACCCATCACTTCTATATATGACTTTGTGGAGTAAGGGGGTTACATGTATACCTATATAGATTCCATAAACAGATGTAACATATTAGGCAAATTAGGCACCGAATGATCATTTATGTCCTTCCCATTTTCCTTGGGGATTGTTGGATACTGTTTGTAAGTGATAGCAAATTTCTTTTCTGAAATAAGAACACTATTCAAAAATTCTGATGATCCCCGGACCGATTTTGATAGAAAAAAGGAATTTTTGTACAAGGCATCACAGATACAGACAAATAAGCAACAAAATAAAACGATAATATATACAAGCATAGAATAAATAGTTGAATGAAAATGAAGATTAATGGAACTATCAAACACCTAACACTTTCGAAACAGACAATACAAAAAGAGGAGGAAAACAAATTACTGACATTGCACGCGCAGGTCGCTAATGAAAAGGTAAGTGTAGATGCCACCTACAAAAATTAAAACAAGCAACCAAATCGTAGAGGCCAGAGCAGAATGTGTATGTGTGTTTTTCTTTATTTCATGAAGCAAGTTTGATTATACCTAACATCAGTAGGATGAAAGTGAAACAAACAACAAAATTTAAGAATCCTCCCCCCCCCCCAAAAAAAACAAAACAAAACAAAACAAACAAAAAAAAAAAACAAAAAAAAAAACAAACAAACAAACAAACAAACAAACAAACAAACAAACAAACAAACAAAAACAAAAACAAAAGAAAGAGAGAGTTAATTATCATTGTCTCCCATTTTCCCGGTTATACAGCGCTCTCGAAGAACGCACAATAGTAGTGTAAAACAATCTTCTTACATGTATACGGAGGTATCGAAGAACGCACAATAGTAGTGTAAAACAATCTTCTTACAAGTTTAAAGCGGTCTCGAAGAACGCACAGTAGTAGTGTAAAACAATCTTCTTACAAGTATACAGCGGTCTCGAAGAACGCACAATAGTAGTGTAAAACTATGGAGGGGGATTAGGGTCACAATGCTATTTGACTTGCTTACATGCTTCATGCGATGTTACTTCATTCAATGTTTGATTATTCCATGTTCATTTGTCTTGTTTTCATTTCAAATTGACTTTATCTTTCTCCTTTGTGTAATTTTGCTTCCCTGCATTTTACATTTGTCCTTCGTCAATGCATAACTGTCATAAAAACATTGATGTGACGTCATGCCTTTTTTCGAACAGTCCGAAATTTACCTTTGACTGTCCAATATCAAATCTAGGTCGCGTTTATTAGAAAAAATATGAGCGACCTAGATTAAATATTGGACAGTCACAGGTAAATGTTCTTTGACATCTACAGGACAACCGTTACAATCCTTACTTAGAACTCACGCGACAAGAATTCCATGTTTTCCAATTTTTGCTATATTTTCCGGAGTTGACAAAATCCAGCACAATCTTTATATATATCTAAAAAAATTCGGCCGTTATGTCGGAAATGACAATTTAAGAGACCCTATAGTTCAGCCCGTTTTTTTTTTCTTCGGTCTATTTCTTCCCCATCTTTATAATTTTACTGTATAACTAAGATTTTCGCTCGACTTTTCTAGTCCGAAAAATCCTACCTAAATCCAGCCTTTGACGGTTATTTTGACCCAGTTCCCCAAGCCCCCCCCCCCCCCCCCCCCGGAGCAAATAATCATCAAAAGCTGAGTTTAGGTCAGGTTTTTCGAACTAGACACCTTCAAAATATCTTCCTGAATTGTTTCTTTCATTTAACCTTGCACATAGTAAGTTGAACTTATTTCTTTTCGATATTTAAAGGCACTATATTATTTCCTGCTTGTCCGGAAAAGGAAACTTTTAGAGACACGCCCTTTCATTCTATATACCCAAAGAAGCGTCAACTAAATCGTCTTTACGCAAAGTATTCTCGTTGATTTTTTCCCCAAAAATTGCAACAAATTTCGTCTTAGTTTACGGAACCTGCGTCATAATTTGTCACAACTTTTTTTTCTAATTGAAAATTTCATTTCCGTTATCTTCTTATATAAACGACTCCCTACTGCTAGTAGCGAGAATGTTAGAACCTGAAGTGATTACATTTCGTTACAGTAAAGGCAATTAACATAATAAGAACAAAGTCAAACATTCAAAATCAGTTAAGTCGCGCCAATACGCAAAAACTGTGTCACAAGACATTTTTGAAAGAAACATTGAACCATGGAAAGATTTTTTTGCTTTTACTTTTTACTTGCATTAGTTGCTATTCCTCCATATGCCTTATGGTTACCTTTGAACTCGATATATGTGGATTTTTCTATCATATAAGGGTAGTATTTGTCAAAAAATGCATGTCACAAACTGAGGCGCATGATAAAAGGGGTTGTCAGTGACGCGAAAATGTATTAAATTCAAAATATTTAGCACATATTTTAATAAAAGTAATATCAGTATTTTAAAAAATCAAGTTCAGTTCATACGCTTTATAGTATTTCACTCTGAATTATACTAAACTCTATTGTCACAAGATTTACGGTGAATTACGTTACCATCTTTGGAGATCTAGGATGAGTTAAAATTAGAACTATATAATATCATAACAATACTTTTCTAACTTGTAATAGACCAAACTTTAATAGTTTTTCATTGAATGTTTTACATTCGTTACATTTTAGGAAAAAAATCCTTTCATTTCTTATTTTCTGAAAAATTCACTTATTTTGTGAATTACGTTACGCAGCTTTTACTGTGATAAGAATCGCAGAATGCATTACTATGGTCATGTCGTAATCGGGTGCTTATGCCTTTATATAAAGACAATCACAATTTGATTAAAGCTTCCTTGCGTACGGAGAGGCAGATAATAAACACAGAAAAAAAACATGACGGTGAATTACGTTACGGTGAATTACGTTACGTAGTAGATACTAAATTCAGAGTTATATCCATTCCTGAGGTGTCTAGATGGGATTTATTGCAATTATTTTACTTTCAGACATGCTAGCTAGTGATAAAACTTAGTTTGTGGGCAGAAACACTATTTAAAATGTCAAATATATACAATTTACCATTATTTAGCCAGTAGGCATTCTTTTTAATCACAATATTCTTCATTTTGCACGTCATTTGATAAAGTTTGTAGTTGAAACATTTGAATGTATCTCATACGTATGTGTATTGAGAAAAATAGTCATCAGATGATGCTGAAGTTTCCAAAACAAGCGAAAATTCCTGCCATAACGTAATTCACGCTGCGTAACGTAATTCACTTTTGGGTATCTTGATTGATTACAGAGGACAGTGATTGCACAGAGTATTACTGAATCACACAGATGTATACAAAAGATGATATGGAAGATAGAATCAGCTTTAAAATACGAAAGAAATACACTAATATAGAGTAGCTTTGTGTACAAAAACACTTTGCTTTTCTTGTCTGTAAGATGTTCTATTTGAAGTATGTTAAAACATGCCAGATGATTCAAGTTTGTGATATATTTTGATCTAGCATAGATTCAGATCCTGTTTGAAGGTCTACAGAGCAATTGATCGGCAAGGAATTGTTAAGTTAACCATAATTATTTCATGGAAAATAAAACTTTAAAATAATTTTTGTGAATTACGTTACGGCACTTTTGGTTATAAAAACTCTGAGAATTGGAAGCTAAACATGATGATTTTGGGGTCCTCTGTTAAAGTTTTTATCATATCAATTCAAATCATCATTTAAAAAGAATTGGGATGGTGGTTTTCAAAATATGTCTGTGTAAAAACGAATTTGAGAAGCTAAATACACGTGAATACTCTTAATCATAAAACATTGCATGACAATATTTGATGCCATTTGGCTGTAATATGCAATATTTTTTTATTTCTTCAAGTACGATTTACTGTTCTATGATCGTGTCCTCTTGATATAAAATGCTATCAGAGATAAAATAAATGAAATCTTGCTTAAAAGGTGACGTAAATCCTCGATTCGTGAATTACGTTACGAGGTCCTTTCAATGTTTGTCTTTATCTTATAGCCATTCCCTACGAGTTATTGTAGATTTTGCAGTTAATATGTTTTTACTATCAACTAAAAGCAAAATCTGGAGAATCTGTTTTACTCTGCTATCCCTTAAAATCAAACTATCACAATTGAAAAACATCAATAACTAAAACTTCGTCATTAATTAGCACGAATAGGTTTGAGGTATTTATAAATTAGCTGCTCTCCTTCATGAATATATGAAAATCTATACTAAATGTATTCGTTGACCAACATAATGACTACAGTTACTAATAAAGCAAACAATTGATCACTTACGGCGCTTTTCATTGTCAGAAAATTTTATTATTAACGTATGCCCTCATATGTAACGTAATTCACATACAATTACACAGTAGTCTACATCTTATTAAATTTTTGGCTAAAATGCTGGTGAAAAATTTTTCTATAGCCTTTTCCAAAACACATATATACCAAGCTTCAAAATTGACATGGTTTTGAAATATTCCTGATCTTAAAGTTTGCGGCCGTTTTGAACTTGCAATTGGCGCAACTTAACTGATTTTGAATGAAAGGTCATGCCACTTTGAAAAGTGATCAATGTTTTAAGTACGATATACGCCTCAAACAATTCATTCTTAAAGATATTGGACAGTTTTCGGCCCTGCGGGCCTCAAACTGTCCAATATCTTTAAGAATGAATTGTTTTCGGCGTATATCCAATACTTATACCATGCGTTATGACATCCTTCTTTCTGCCATTATCCTTTGGTCTTAATGCTATTATTGCTTCGTCAATGCTAACTTCAATTTTGATACCAGATGGCACTTCTTGGGACCGCATGTGCCCGTTCCTTGAAATGAATTTTGAAACATCCCCTTTCGTTAGAATTTCTTTTAACTTCTACTTAAGTATCGTTCGAAAAGTAATTATATTATCGCACGAGAGGACAGAAGTAGATTGGCTGTATAAATATTTGAAAAATATTTTGAAGTAATTAGTAAATATTTGATTTTGTATGCATCAGATTTTTGTAAGTATTAATGCTGACTATAAAATACACGTTAGTACGAAGAATCTCTGTGGTGTTGTGGTTATCACGAATGCCACTATCTTTATTTTAATCCTTTCCGAGTGGGTTCGAATCCCGGACGAGGATACATTTTTTCCTTTCGTCAATTTTATGTTTTATGTATAATGTAACTTGTCCATGTTGTCCATCTGCCCAGTAGAGGATGTAGAAAAAATATTGGGGGTACTTATAAAATTAAAATGTTTTTATGCATTTTTTTTTTCAGTTTTTCTTTGGGGGGGGGGTCATTGTTTTGGAAAAAAATATGGCGAGCAACATATAAATTTACAAGTTTAATTATGTACAAAATATATATATTTAAAATGATTACAACTTACAATACAATGTCCGGATCAAAGTGTCCGTTACGGTCCACTAAGTCTATCGAATGTATGGTTTCCGGTAAACACAAACGTTCTCGAAAGATCAGTGTCCAAACGTTGTTAAATGGATTAAAGTCTCAACAAATAAAGTGTTCCAGTATATCAGAATAGATGAATGAATCGTGTCTACGAATGTGTACGAATGTCTCCTCAACACAGTTCCTCAGAGGTATTTATACTTAATACCAATGAATTTACCAGAAGCTTCTAGAACAATGACTCATTACAAATGATTAACAATAGAGTAAATTCTAGAAATCACAGTCATGTGATGATAATGATGTAACAAAGAACATACTGGAATATTCTCTAATGAAATAAATATGACATAGTAAAATCTAGAAAGAATTATTATGAAATCATTAAATAACATATGACTAAGTACATGTGTACCTACACATAAAGTAAAACTAAAATAATACATGACCCACAACACCTCCCCCCTTAAAAAAAGTTTGAATGTCAATGAAAACTTAGGTGGTAAATTCTGCAAAAATCACTCATGAAACTCTCGATAGTGCATCTGCAATCACATTGTCTTTGCCCTTGATATGGTTAATAATGATATCATACTCTTGCAACAATAAACTCCACCTTGTTAGTCTTTGATTCTTGTTTGACATTTTGTGCAAAAATGTGAGAGGGTTGTGGTCAGTATATACAAGAATGGGATGTAAAGTAACATTCAAATAAACATCAAAATGTTGTAAAGCTAACAATAATGCAAGACACTCTTTTTCAATAGTAGAGTAATTCTTTTGACATTTAGTCAATTTCTTTGAAAAATAACAAACAACTCTATCTACACCATCATCATTTTCTTGAAACAAAGCAGCCCCGATTCCTACGTCACTGGCATCAACAGTAAGCTTAAATTGCTTATCGAAATTTGGAGCTGACAGGACAGGACTATTCATAAGAACACATTTGATTTTCTTAAAAGATTCGTCACAGTCATTGGTCCATGCAAAATTCACTCTCTTTTGTAACAGATTGGTAAGTGGACCAACAACTGACGAGAAATTTGGACAAAATTTTCTGTAAAATCCTGCCATTCCCAAGAATCTCATTATCTCTTTCTTATTGGTAGGAATCGGGAACTTTGAAATAGCTTCCACCTTGGCCATGATAGGAGTAACAAAACCTTGACCTACTTTGTGACCCAAATATTCTACAGTCGCATGACAAAATTCACTTTTCGCAAGGTCCACTGTGAGGTTTGCTTTCGCCAGTATGTCGAAGAAAGTACGCATGATTCGGAGATGATCATCCCAGGTGTCGCTGTAGATGATGACGTCATCGATGTACGCCTCGCATCCTTCGAGATGATTTAGGAGCGAATGAATCATCCTCTGGAATGTGGCTGGTGCGTTTTTCATACCAAAGGGCATTACTTTATATTGGTATAGCCCATCTGGAGTCGCAAATGCCGATATTTCTCTGGCTCTCTCGGTAAGCGGGACCTGCCAATAGCCTTTAAGCAAGTCAAATTTACTGACAAATTTTGCACTGCCAATTTTATCGATACAGTCATCGATTCGTGGGATCGGATAAGAGTCCGTTTTGGTGACTGAATTGACTTTTCTAAAGTCCGTACACAATCGGTAAGTTCCGTCTGGCTTCGGAACAAGAATACATGGGGAACTCCAATCACTATTGCTGGGTTCAATAATGTCATTTTCAAGCATGTATTGAATTTCTTTCCGCATGTATTGAAGCTTTATCGGGTTTAACCGATAGGGATGCTGTTTGATAGGTGACGCATCACCCACAATGACGTCATGATGAGATGCATTCGTCTTTTTTGGAACGTCCGGAAAGATGGTCGTATATTCCCGCATTAATTGATGCACTTCCTCTTTTTGATGCACGGTCAAATGTCCGAGTTTCACTTCCGGATTTGTCAGAATTTCGGTATTCTTCAAACGGACACTTTGAGCGAAGTCTTTTTCGACAGTCTCTTCATTACATTCAGGTTCAACACAATTTTCTAATGTATTTACATTGGCCAAAGTGGAAACTGGTTTAACAAAATTTCGGTCACTTCTATCAAAATACTCTTTCAACATATTAACATGACACACTCTTTTTTCTTTTCGCCGACCTGGTGTCTTAACCACATAGTTAACATCACTAATTTTACTCTCAATCTCATAAGGACCGAAATATCTAGCTTGCAAAGGATGACCAGGGATAGGCAAAAATACAAGAACTTTATCGCCTGGTTTAAAAACTCTGTTTCTAGCATCTTTGTCATACCATGTTTTCATTTTCATTTGTGAGGTTTTGAGATTTTCTTGAGCTAATTTGCAAGCATTATATAATTTCTCTTTGAAATTAGACACATAGTCTAAGAGATTCAAATCGCTAGTCTCAGTCAACCATTTTTCTTTCAATAACTTCAATGGCCCCCTGACCGTATGCCCAAAAACTAGCTCAAAGGGACTGAACCCAAGGGACTCCTGAACCGCTTCTCGTGCCGCAAACAACACGAGGTGAACCCCTTCATCCCAGTCTTTTCCATACTGGTGACAATATGTTTTCATCATAGTTTTAAGGGTTTGATGAAAGCGTTCAAGTGCCCCCTGGGACTCAGGATGGTACGCAGAAGACTTATACTGCCTGATACCTAGCTCATGCATGACCTGCTGAAACAACCCTGACATAAAATTCGAACCCTGATCTGACTGAATAGCCTTGGGAGCACCTACGAAACTGAAAAACTTTGTAAGGGCCTTAACTATGGTCTTTGCCTTAATATTCCTAAGAGGTATGGCTTCAGGAAACCTAGTCGAAGTACACATAATTGTCAGTAAGTACTGATTACCTGACCTAGTCCTAGGCAAAGGACCTACACAATCAACTAACACCCTACTAAAAGGTTCCTCAAAGGCTGGAATGGGTTGGAGGGGAGCAGGTGGTATAACTTGATTGGGTTTACCTACCATCTGACAACTATGACAAGACTTACAAAACTCAGACACATCTTTTCTCAACTTAGGCCAGTAAAAGTGACTTAAAATCCTATTATAAGTCTTATTGACACCTAAATGACCTGCCATGGGTGTGTCGTGAGCTAAACTCATGATGTCCCCGCGATACGCTACTGGAACCACTATCTGGTGAACGACCCGCCACACTTCATTAGGGGGTGCATCAGGTGGTCTCCATTTCCGCATAAGGGTGCCATCTTGTATGTAGAAGCACTCTCCGACTTTGTCCGCTTCTTCTTGGGGAAGGGCCCTCTTGCTTAGTCGGATGATCTCCGGATCTTTAGTTTGCTCGGAGAGGAGCTGCTCACGGCTTAAGGCATCTGTACCCCTGTCTAATGGCGGATGGGAATCATCACCAGGTACTGTTGGAGACTTGTCAACATGAAGTGGTACTGACGTCTCAGGTACGCTGTCATCAATGGTAGACATGAATGTGTCAGAAAGGTCTATACTTTCGGAGGGATGGTCCTCGTTAAGTGCAGAAGTACTCTCAGCCTCTTTTAGTCTGTTCCTGGCCATCGCCCTGGTAATTGCGCAGGCTGGGTACAAGTCGTCGTCTTCATCATCGGACACGACATCGGACGTGATTTTCTCACAAACAATCGGATCGGCTACAACTTTGCCGCCAGCTAAATCGTTGCCAAGCAACAAGGAAACGCCTTGAACGGGAAGAGTAGGTCGAACACCTACGATAACAGGTCCAGTAATTAAGTCTGACTTCAAATAAATTTCATGAAGGGGAACATCAATGACGCCTAGCTCCACACCCTGTAATAAAACTGACCTACCAGTAAAAGTGTGCTCAGACAAAGGCAATGAACCCTCTAACAATAAAGTCTGGGCAGCACCAGTATCTCTCAAAATCTGAACAGGCAACGCTTCGCTAGAATCACTGAGTGAAACAAATCCCTGTGACAAAAAGGGCTTATAATGATCCTCCACAAAATCATCAGAACTGGACTTAGAACCCTGAATCTCAGGAGTGTCAGAACAAATCGAATCTAAGGCTTTCCTATCATTTCTAACAGACGCACAGGCCTGTGACTTAAGTTCTTTTTTCTTCTTAAGCTTCAAACACTCACCAATAACATGACCTTTTTTCTTACAATAATTGCATGTAGGAAGCGACCCCACCCCTGGGGATGCCTCAGAACGCTCGGACCTAGGACCGGACGTAGAACCACCTTGAGATGGTGACTGGGAACTAATGGACGACTGAGACTCTTGTAAATTTTTCTTTGGAAAATCTGACGTTTTAGCACTATCGCTAGATTGAGTTTTTGACACAAAATTTTTCTTATGAGTGAGAGCATACGTATCAGACAAAACAGCGGCTTCTTCAAGAGTTTTAACATTTTTGTCTTCCAAATGAGTTCTTAAATCTTGATGTACACACTCTTTGAACTCTTCTATCAGAATTATTTGTCGCAAATTGTCAAATGAATTGGGAATTTTCTTAGATCGAAACCACTGATCAAATAAATCTTCTTTTTCTCGAGCGAATTCAACATATGTTTGATTTTCAAACTTTTTGTACTTTCTAAACTTTTGTCTGTACGCCTCAGGTACTAACTGATATGCTCTCAAAATCGTGTCCTTGACCTTGTCATAGTCTGAACTCTCAGCAATACTGAGCGCCGAGTACACTTCAGCCGCTTTGCCAATAAGTACGCTTTGTAATAAAGTTGGCCAAAAGTCGCGTGGCCACTTCAGATTGGCCGCGATTTTCTCAAAATGTGGAAAATATTTGTCCACGGACTTTTCTTGAAATTTTGGTACTAATCTGATGTTTTTGGCGGCGTCGAATTCAGACTTGACAAGCGAAGGAACAGGATTTTCCTTAGCGCTTTTCTCTAACTTCAACTTTTCTAACTCAAACTGGAGTTCTTTCTCGTGCATACGTTCCTGTTTCTCTCTTTCTTCTTTTTCTCTTTCAAATTGTAAATGTCTTTCTTTTTCTTCTTTTTCAAATTGTCTTTCTTTTTCTTCTTTTTCAAATTGTAATTGTATTTTCATTTTCTCTAATTCAAACTCATATTTTGACATTTTGGTTTCGCTTGAAACAGGTTCAACAGGAAAATCGTATGACGAAAAGATTTCCTTAGCTAATAGCTCTTTAGCCACAATATTTCTAATTTCTTGTTTTCTCATAGAAGATTTTACATCTAACTTCAAGTGAAGACCTAAACCAATCAAATCATCTTTTTTCAATGATTCGAACTCACCTACAGTCGGCGATTTCAAAAATTCAGTGACCGAAAATACCATGATTGATTTCTGCTGGCAAAAGTTTTACTAAAAAAAATTTCCCTTTTTTTCAAAAACGATCTTTACGTAAAAATGCAAATTTGCAGAGATTACTATCCCGGACGAGCCCCCAATTCTGTTATGGGTCAGAATACCCCAAAACGCCAGCAAAAATCAGACAAAGACAGAATATAAATTTACAAGTTTAATTATGTACAAAATATATATATTTAAAATGATTACAACTTACAATACAATGTCCGGATCAAAGTGTCCGTTACGGTCCACTAAGTCTATCGAATGTATGGTTTCCGGTAAACACAAACGTTCTCGAAAGATCAGTGTCCAAACGTTGTTAAATGGATTAAAGTCTCAACAAATAAAGTGTCCCAGTATATCAGAATAGATGAATGAATCGTGTCTACGAATGTGTACGAATGTCTCCTCAACACAGTTCCTCAGAGGTATTTATACTTAATACCAATGAATTTACCAGAAGCTTCTAGAACAATGACTCATTACAAATGATTAACAATAGAGTAAATTCTAGAAATCACAGTCATGTGATGATAATGATGTAACAAAGAACATACTGGAATATTCTCTAATGAAATAAATATGACATAATAAAATCTAGAAAGAATTATTATGAAATCATTAAATAACATATGACTAAGTACATGTGTACCTACACATAAAGTAAAACTAAAATAATACATGACCCACAACAACATTATCATTATTCAGTTGAAAAAAATCATTTTTATTACAAAAGTTTGCAAAAGCTTCGTTGGCTCACTATCGTCGCTTGCAAGCTATCTATGAAAAGTCATAATTTTAATTACTTGCCTTTTATATGCCCGTCAATGTCGTTTCTGTACCATAAATCGGGTGAGTTTTGCATAAAAAGATAAAACTTCTATAATAATTGACTTTGAAGTATGGACTTATGAAGGTCAATGTTCAAGGTCAATCCATGCAAGCATCAAACGCTTTGATTTCATTCTTAACCTTGAACTTGGGTCAAACAACAGTGACGGATTAGGGGATGCTCCTGCACAGACCCAATATTTTCCCGGCAAAAACAGGTACATCAGTAAAATCGGCAAAATTCGTCCCTTGACCCCCGGCAAAGGGGGCACTGGATCCGCCACTGAACAAGACGAATCTGACAAGTTTGCCATAGTGCAATCTTATTAAAATTATACCTTCCTTGCGCTCCTAACACGGAGTATAGGAACACAATTTTGGCCATTGTTGAAAAAGGCTGTGAATGACACTGAACTGTTTTTGTGCCACGTTCCTGAGCAGGCGTAGTCCTGGATCAACGGCGTAGCTCTGCCTGAAAAAGTGGAGGGGCACAATATCCCAAAATTTCTAACAAGCAAGAAAATAAATAAATAAATAAATTTATGAAAAAAAAAAAAATAAAAAAAAGGGGGGGGGGGGAGATTAAAAAAAAATTGGGGTTTCATGTTCTGTTTGCACAAATTTTAATATTTCTGGTGCAATCCTAAATTTTAAGTACACGAATAAATGTCTGGTAGCGAGCCAGGAATTATTTTTAGCAAAATATTGACTTATCAGAAAATACTTTCTATAACCTCTATCATTACACGTAATAATATAATAAATATTCTATATAGATTGCGTTAAATGTCTTCATGTACATTGATAAAGTAATATGTATAAAGGATGGATCAGAATAGCTTTATTCAGAGAGTCTATAAAGAACTGGCGAGCGGTAGCTTTATTCAGAAAGTCTATAAAGAACTGGCGAGCGGTAACGCTGCCCCTGCCCCTCCCCCCCCCCCCCCCCCCCTTCTCCTACGCTCCGCTTGTCCTGGACAACAGCTTGGAGTAATTTTGGCATACAGAGATGTCAAAAGGTAAATTTTCAAGGTCACAATTATGAAAGGAGACTAGAAACTGCACCATTGACTGAATCAATGGGACCGGGGATGTTGATCCCTAGGTTCGATCAGTGTAGGACGCGCGGCAGTTTCAATTTATCTAGAATTTTTCGATATGAAATACCGCCTTTCCCACAATATCTCAGAAAAAAACTGACTTCTATATAATTTCCCACTCATAATTCAGAAAAAAAAAATTATGAAGCGGATGGGATTCGAACCCATGCGGGAAAAAAGTGATCATGAAGGCCGGCACACTTACCGCTAACCCACGAATTCATTACCTTTTGAATGCAAAACTTTCTAGAGTTTTCAAATCCCCAAATGGCTATTACTGTATTAATAAACAAACAAACAGAAAAGGTCCAAATATTTATCATTTAGTGATTTCTTTTTTTTTTGGTCCAAATATTTCAATCAACTATTGCTTTTTCCGCTATTTATAAATCATTTTTCCAAGTACTGCAACAGGGGACGTCTCAAAGTTTATTTCAAGGAACGGACACAAACGGAGCGCCACCTGGTATCAAAATTGAGGTTTGCATTGACGAAGCAATAATGGCATGAGGACGAAAGAATGATGGCATAATGAAAGATATCATAACGCAAGGTAGAAGGGCAATTATGCATTGAAGAAGGACAAATGTAAAATGCACGGAAGCAACAATGCATAAAGAAGAAAGACAAATGCAATAAAGTCAATTTGAGATGAAAGCAAGACAAATGAACATGGAATAATCAAACATTGAATGAAGCAACATAGCATGAAGCATGTAAGCAAGTCAAATAGCATTGTGATCCTAATCCCCCTCCATATAAAACAATCTTCTTACAAGTATACAGCGGTCTCAAAGAACGCACAATAGTAGTGTAAAACAATCTTCTTACAAGTATACAGCGGTCTCTGTAGTGTAAAACAATCTTCTTACAAGTATACAGAGGTCTCGAAGAACGCATAATAGTAGTGTAAAACAATCTTCTCATTGTACATGTAAGATTATCACACAAACCAGGCAGCGAAACACAGGAGCCCAAGGACCACAGATAAATATGCAAGTGGATATAAAAGGGGGAGGTGAGTTCAAAATACATAATTCATGCTACTTTATACGCTTTTGCAGTCTTAGAAATATAGATAAAGGTAGAAATTCGCGTATATGATATTTCTTCCGAGACAGTTTTATAAATTATAAAAATTGCTATTAAAATTTGATTCAAACAAATAATTAAGTTATGAAAAGTTAGAAATGGCTAAAGACGACTATAACATAACAGTACAAATGAAAAACTAAAGAAGAAAAAAGAAATACATTCTGATCGTACCTCGGGTTCCATGTTCCCTTTCAGCAAAATTATTGTCTAGTGTATGCGTAACATACTTCTATTACGTAACAGATGTTAAGATTTACATTTATTGTTAAGACGGAAAAGAACCGTCAAATATATATATATATATACATGTACCTACATTATCCGGAAGAGAAGCAGGAAAAAATGTTTTAGAAAATCCACTTTGATTACTAAATATAGCTTTCCATTCAGATCATACGATATGGATTTATTTATTTTAATTACAACGTCGAGAAAGCAAGACAAAATGAGTAGAATTTCCCTTGGAACGGTTGCGAACCTAGGAATGAATAACAGCTTAATTTGAAGTGAGACGAGGTACCCGGGAAGGGTCAGCGTCTCCCGATTGCAGGCAACACACGTCGCAACATATGGTAAAAATTATGCCCAAACTAATCAGTGAAATAAAGTCGATACCAGATTCCATAAACGAACTTAAATACAGTGCATGCCACCTACGATAATTCCCTCCATGCATTTCAACACTGAAACACTAAACGAAATAGGGCGGCAATAACCACGTTGTACATAATGAGCACAGTGAAACAAAATTGCCGAACAAGATAAGAAAACTGCATTTGTAATCAATGTTTCTTAGAGGGGATGTCTAGACCGTCAAGGGGTTCCAACATATGTAAGTAACAAAAAAATAAATAAATAAAAAACCGTGAGAAAAGAAAAAATAATTGATGTTTAGCAAAACGGGAGGGTAGAGTTGTCAAGGCCTCCTTATCCGTCCTCAGGACAAGGTCAGAAGCCCCCCCCCCTCCCTTGCAACTTGAAGAAACGCTAGTTTTTACAAAATCATATGATTAAAGTAGTTCAAGTAGTTCAAGTATTTTTTTCTTTGTGCCAATGACACATCAGAGTTATCACAAAACATATGTATAGATATGTACATTGATGCCCCCCCCTGATAAATTGGATCCCCCTAGAATGGATTTCTATAGATTTGCCAGTGCTCTGAGAGATCATAATTATCAACACACGTACTGGTCAATTGACAAACCATTGTAGCTGGTACACAATTAGACCAAGAAAGTTATAAATGTGGTAAAATAGTAAATTTACATTTTATACATTTTCTAAGCAAATTGGTACTATTAAAAAGGGTAGGGGTTGGGGTAAAATTCCATGACGTTACACAAACTATAGACCAAACACAATATATAGGCTTCATGTACATAGATATCATTTTGTTTATCTATTTAATCTTACTTCACCATGATCATGTCTATTTTAGAAAAAAAATTGTAAATTTGAACTTTTACTTCTCACGGTATTTTTTCTACATCTATTTTTGTTGAAATGTAAATTGTAGATAAGACTTTTTTGCAACGGATAGTATCTGTCACGAAAATCTGATAACGCTCTATCGCTCCGGATCATGATACGTACAGTATTTTGATGTTATCCTACTGTCTTCCTCTTGGAATCCCATAGTACTTTAAAAAAAAAACCCCACTTTTTAAAAAAGCAAAAGGGATTTTACTTTGTGTCTATTACAAATCTGCACTGATCCGACGTCAATTTTCCTTGGTGTAAGGAAGAACTCCTTATTTAGAAATAAGAAACTTTTCAATTCAAGATAATTGTTGTTTAAATTCTATCTATTATCTTGGATTCCTGTCCTGAATACAATATCCTATATACCATCTCGGTATGATCACTTTTGCATTTCGAGGAGCATCTATAAAGATTATCTAAAATAAACTCAGAAGCGATTTAAATAATAAAATTTTATTAAAAATCAGTAGTAGTTTCCCTTTTGTATGTTATGATACCGCGGCCAATAAGCGAACTACCCCTTCTTATTAGATAATAGATAATACGAATTTCAGAGAGAAAGTTAAAATTATTTATTTCTAGAAATCGAGGGCCGATTTAGGGGTCTCATGGTTCTGCCTCTTTTGCAATTCAGTACTAACAAATTGTCACATAAACAATTTTCCAAACTTAAAATTGAGAAGGAGTGGAGATACAAACTTTGCGATTCAGTACAAATTATCGTATAAAACAATTTTGCAAAAATATGACCGATCGAATTCAAAGCAGTTTACAGAATACGAGATTTAGAGATAAGAAAAAAAGATTCATCCAATATTTTAGAGACTTCATTCAACATACTTCAACAGCTTTTGACGGTACCATAATCGAATTTGCTGACCAAAACTTGTAGATATTCTACTTGATATGTATTTAAAAGTGTTTACTGACAATTTATGAGCATACATTCGTAAGTGTGTAATTCCATGGTGGTATAGGTCTAAGCTTTTCTTTTTATGTATGGACTTTGACATCTTGACATTGGTCTATATTGATGTATTGGTCTGACATGGTAGGAGCGGATCCAAGGTCTAAAGACGTAGGAAATAGTCAATCTATCATATACGCTAAACGGGGGGGGGGGGGGGGGTGGAGGAAAGGGATATATATTCAAATAGAATTAAGTTAGAAAACGATTAGGGGAAAAAGGGAATGACTGTTCAAGATTGAGGATAGGTTAGGAATGAGTTAAAGGAGATCCTGACAATCTCAACAGCAAATACAATAGAGCAAGCTAGAGGTCAGGTGCCCAGGAGGAGAAAGCATCCCCTGTTGGCTAGCCACGCCCGCCGTCGATGTCCTATTTAGTGGGGATCCCAAACGATGAGAGAACCCTTCCTCTGGAAAAAGCAACCTCCAACAGTTATGAAACTCATCAGATCCGCTCATGATACATCTTACCAAGGTTATACTTGCATCTTTTTAACATGTCGAAGCACTTTTAGATTCATATATGCATACATTTAGTCTAGTTTTATCTCTAATGACCCGTCTATCAGTCGCTGTTTGTACTGTTGAACATCAAACGATAAGTACATCACATACTATACACTATAATATGATCACACCTTGGTTGACCAACATAGTAAATGTTTACTTTATAATTTAACATATATAGAAGAGGTATATATGAGCGCAGTTTACCTCCCGTAAGAATCCCGCGCAGAAGTTTTGGAGAAAATATTCAGTTTTTATGTGGGTCATTTCACGTGAAAACCAGTAAGGATGAAGGCGGGATTAGACAATTGGGTGGACATTGCAGTGGTCATCATTTATTTCATATTAGTACTTATTGTTGGACTTCTGGTGAGTGAATGATATGTGTTCAAGCTTCCGTGAAATGCTTTCAGCATCTAGCAAAATGTATTGTAATTTCCTTTTAATAACTCGGCATACAAATGAGAATGTTTGTGTAATCCTTTTGTTAAACTTACGATTGTCCTTTTTTTTTTAATAAACCCCAGGCATAGCATTTCGATATGTCGTTTGTCCCTCGTACATTTAACATTAAATCTGAGAGGGAAAATATATCATACCATTCCAACGAAATGCACATGCTGTCATCGATATTGAAAGAGGTTAACTAACGTCTTCGCGCCATCTTGGCCTTAGATTTCGTTTGTAATGCTGAATCGGCCCTACACAAAATTTGAAGCCGGGCACTTCCTGCAAAGTAAATACACAAATTAAAATTGAAGAAAATAAAACCAGAGGACGTTACTGAAATACATTTGGCTGTGTCAGAAAATCACTTCGGCATTTATAAGCACCACTGATGAGGATTTACTATCCGAAACACGTGTCTGGTGCATTAGAATTGCTTTGGAATTTTCCTCAAGAAGGTAAAGAATTGGAACACTTCCGTATTATGCTTAAAGGGATGACATTGATGAAATACATACACAGAATTAAATTGACGATAATGAAACGATCTCTCCAAGTCCACTTTTCAGTGACCCAACCTGGAAGACTTAAGTATAGCAATTGTTGCCAAATGGTACAATTCGGACAAAATATATAAGAAATTCAGGAAAATCGGCACATAATATATCATGATGTTTTTAACATTTCTGTCTTTTTTTTGATACACAGTCAGCATGCAGAAAGGAGAGGGGGACAGTGAAAGGTTACTTTCTGGCCGGACGTTCAATGTTATGGTTTCCGGTAATGAATATTTAATGATATTTTCCTTGTTATAATACAATGTTAATTTGGGCTAATTCAGCTGATTGAATTACTTCTTTTTATAAATTGCTTCTTTCCAAAACTTATGAATTTCATAATGACAATTTGCTCAAATTCAGATGTTATGGTATAGAAAGAGAAAATAATCATAAAAAGATCAATACTATCATGATTATTTCGATATTGCTTGACTTGGTATTTTGTTTATCACTATATAGATCGGTGCTTCCTTATTCGCGAGCAATATTGGGAGTGAACATTTCATCGGATTGGCAGGAAGTGGTGCCGCCAGTGGGATTGCAGTCGTTGCGTTTGAATGGGGTGTACGTACAAACTAAGATATCGTATGGTTTTTTTCATTTGCTATTTTTCGAGGATTTAAAGCAATGACGTTTTCCATGGAAATGTGCAATGAAACCGACTCTTATTTCGCGAAATCATATTCAATCCAGACATAATTTCTGCTATAAGTCATTTTCAAACCTTCCACAATGACTGATGATAAAATTGTGTAGTATACATGTATATTATATTATGATATATTACATAGACTAAAAACTATAATTGAAAAAAGAATTGAATATTTATATTGTATTTATAGTACATATTCTTGTCTCCAAATAACTTTTGTATCTTTGATTATTCATCAGGCGGCACTATGTCTACCCCTCCTTGGATGGGTTTTCCTTCCAGTATATTTGAAATCGAAGGTACGATTTTAAGGTAGAACAACTCATAGAGTATAATCGTTGCAAAACATTGACTACATAATGAATATTTCATGAAAAATTGAATATTCAGTTAAATAAATCAACTTCATAATGTATTTTGACATTTTTCTTATCTTATTTTGATAGATGTTCACCATTCCCGAGTACTTGAGTAAGAGATTTGGAGGATATAGACTAAGGATGTATCTCAGTCTTCTGGCCTTATTCATATACATTGTCACCAAAATATCGGTAATTAAAAAGATATTTGTGAAATCCTTTATCCGAGGGTCTGTTAACTTTACAATAGAAATGTTGAAGTCATTTTTATAATATTAAAAAAAAGTGTGCTTCAAATCATGTTGATAATCTTTTATGCAATTTGCAACTAGCGCGGCAGATGGTCGCCCTAAGTCGTCACCGATTGGCCATTGGTCTCGTTGATTTAGGGATCTTTCTGTGCTTGTCTACTCTGTGTTTTCACATCAGATGTTTTGGTGCTTTGCTGCGGGTACTGCAACCGAATTTGGTTGGACATTCCCTCCTTTTTTAAACTTTATTTATTCTACAACGTTTAACAAACAAGTTACACAACTTATATTAATGTAAAACGTCTTCAAATCAATTGCATCATTTAAGATCGGATAAATTTGTAGGATGGATGTCTCACGTTGACTCAGATGTTGGCTTGAGGGGTCCAAATAGCATTGCCGTAAATTTGAATTTCCTATCAATTGAGAAGAAAGGAGGGGATCTCCAACAACACCTAGTTGCAGCATCAACAGCAACCTCCCAAAACACCCACTGTAAAACACAAAAATGACACGCACAGAAAGAGACGCAGTAGTACAATGAACGTCAAATCACAGAAAAACATAAAACACAAATGACTACACATAAACCAACGAGACCAATGAGCAAACGGTGCCGACTTAGGACGGCCATCTGCCTCGTCAGTAGCAGACGGTGTGGTTATCCTGGATTACGTGCGCACAACCCTCCCACTATTCCGATTACCTAGAGGTCTCGAAGAACGTACAATTGTGGTGTAAAACAACCTCCTCACTGTCAGATGACCACACACAAACAAGACCGCAAGACGCAGGGGCCCAAGCAACACAGATGAATATGTAAATTGATATAAAAAGAGGGCATGCGTAATACGACCTGTGCTCTGCCGGCTGTAGAGAGCTAATGTATGTTATCACCCGAGGAGTCCGACTGACATTCAGAGAGGACAGGTGGTCGGGGCCCTGTCTTCTCTAAAGAGGTTTGGACAGGGCCCGTCATGGAGTCCCGTCGTCACAGTCAGTCAGCGTGCAAGTATTAAGGATGCGCTGGTACAAGACTGTAGATTGGTCAAGTACCAAGCCTAGTGTCCGTCTGGTGACATTAGGATCATATCCACGGTATAAGAGGCGTTTGATGATTCTGACGCATTTTCGATAGTAATTCTGTCTACCTTTGATCCTTCTAATTTTGTTGATCATGTCACCATAAAATGCAGGTTGCGAAATACCCAAAGTAATATACTCTGTTGCTTGTATGGGTCCGAATTTCAAAAGTAGTTGACAATAATTTTTGTAAAATTTCCAGAATGTCTTGACAAGTTTGTGAAAGCGAAAACCTTGACCTAAAAGTTTCTTTGTTATTTGTTAATTTCTATCATGAAAATCCAAAACATCAGTACATGCTCTAGCATACCGGATGAGCTGCGAAATGTAGATACCATAAGACGGTAATCTAGGAACATCACCATCAAGCCAGGGAAAATTTACTATATTGAATCCAAAGTCATCTCTTTTGTCATACACCCTTGTATGAATCTCTCCATTAATAATTTTGATATTCAGGTCCAAAAATGGTGTTTCTGTGTTTGTGACGTTCGCCTTGTTAAGAGTCAGTTCCTGTGGATAAATGACATTTGTATACTTTTCAAAAACAGGATTGTCGATAGTAAGGATATCATCCAGGTACCTAGAAGTACCATTGAAACATTTCACATCGTCATGTTTTCTTTGTTTTTGAAGATTTTGGATAAATTCTTTTTCATACGTGAATAAAAATAAATCTGCAACAAGAGGCGCACAATTAGTACCCAAAGGGATCCCTACAACCTGCTTGTAGAGATTCTCACCAAATCTTACATAAATGTTGTCCAAAAGAAAGGACAAGGCAATACAAAGGTCACTACATGTCCATGATTTATATGATTTGTATTCTGTATTGGAAAAGAAACCCTTTGATTCAGATGTACAAATATAAATTTTACCCTCTCGGTTAAAGCACCATTTAATGAGTTTGGACAATTGACCATTAATCTTATCGTGAGGAAGCGTGGTGTACATATTTGAAAAGTCGTACGAAGAAATCGAATTGGCTTGAAAATTTCTCGATTTCATTTTGTCAATCACATCCTCTGAATTTTTAATAGACCAAAATAAGTTTACATCATTCCTGTTTAGAACAGTTTCACAATATTTTGCAACGTGTTCCTTTATCACCGTGAGTGCTGACGTCAGATTTCTAGACAAAATTGTAGTTGAGCAGTTGCTAGAATTAGCAATGTATCGAAATTTGTAAGGAGACTTGTGCAATTTTGGTATGCAGTATAGTGTAGGAAGATCCAGTTTAGAAATAGGGATCTTGAATGAAGAAATTTCACTGTTGTGTTTGTTCAAAATGTTAGGAACACTTTCATTGCTTTTGATATAAGTGTTTGTAGACGAAAGTTCCGAAACCAAAGTTGATATGTAGTAACGTTTTCAAATGATTATGGTGTTGTTGGCTGCTTTGTCTGCAGGAGCGAAGACATATTTTTCGTGTAAATTGCGTAATTTGGATTTGAAATATCTTTCAGATTTAGAACTTGGATTTTCGAAAAGATGAGGATTTTTATGGAAGTTATCTATTCGAATATCGGTAATATCCAATATGAGGTTCTTCCAGTCATTCAGAGAATGTGATTCGACCCCTTCCGATTTACACCATCTTTTTGTGTAGTTATCTAAGGCTTCCTTTAGTTCTTCGCGACATTTGATAAAATCTATCTTGGATGGAATTCTGTACTTAGGTCCTTTCTTGAGAAGATTGCGGAGCTGCCTGTCCTGGATAATTGAAAAGTCACCTGAATTAACTTAATTACTGAATTAACTTGATTACAGATTAACTTGATTAACTTGAAAAGTCACCTGAATTAACTTAATTACAGAATTAACTTAATTACCGTTTCACAATTTTTCTATAAAAACCATCTAAGAAAAACCCATCAGTTATTCAGTCTCAATGTCGAGAAGGTAAGGCAAAAGAATTTGAAAAAATCCATTGGAAGAGTTGCAAACCCGGAAATAAGCAATATTCTGAGATGAGACCAGGTGCTCGGGGAAAGCCAGTGTCTGCTTTTGGCATGCAACACCCGTCAAATTCGATGATTGTTTTGAAGAAGTTCTAAATGAGGATTTAAGCCGTTGTATGATATAACCGTGAACGAGTAGCTTGCAGGCCGTCTGGCTATAACGATGTAATCGTTATATTTGGAAAATGTCATGACATACCGCATTAGTTCAGAAACTAAAACATTATAAGCAGGAGAATAATATGTAATATACCTTCTTGAAGAAAATTTCAGACCAATTTAAATGCAGCAGACGCGTCTTTCGGCTAGTGAATTCTTATCAGTAGTACTTATCTTCTTTATCTTATTTATGCCGGAGACACTTCTTTCGGATAGTAAATGCCGAAGTGAATTTCAGACACAACCAAGTTAATTTTAGTAGCGCCCTCTATTTTGTGTATCTACTAAGCAAATAGTGCGAGACTCTAAAATAAATTCTTTCAGAGGCATATATAAATAAAATGTATGACCAAAATAGCAGTTAAGGGATTGTGCTAGGATGTTGACCTCTTTTCAGTTCGATGCTATCTTATTCTTTTTTAGAACAGCAAAATCACATAAATTATGATGTCAAAACAAAGCTTCTTTCAGGCGACAGATGCTGGAAAGAAGTAATGGTTTCACTTTAAACGTTGCACCGAGGGGGGGGGGGCGAGTTTAACTGCTCTACATTGCAAAACGATAAAAGGGTTAATAATAATAATGTGGACGTCATTTCAACCTTCTTGAAGAAAATTTCAAACAAATGTTAATGCACCATCAACGTGATTCGGATAGTAAATCCTCATCATTGGTACTTACATGTATTAAATGCCAATGTGAATTTCTGATACAGCCAAATTAATTGTAGTATCAGGTACAGTTACTATCTGTTGGCTATATAAAGAACAAAGATGTGTTATCATGAAATTAGGTACCTTCGTTTTCCACCAATTTGAAACGATTGTAATTTCCACCAATCAAGATTAAATATTTAAAATCTATTTGAACCAATCGGAAGCAAGTATGCAAAACCAATCAAAACTCATCCTTATGTATACCAGGTTGACATATATGCCGGTGCAGTGTTTGTGCAGCAAGCATTAGGTTGGAACACCTATATTTCTATAGTGGCCTTGCTGGCAGTAACAGCAGTGTATACTGTTGTGGGTAAGTATGAATGAGATATGCAAGAAAAGTATCAATACCTGTGATTCGTTTGATTGTTGTCACAATAATTTCTTTCGCGAATTATGTCTCCCCCCCCCCCCCAACGGGGAGGAGACATATTGGTTTTGCCTTCGTCGTCCGTCTGTCTGTCTGTCCGTCTGTCTGTCTGTCGTCTGTCCGTCTGTCACACATCGTGTCCGGGCTATATCTCCTGAACCGTTTGCCCGATCGCTTTCATATTTTAGTATGTTGTTGCTTATGACCCGAAGGTTTCACATCACCTTGACCCAAGGTCATGTGACCAAGGTCAAGGTCACTTAGTGCATTTTTAATGAAATTATGCATACATTCCTGTCCGGGCTAGATCTCTTGAACCGTTTGCCGGATCACTTTCATATTTTAGTATGTTGTTGCTTTCACATCACCTTAACCCAAGGTCATGTGACCAATGTCAAGGTCACTTAGTGCATTTTTAATGAAATTATGCATACATTCCTGTCCGGGCTATATCTCTTGAACCGTTTCCCGGATAACTTTCATATTTTAGTATGTTGTTGCTTATGACCCGTATGTTTCACATCACCTTGACCAAAGGTCATGTGACCAAGGTCAAGGTCACTTAATGCATTTTTAATGAAATTATGCATACATTCCTGTCCGGGCTATATCTCTTGAATCGTTTGTCGGATTACTTTCATATTTTAGTATGTTATTGCTTATGACCCGAAGGTTTCACATCACCTTGACCCAAGGTCATGTGACCAAGGTCAAGGTCACTTAGTGCATTTTTAATGAAATTATGCATACATTCCTGTCCGGGCTAGATCTCTTGAACCGTTTGCCGGATAACTTTCATATTTTAGAATGTTGTTGCTTATGACCCAAAGGTTTCACATCACCATGACCCAAGGTCATGTGACCAAGGTCAAGGTCACTTAGTGCATTCTTAATGAAGTTATGCATACATTCCTGTCCGGGCTATATCTCTTGAACCGTTTGCCGGATAACTTTCATATTTTAGTATGTTGTTGCTTATGACCCGTATGTTTCACATCACCTTGACCAAAGGTCATGTGACCAAGGTCAAGGTCACTTAATGCATTTTTAATGAAATTATGCATACATTCCTGTCCGGGCTATATCTCTTGAACCGTTTGCCGGATCACTTTCATATTTTAGTATGTTGTTGCTTATGACCGGTAGGTTTCACATCACCTTGACCCAAGGTCATGAGACCAAGGTCAAGGTCACTTAGTGCATTTTTAATGAAACTGTACATACATTCCAGTCCGTGCTATATCCCTTGAACCGTTTGCCGGATAACTTTCATATTTTAGTATTTTGTTGCTTATGACCCAAAGGTTTCACATCACCATGACCCAAGGTCATGTGTCCAAGGTCAAGGTCACTTAGTGCAATTTTAATGAAATTATGCATACATTCCTGTACGAGCTATATCTCTTGAACCATTTGCTGGATCACTTTCATATCTAAGTATGTTGTTGCTTATGTCCCGTAGGTTTCACATCACTTTGACCCAAGGTCATTTGACCAAGGTCAAGGACACTTAGTGCATTTTTAATGATATTGTGCATACATTCTTGTCCGGGCTATATCTCTTGAACCGTTTGCCAGATCACTTTCATATTTTAGTATGTTTTTGCTTATGACCTGAAGGCTTCACATCACCTTGACTCAAGGCCAAGGTCACTTACTACATTTTTAATGAAATTGTAGATACATTCTTGTTTAGGCTTTATCCCTTGCACCGCATACTGGATTGCTTTCAAGTTTAAGAATGTATTTAGTCATGACCAAAAGGTTTCACCTGGACCCATGGTCATTTGATCAAGGTCAAAGTTACTAAGTACATTTTAATGAAATTGTACATGCTTTCCCATTGGGGCTGTATCTCTTTTAACTATTTATCAGATCACCGTCATATTTTAGTATGTTGTTGCTTATCACGTAAAGGTTTCATATCACGTTGACTCAAGGTCATGTGACCAAAGTCAAGGTCAATTAGTATATTTTAAATAAAATTGTATTTGTTACATGTATTATGTCCAGGCTTAACCTTTTGAACCGTGATCGGATCACGTCATATTTTAGTATGATGGTGCTGATGACCCAAAAGTTTCACACCTCCTTGATCCAAAGTCATATGACTAAGGTCAAGTATTACATTTTTTTAATGAAATTGTAAATGCTATTGAGTCTTGGCTATATCTGTGGAATCGTATACTGGATCACTCTTATACTATAGTATGCTGTTGCTCAGGATTGGAGGGTTTCTTATCATCTTGACCCAAGGTCATGTGCCCAAGGTCAAGATCATTTAGTTCTTTTTAATGAAATTGTACGTACTAATATTGTCTGGGCTATATCTCCTGAACCCTTCTTACAATTGTTTTCATATTTCAGTATGTTGTTTCTCAGGACTAAATGTTTCTTATCACATTGTCCCAAGGTCACATGAGTAAGGTAGCTTCTTACTTTGGTAATGAAATTGTATATGCTTAGCATGTCCAGGCTGAAATTGTCTATGCTAATAATGTTTAGGCTTTTTTATTTTGAACCATGTATCCAATCACTAATTCAGTTTTTTGTTGCTCATGATCCATACAATGTTAAACGTCTTCAAATTCAATAGCATCATTTAAAAGCAGATAAGTTTGCAGCATGGACCAGACATGCATGTTTCGGGTACTGAACCCTCGTCAGTGAGTGTAGGTTTCAGATCACCTATATCCAAGGTCATGTGACCAAAGTCAATTTCTTTAAATATGCTTATAATGAAATTGTGTATGCCAATCATGTTTGGGCTTTACCTCAAACCATGTAATGAATCACTTTCATGTTTTAGTATGATGTTGCCCATGACTCAAAGGTTTCACATCATTTTGCATTTTGGCCTAAGGTCAAAGTAACTTAGAGGGAGGGGGAGACATCTGTTTTTTTATGAAAAACATTTTGTTTAATTCCCCATTATTTTTTTCATTCATATATCATATTTCATACATTATAATTTTCATAGAAGTGTGAATTGATAATTTTTATAAACGTAAATTATATTGCAATAATCAAGTTTTTAAGCTGGAACCCCCTCCCCGGACAAATCAATCTAAATATATGTATTTCAGGTGGACTAGCAGCAGTTATTTTCACTGATACACTGCAAACAGTAATTATGTTGGCAGGCGCAATTTCTTTATCAGTAATGGGTAAGAATAGAGAAAATAAAAACCAAGCTTTCGTGAACAGATTGTACAATTACACTTATAAATATGTCTGAAACAAATCTATTTCATTTCTTTTATTACATGTATATGTGACTTACATTTATTTAAATAAAGATAAAGTGACTTGCGTTAATGTGTTTCTAGTCTTAAGAATATCTTTCTATTAATTAAGGTTACTAAATAACCCATCATTACTTGAAATAAATCCTGCTCCAATAGCTCCATACATATCAGTCTTTTATATAATCGAAGTGCTAGTATGTCAAACTGACATCAATCGAAACATTTATAATTTTTAAAACATTTTCCCTCTATTATAGGCTTTGTAAAAGTTGGAGGAATCACCGGGTTACAATCGAAGTATTTTGAGGCTGTGCCCGAGACTCATCTGATCAGCAACACATCAGCCGTCAACCACACAGCGAGCACATGTGGCTTGCCAAGGGCGGATGCATTTCACATATTACGTGACCCGGTGAACTCTGACCTACCTTGGCCAGGTGTGCTAATTAGGTCAACCTTTGTATCTACATGGTACTGGTGCGCTGATCAGGTATTTCATAATCATCCCATATATCTTAATATAGATTCTATGTAAAAACCTAAAAATTCAGACATGTTTGGCCACGACATGTCTCAGATTTTGGATATCTTTTGTGTATAAGGTAAATATGATGTCCCCAGAACGAATTGACCTTCCAATTTTTTCTCCGACGTTCCGTTGCCATGGTAACCAAGGTTTTGTATAAAAACACCTTTAAACAAGGCATTTTTATGCATCCCGTTTCCATGGAAACAAATGTTGAATGTATATGTAATTTTCCGAAAAGATTATTTAAATCCTCTTTAGTTGATACAATTTGATTTTTCGATGCTCCTTCTTTCTGTGTGTCAAGTAAATTCACTTCAATTTCAAGAAAAATTGCTTATTAAAAATGAGCCATTTTCGGCCACTTTAGGCCTTATTTTACCTATATTTTACTTACTTTTGACAAGAGTAATAATGCAATTGCACAAGATTTGAAATACAGTTGACTATTTCCTGAAGAGTATTATCCTAGGACTTCATGGGAATCGAAGGAAATTTATCTAGAAGTGAGATTTTTCTGTTTACATGCCTTTGAAATAGGTTACCATGGCAACATTTGGTAGGAAGGTGTATATACCTGTCATAAGTAAAAAGCTAATCTCTACAGATGTATGCCTGCTATTGTTACAAAACTTGGTATGTAGATGTATTAAAGACCATTTGATGCTATCATGAACTTGAGAAAATGTCAAGGTTATTTGCTCAATTTTCAAGGTCATTTAAAAATATATGCTATTTTCAGGCCAAATTTTGTGGTTTTTCACTTAAAAGAGACATGATTAACAGTAAACAGTATGAAACCTTGGCAAAACAATCAATTATCGGTAAAAGTATGATAAATGTATTATTTGTTGGGATGAGTATCACATTTATCAGAGTCCAATGAAGACCCCAAAAAATGTCACATATTTTACATGAAAAGTTTAGAAAATCGCAATTTTATGCTCTTTTGAAAGTATGTCATACATAGAAGTGAAATACAATTCAAGAAAATTGTGATGAATTCTACTTCTTTTGATCGGTTGTTCAACTGTAAATATTTAAAATCAAAATATCTAATGAAATAAGTAAGAGAAATCAATTTAAATTTATTGGAAATCCTGATTTTTGTCTCAATTTTAGTCTAAATTTAGAAATGACCTTGAGATTTGGACAGATGACCTTGAAATGATTTGAAGGGCAATTGATAATGATAAATAAAATTTGTATACTGGTATGCTATTTCATAATCATAGGACTCAAACATGAGGAAAAACAATGTTTTTAAATATGCGGTATATGGTAATATGGATTCCAAGTTGCTATAGCAACGGATTTTGATTGGCATTCATGACAAAATGGTGAGTTTCACCATATATTTTATTTCTTGATTTTTCCCAGCTATAGACATTTATTTTGGCAAGGTGATGTTAAATACCCATAACATTCACCGAATAATGGTTTTCAACCTTCAAAATAATCAAAAACAGGCCAAAAATGACCCTATAATTAGACCTTATTTTTGCTAAATTTTCACATATTTTGACTGAATATCAACAACTACATGATAACCCCCTCCCCCGAAAAAGTTATTCTTGTCAGAGTTAAACTTACAAAGAAAAGTTTTTGTGTTCATAAAGTAAATTTTGACCATGGTTTCCATGGCAACAGAATGCCACAATATGTCTTATCTCTCATATTTATGGGGGTGTCAAAAAGATTGACCCTGTTACCATGGCAACCGTTGTTCAAATATAACAATATGGTTTGTTTTCATTGTTTTTACATTAAGTATGATAATTACAGAAAGTTTCATCAAAATCCATGACATGCCGTGGCCAGCTGTTTTAGGTTTTTACAGAGAATCCATATTAAAAATAATTTTTGAACTCTCACTAAATGTATACCTTAATGAAATTTTACCTCTTCATAACATTGACACTGACGAGGGTTAAGTACCTGAAACGTGCATGTCTGGTCCACGTTGCCAATTTATCTGTTCTTAAATGATGCTATTCAATTTAAAGGCGTTTACATTATTATTCTTAGATTAAAAAGCGCGCAAGTACAGTTTACGGAGAATTTGAGACGACTGAGCTGAATTATTAGAAACGTCAAAATTCTTCCATTAAAAGCTTGAAAATTAGTCATTATACATGCATGGAAAGTATTCTATAATCATTTTATCTGCCCCTTAATAATGTAAATACAAAGACATAATTTGAAATAGACAAATTTTCATTAATTCTCAAGATTTTTTTAAAGAATTATTTCAACTTATGTATACTATTAGGTAATTGTACAACGTGCTCTGGCAGCGAAAGATATTGGCCATGCGCGTGGTGCTACATTAATGGCGGGATATTTAAAATTCCTCCCACTGTTCCTTATCATAATGCCAGGAATGATAAGTAGAGTACTTTATCCAGGTAAGGATAATATTTTAAAAGAAATAACAACTAGCTAGCCGTGGTTTATTGTCCAGTAATTCCCCGAGTCGAACCAATCAAATTACATTTATATCAACGATCATGCCCTCTCTTTCAAGATATTGATTATGATAGAGGCTTTTTTGGTAATTAAGATGATTTTCAGATAAATGTATTATAGTTAAATTTGAAATAAATATTCAGTTGTCTAGAAAAGATGTTTGTGTCTATAAATTGTGTCTGTTGTACAATTAATTTCCTAAAAGGTACGTGCTCGCGTACGTAAAACAAAATATTTAACAACTATTACCCAATTTTATTTTTCAATGTTCTTAATGTAAAGGTATAGTTTTCTTGAGAGGAGGAAACTATCTATTTGTAAAAACAAGAGAATATATATTTGTATTTTCACACAGATTCAGTGGCATGCGCCGACGCAGAGACATGTATGGAGGTTTGTGAAAATCCAGTGGGATGTTCAAATGTGGCATATCCAAGACTTATCCTAGGCTTGGCTCCTACGGGTAACACTTTAGCTTAAATATTACTTTAAAATGACTTATACATGTGATGATACGGAAGTGCTTCAACACTTTACCGTCTTTAAGAAAATTAAATGCAACAGACAAGTGTTTCTGATAATCCTATTCAATGATGCTTCCAGCCTAAGTGATTTTCAGACAAAGCCAAAAATCATTTCTGAAGCGCCCTCTCGTTTTATCCTTTTGAATTTGAAATTTTGCAATTTTTGTATAGAAGGTGCGCAAATGTTTTATTAAACTTTCGTTATTATAATAATGAATTTTAGTCATGGCTGGAATATGGTTATGTCCACATAGACAGTTGCTCAATCTCAAATTAGTGCTAATGTAGTCGGAAGAGCTAGTTTCAAGTCACAATTTTAGTACGCACATAGGAATTAAGTGTATATCAATAATTATGAAAAACTAATCACTTAGAATTCGACATTGTCAATATTGAAATATATGTTCTATAGTAACAATTTTATTGTACTAGACACGTGTTTCGGATATTTGAATCCTCGTCAGTAGTACTTCATGCCAAACAGTTTAAATAAAGCCGAATTGAATTTACCTGGCGCCATCTACAATACAGAGTTAAGTTATACTTAAGATTAGCGTTTACTTGATAATTTGATAAGATCCCCTCCCTTTGTTTGCAAAAGCGAACAAAAAAAAAAAAATTGATGATAAATAAATAAATAGATAAATAAATAAAATTAAAAATATTATCAGAATGATGACATCAATTAAAGTCAGAGAAGCAAAATACAAACACGAGACAATATTTGATCTGAGCTATTTCAGTAGAATTAATTATGCCTACCTCATTTATAAATAATTTCTAGGCTTGCGCGGACTCATGATGGCGGTTATGATGGCTGCACTGATGAGCTCTTTGACTTCCATATTTAACAGTGCTGCCACCTTGTTTACTATGGATCTATGGCGGAAAATTAGGAAGCAATCGTCTGAAAGGGAGCTCCTTATCGTTGGAAAGTACGTGATTGGAGTGTTTCCATCCCATCTTAAAAGCATTTTGTTATCTCTGAGAATGGTTCATGATAAATGGGGACGTGTTTTGACTTCAATGGGTAAACGTCTTCCATGCTCAAAAATGCCGTCTCTCAAATTAATCAAAATCCTAGATAAAATTGTTCTTATCAAAATCCTTGATAAAATAGCCAACAAATAGAATAAAACTTATTTCGAACGTCATGTTATATTAGTTTGCTTATGGTATAATTCGAAAAGCTGACTATTGTTGCACATGCACTACATCGATATTGCATTTTCATTTTAGAGTGTTCGTTTTGATACTTGTGGGAATCAGTGTAGCATGGATCCCTCTTATACAGGCAGCACAGCAAGGACAGCTCTTCTTATACATCCAGGCAGTTACTGGGTACCTCGTACCGCCTATATGTTCCGTTTTCCTCTTGGCAGTGTTTGTTCCTAGGGTTAACGAACAGGTAAGGTTTTCCATTTTACGAAGTTTTTTGAAAATGATGGTAAGGCATTCGATTCTCTGAAATTAGGCATTTGCTGTATTTTTTGTAGATACCCTATTTCATACATGAAGTTGCTTTCCTTGCATGACGTCGGCATCACATTCAGGACTTTAAATCTTTTTAAATCAATTTCATGCAGCACAATACAATTTTGAGCAATACCGATTTTAACCATAAAACAGTTATACATATATGATATGAAAATACCTTATGATAACATACACCAGCTAAAAATACACGTACTGTATGTCATTTGCACTGGAGCTACAAAAGAATATTCATAGTAATTGGATAACATTATTTCTTATGAAATATTATATTTATTGAAGCTTTACAACCAGCACCAGAGGAATCGGAGATATGTGGTTGGCATAAAAATTCATAAATTAAGTATTTTAAAAGAAGTTATCATATCAATGAATGATATGGACCTCATGAACAAATAAATATTCCTAAATGGACATGAATTTATTATTTCTATAGGGAGCATTTTGGGGAATGGTTATTGGTCAGATTATTGGATTGACTCGTATGATTTTGGACTTCGTTTATCCCGCGCCAAAATGCGGCGAGCCAGACACGAGACCATTGGTGGTGGCCAAGGTCCACTTCACATACTTTGCATCTATGGTTTTGATAATAACAGCAGCGGTTGTACTGGTGATAAGCTACCTTACCGATGTACCAGGCAGGGAACAGGTATCGGTATTTTTTTATTCCTTAATCTAATCATACTTTAAAGTATTGATAACATTGTTTTTATTCCAGAATCTACATGTATGATTAAAACTTCCCTTTACCTCTACGTGACCTTATAAGGGTTTAATTGTAAATGTTTTGTTTTAAGAATATTTTTTTTTTTCATTTCAACATTTCAAGGTATCAAATAACGTCAACCTTTTCCTTAAAAATATCTACTTTGTAAATTTGAGATAACTTACAATAATATCCTTAAAAGAAAACATCAAAATACGAAATAAAAACAATTTTGTCTTTGCAATATCTGATGCCACAATACAAGCATAATAGACAACTTTAATTCTACATTAAAGGTATATGGGCTAACATTTTGGACCATAGATCCAGTTGGTACAAGACCAAAGAGAAAAAGAGTACCACGTGTTCAAGTTAAAGATGTGCTTCCAGAAGACTATATTGAGGCGGAATTGATTGCAGAAAATGAAAATGAGAATAAAAACATCAATGTCAACAAAAACACTGGAAATGCGAATCTCGAACAGCAGTACTCGGAAATAAATGGGGAGGAACAAGATCAAGGTAAGACAAATGTTACGGAACAAACATTTGAGGAAAAAGTATCAAAACGTCGTTCCGAATTGGACGAGGCTTTTCATAAGATTCTGAAAAAGCCGGAGACAGTTCCGAAGACTAGTCTCTATGACGAAATAGACATAAGGAAAGAGGACAATGAAACAAACTGGGAAATGAAAGAGTCTCCTGTAATAATGCGTCAGAAACAACCAGAGCGTATTCCATACGATTCTGATGAGAACCGTGTTCTAGAAGTGTACGGGATAGGAAAACGGGGTTCTGATAAGGCTGAGGATTTGGAACTGGAGGATCTTAAACCATCACAGGAAACTGTTGAACAAAGAAATAAAATAATTCGTGTGAAACGTGAGTTCTTTCCAAGACAACTAGTATATTCCAAACACTGTGCACATCAACAAAAAGTGTCTCCGCGAAATCGTACACTCACCACACCGCAGCGAGCACAAATATTAATTCCAGTCACCTGAAAATGCACATGAATATATCACTCAATTGTGTCTTCCTTTCTCACCTGATAATATTTCATCATTTCCTCCATCCTGTTCTGATATCCAAACTGTCCGCTTCACTTGCTCCCGTATGATGCCGTGTGTACAATGTAATCTTGATAACAGGGCTTAATGTCCTCCTTTTCAAATTAACGTATATATATCTCATGATTTTCAACTTATCAAACCGACAATTTTCGGCTGAATGAAGATCGTTTTTAAGGTTTCATTTAAAGTGGCCTTGCTGTAAAAAGTAAATTTAAAATCATAGGTACTGTTTGTACATATTTCAAATAACATACTAGTAATAACTCTATCTTTGCTATTGAACAGGTTCTTCGTACGCTGCTGATATGTCACTGGTTATTCATACGGAATTGACAAAGCGGAAAAGTATCCCACCTAAAGTAAAACCAAAACCCGTCCGTGAAGATTCCATGATTAACCGAAATTCCGAAATTCAAGACGAAGATGTAACTGATCAAAGGGATTCTTCAGAGAACAGAGAACATGAAAGGGACGAATCTGACAGTACTTCGCATATTCAGCCACCTCCAGCATATCACGAGATGTCTGAAAGGGACGGCCAGAGCGAGACAGGAAGTGAAAGGGAAGATCCTGTTCCAGAGTCCGAAAGGAACGGGATTGAAATGAAACAAGAGCGCAAATCGGACGAAATTAAGCAAAACCCATTATATGTTCCTATGGAATATGCAGAGGTCAAACGAAGGCTGCCATCGGTCAAGAAAGTTCGGGCACCGCCCCCTCCTGTGAATGAAAAACTCTATATAAGCTCATTCACAAATATCTTCCTTAATGTTAATGCCATTCTTTTGCTATGTGTATTTGTTTTCTTGTATTGTGTTTTCCATTAGTATCACTAAATAGCTATTTTGTTGAAAAAAAACCTAAATCAATTATATCATGCAATCTTAATTCAAACAAGTAGAACGCATGTATCATGAAAGTTTGATATACAATTTTACAAAAGACGTGTGATTATATAGCAAATGTGCGTCTTTGGGAATGCACGGTTCGTATGCTTGTAATACATATGGTCACACCATTTGCAATGGATATCTTCCAAATTTGTTATGGACACACTCAACCCACATTGGTTTCTCATTTTGTATCTTCCTTCATATTTGATTAAACACTTATGTCCTTTTGCAGTGTGGAGCATTTAAACTCGTTCCCCGTGACTGGATGCTTGTGAAGTGTATTAATTATATCTTTCAAGCTCTGTCGCCTGAAAGAAGATTTAATTGGCCCTTTATAAATTTAAATCATATATATTTATTTTGATATGGAGGAAATCTCTCATTTCATCCCAACATATAATAGAAACTAAACGAGATTAACATCTAAGCACCATCCCTCCGATGCTATTTTGAACATAGATTTTATTTGGATATGCTACTGAATCGACCCTATTGGAAATTTGGAACCACGAACTGTCTGTAAAGTAAATACACAAATTTAAATTCAAAAATAAAAACCAGAAGGCACTACTGAACTTATTTTTGACTGCCTCTGAAAATCACTTTGGCTGGAAGCATCACTGATGAGGATTTAATATCCGAAACACGTGTCTGGTGCATAATGAATTGGTTCGAAATTTTCTTCAAGAAGGTATGGAGTTGGAACACTTTCGTATTATTGAATGGATTCTCCTTGTTCTGCTATTGCTACTTTTGGAGTGTGTTTTTGGGTTGTCTAAGTCTCTTCGAAATCGCAGTGTGGTCGGGTTTTTTTTTTTTGTTTATTGTGTAATAAGGTAGTGAGTGGGTATTAGTATAATTATTTTTAAAATGAAAAAGGAATACAACTAACTTAATAGAAAAGTATCAATCATAACGGCAACACAAGTCTTCAGTGTTTAAAATCCAATTACTCTGTTAGAATTTCAAAGTGGTAATGCGAGCAAAGGTAAGACCAATTCTAAGTTTCTAAAGAAATTTTAATATTTGTTCCGAACAAAAACTTTTGAGATGTTAAAAAGTAAAAGGAAGGTATACCCGTTCAGTGTTTTATTATGTCGGAAAATTCGATCAATTTCGGTGGATTGTTTCTTCAAACACATTCCAAAATTTCTGTTAACAAAATTTTCTTAAATTCCTGAAACCTGTGTCCTGTAGCATCATATCCCAGCCATCTTGCTATATCGTTCGGTATATTTTGAACATAATTTTCACAAATTTTAGCCACATTTCATCGTTTAGATTGAGGGTCACTGACGAGGGTTAAATACCCGAAACGTGCATGTCTGGTCCTTGCTGTAAATCTATCTGCTTTTAAATGATGCTAATGAATTTGAAGACGTTTAACATACAACGGCTGAAATCATAAATGAGGAAGTTCTTCCGGCGTTATGTGGATCTCATAGACCCTCTCACCAGAATGACCATTTATATTCTGGATTTCGATTGAAGGGCTGTCAACGTTAACATCATGAAAGAAAACACCTTTATCCGATATATACATTAATATGTACATCGATATAATCACCGAATTCGAAACAATCGCCGAATTTGAAGGTGATGGGTGTTGTATTTCAAAATATCGTTTATTCCGGTGTTCGCAACTATACAATGGAAATTGTAATAATTTTGCTTTCCTTCTCGACTTTGAATCTGAATAGCTGTTGGAAACGTCGTCGATGTTCATTTTTATAAACTCTAGCGTTCATTGACAGCATGAGTAAATGGGATTTCAAAAACTTCAAACATCTGTACGCATTTTTACAAATAAAATGACATATTGTCCCTTTTTCGAGTTTTGATTCCGACCATTGGTCAATATTAAGAAAGCCAAGAGCTTACGCATCTTTTGTCATAATTTTTAGTCAGCACTTTGTTATGCCTTATAAATTTTTTGCAACCATCAAGTGGGATGAAATTGCTTAGCTAATCTGTGAATTGCCGTCCTACATTGATTGCAATTGCTTCTTTGTAATAGTAAAGTCTCATTTCTTCCATGTTTCTATGATTAACATTCTTCCCTAGCCATAACAATATGGAAGTAAAATCTTTTCTACTTATTGGAAATCTTCAATCTGAAGTGTCAACATTCTGTTGATATCCTGCAAAAAATGAGCATGATATTATGTAACCTCCTGTAAAACTCCGGGAAATAACGTTGTCAATATCGAAATGTATGTTCTATAGTACCAATTTTATTGTACTAGACACGTGTTTCGGATATTTTAATACTCGTCAGTAGTACTTCATGCCAAACACCAAGCCAAAATAAAATAAATAAAGCCAAAGTGAACTTTCCTGGCGCCAATTTTGTTATGACTTTTTATGTGTTATGACTTCGGAAATGTCCTTCGATATCAACAGAATGTTTCCATTATTATGACAATTCGGCACATCCACGTTTAAAACGTTCATGATATGGCCACATCTAATGAAAGAAATGCACCGATGTTGCCTACAGGGAATAAATACAAACTCTTCCTAGGCATTCGCTAGCGTTTTATTAAAGCCATCATCTTTTTTCTAATGTTCAAATGATCAACCTAGGTACACCTAATGTCCTTTTTGTGCCATAAGCTCTGCAATTATCTGGTTGTAGCACCCACAGCAATGCACCAAAAAATCCGATGCAAAAACACAGTTGACATGCACAGCGTGAGAAGCAAAAGGGACAAGGAACACCATTAACAACATAGAAACATCAAACACAAAAGACCACAAGACCAATTGCCAATCGGTGCTGACTTAAGAAGGTCATCTAATACGTCAATGCTACAAGTATAGCATCAAATGAGACATACTTATTGATACGGAAAATAATGAACAAAAAACAAATAATTACATCAATTTGTTTGTTCATTTAACTTTTTTATTAAACAATTATTTCTTTGAAAATCATAAAATCATATAATAGAAATTTTCTCTGAAAACAACAATATAGATTCAATGAAATATATAATCTTAGAAGTTTAAGGTGTGTTAAATTGTTAAGCCGGGATAAGAGTGTCAATAACAATATACATATCTACAAAGATTTAAATATTCATCTTAATGTGCTTTATATATTGCTGCAATGCTTGTGACAAAAAGTATGTATTTAACATGTATAAAGCTGACAAGAGAAAAATCACATACATGTATAAAAAGTTCAGTAAGCTGATAAATATTGTTAAGATTTACTTGGTCAATATGTAACATTGAAATAAGAGGAATCATCTGAGAAAGTTTTTTTAATAAAGTTGCTCATAAAGGTAATGAATCTTGGATGCAACATGCAAAAAGGGATAGAAAAAAAAACAATAACAGAAAAGGTCATACTAAATGTTAATTTTTCAAATCAAAGAAGTAAAAATATCTCAAGTTTTTAAAGCATACAATGAGATTTTGGACAGATTCTTGCATGTCAAGATGAAGATATCAAGTGAGCTGAAGTCACTTTCAGTCATAAATGTGTTGTCCAAGTCAAAAAGAGTCACATGAACCTTTCAGTTGTTTGAAACACACAAAGATTTTACGGATGGATGATATTGTATGTAAATATGTAAAATCTAAAAACAAATTAAGTGAGCTTAAATGCACTGTCAAAAGGTAATGTAAAGGTAGTTTGTAGGCAAGGCTATTTCTATCACAGATGTAACAGTACATGTTGAATATGTATCTGAATAAAACACTAAACATTAAGTACAAAAAGAAAACAAAAGGGTTTAACAAAAAAGAACTACACACCAACTAGATATGAGTGAAGGTGCAAAAAATTAGTTTGTTTGAAAACAAATTAATTTGAGAGAGAACCTCTTGGCTGATCCGTGTAGACTATATAAGAACGAGTACATTTCACAAATTCACTGGGAATTAGGACGGAAAATAACTTGAATCATGATTATTCTTCATTTCAAATAAGTGATCTGAATAAATATGTATTCATCCCTGATTTCTACTGCAAAACAAATAAATATCAAATATAATGTAAACATCTATAACTGACGTAAAACAAGGTCAAAGACAAGTTGACACATGTGCAATTGTACAACATTAAATCAAAATACTCAGTAGGTCACTGAATTTCCGCATGATTAACATAAATTGCGTAACAACATGGCGGTGAACAGAAGTCACGTGGACTCAAGACTAGGTAAATTCTTTACAGCGGCTGTTTTCTGTATAGGACCTCTCTTCGGATCCAGAATGCGCCGATCTTCCGGTATGTTACTATGGAAACAAAATAAAATAGAATTATATATTTGGAAAAATACACGATTCAATACAATTTGTTGAATACATAAAATAAAGGATATTCTCAACAATGTGTTCACTTCACTAGCCAAAAAAATATATTCCGATCATCATCTTAGCTAGAAGATTGTTGAAAGCAATTATTGTAACATTCTTTCATTTTATACAAAATGTAAAAATATTTACTTTATCTTTCTATATTGCAAATACGATTCTCATATTATCAATTTACTTGTAATTACAGATGTGTAAAATGTATAATTACCAATAAACTATAGACAAATCATACATTGTAAAATAATATGAATATCTAATGCATACTCAAATCATAGACATGTCAAATAGTGACTCGAGAATACATTAGATTTTTTCTTAATATTGCATCAGTTAAATGTTAGACTGGTGAATACAGATTCGAAATCAAGTAGAGTTATAAGTGTAAAACGTAGAAATTCCGTGACGTTCAACCACAATAATAGTAATAATTGATATGTGATATATTATATTTGGTTTCAAACGTGATACGGGCTCCTTACCAATACACAGTGCCATTCCTTCAAATATTTTAAAAGCTTATTTTTAACAATCCCTTAATGTTTTATACAAGTCACCTATCAAATCTTTACATACACCCAGAAGTAATGCCTTTCTACATAGTCTTCGGGATCATTGAAAATAACTTCAGACTATCGATATACGACAAGAGCGATTTTCTTTAAGATAATCTCAATATATGAAGTTCATTTGCATAAGTAGTGGATTGTAGGCTGTGATCTGCGATATGATATTTGCCATTCAAATTAAACGTCTTCAAATCAATAGCATCATTTAAGAACAGAAAAATTTGCAGCATGGACCAGACATGCAGGTTTCGGGTATACTGATCCTCAACCTAAACAATGTAATATGGCCAAGGAATTTGAAGGTTACCATGTCTAAAAATGTACCGAAAGACGTAGCAGGATGGGTGGGATATGATGCTACAGGACCAACGTTTTAGAAATTCCAAGAAATTATTATGCGTTGAAAAAAATATAAACCGAAGTTGATTGAACTTGGCTACATGTGCCCTCGGGGACCCCTTGTCCACCAGCAGTGATCGATGACATACACCCAAGTGGTACAAATGTTAAACGTCTTCAAATCAATACTATTTGTATATCAAGATTCGACCATACTCCTCAGAGGCTTACTTCATCCTTTAATTCTAGTAATACCCATCGTATTCATAGAAGGTAAGACACAAGATTGAAATGACAAGCTCGTTTAGTTTTAATTTAATCAAACACGTAGTCTCCTTTCTATGTGACAAATAAGGAAATACCTAAATAAAGTCTGACATTCTGTTTCTATTACTTGTTAAATATCACTGATAAAAGCACATAATAATAAATTTAGGAATGCCTATACTAACGGAAAATGCTTGAAAAGGTTTACCAAGAACAACTGGTTGGTTTATACGATCCGCTCATACTTGGGACTTATACATCATGATAAACAAGAAGAAATTGTAGAAATAATTGATTTGAAACTAGATGATTCCTTGTTCATTCCAGTAGACATGGGATACTAAACTTCCTGATTTTTACAGTAAAAGCTTGATACACTAAATATTTTTTTTAAATCTAGACGATTATTCACTTTAATACGACCCTTCATATTAGAACCTTAGTAGGGTTTGAAGTTCGTAAGATGACAACCGTTTGTTACTTGTATAGCTCTAAAAAGATTGACTAAACATACCAAAACCAGACATTCTAACTAAGCTATTTTCGTGCGACATTTCTAAGCTGTGTAAATTTTTATACAATTTTTCGACAGGTATGAATACACTAGACTTTGTGATAGAGGGAAAGATGTTTTTCATTACTAGCAAAGATAGGAAAAGAAAATTGTAAATGACTGATCTATATAGGGTTAAAAAGGTAATGTATGAGAAAGGAGGGGACCTCCAACAACACTAAGCTGCCAACAGCAAAACCCCAAAACCCCCTCTGCAAAAACATAAAACAGACACGCACAGAATGAGACGGAACTGGTACAATGAATGTCAAATCACATATAATAATAATCAAAGAAGTACCTAACCGTTAATCAGTCTCAAAGTCGAGAAGGCAAAGCAAAATCCTAAGAATTCCCATCGAAACGGTTTCGAACCCTGGAATGAACAACATTCCGAAGTGAGACCAGACCTACACCTGTGCCCGGGGAGAGTCATCTCTCCCGATGGCATGCAACACCCGTCGCAACAGTTCCATGGAAACCTGTCAAGTTCGGTGATTGTCTCGATGTACATTTTGATGTACAGATCAGGTAAGTATGTCTTGTTTGGTGATGACGACAGCCATTCAATCACAATGTAGAATGTCACTGATCATTCTGGAAAGGGGGATCTGATATGCTTTACATAGAAATATCAAACATAAATGACTACACATTAACCAACGAGACCAATGGGCAATCGGTGCCAACTTAAGACGGCCATCTGCCACCTCAGTAGCAGACGGTGTGGCTATCCTTGATTACGTGCGCACAACCCTCCCACTGTTCCAATTACCCAGGGGAATGAGAAGAATTTTCATACATATGTACGAAACAAATATTTGTTCTTAGGGCCATACGCATGTTTATAAGTCCAATGCAGGCATAAGCCATATTCTTTTAAGTCTGCCTAAAATGTTTCAGCATGAACAAAACGAAAACTAATAATTTTATCATGTGAGTATATGTATTTGCATACATATAATCACAATAATACTTTCAATAACAGTGAAAAAATGGAAAATCGAAGTGTCACAGACAAACAGACCGAAAGAATGGAATGGTAATCGCATTGGGATGAAAATTCGGCTTGCAGGCAGGTAACTTATAAAACAAAAGCAACTGGAATATTCATCGATCGAGTTAAAAAAATGCTATATATCAACGGCTTTATACTGCACAAATATCACCTTGATACATAGGTAAGAAAGGGTAAGGCAGTAGTTTTAAAAAGGATAGACGTAACAAAGCATGGGTACATACGCATTGAAAGAGCTAAATCTATCTATGATTGTATGAATGATATTATCAAAGGGATGAAAGACAGAGAGAAGGCACTCATAGCTCTAGGTTCCCTTGCATTCTCTACGAAATATGTTCACGTATCGTAAGGCTTACCCCATTTCTCTGATAATTAAAGAAGAAGAGCATGTTAGATGGATGATAATAAAATAATTTGAAAATGCTGACATTACAGGTAATATGTTCGAGGATGTACGGATTTCGATTTGTCTGATGAAGGAAAAGATTTGAGATTCATTTAAAACTAAAATAAATCATGAGCCAAAATGCATTTATAAAAGTTTTGTGGTAAAATCTTCGTATTGTAAGAATGGACGACATTGACAGATTAACTAGTGACTTACTTGTAGTATTATCAAAAGGTCAAAGAAAAGCATGAAACGCAGATTGATTCCGACAGAAAAATAGAAAGGTGTGGGGAAAGATACTGCTCTTGAAAGTATGTCACCTATAGCATTACGACCATTGACACGTAACCTTGACCTTGTGACCTTGACTGCCTTTTAGATGTTGAGTATCGTCATGCTTGACCATCTCTATCAGCTCAATAGAAATATGCAAATTACGCAAATAATAGTGAAATGCATATTTGACATTAGATTTGTTGCTTTTAAATGGGGGGGGGGGGGGGCGCTCAAAGATAATTTTTAATACAAATCACGTTACTTTAAAGAAGTCTGACTTTCTGAAAAACCGACGCCGGAAAATGTGAACTTCTTTATATTTGTTTGAATCTTAAAGGTGACTAAATGAGATCCTACGTGAATTGATAAAAACTGCACTTTGCTTGCTAAAGGTGACATCTTAAGCATCATATTTTCTTTACCCGTATAGGAAATTCAATTCACTTAGGTAGAAACATGCAAGATTTTTTTTCATTTTATGAGTAAACATTACAATATATGTAGAACGTATTGAATATTTCTTTTATAACGGAAAATAGAAAATAATTAAACGTCGATAATTTCTATCATTTAAATGTTAGAACCCTCTATTCAAAATGTCAAATAGAGAGAAGTTAAATTGTTACAAGAAATTGTATCAAATGTAGGTCGATGTGGGTTTCTATAAAGTTTACGTACCGTATTTCATTCTCCAATTGTCTATCAATGTCAAAAAGGTAAAACAAACAAACATAAATATATGAAAGCTTTGATACTTGTAAGCACATGTGTTTGGAAATTTCAGAGGCAAAAGCAACTGTTTCAGGAGATTAAACTATTGATTAAATAAACAAATTTAAAGTAACTGTTCAGTTTAATTTTATCAATATCGAAATATAATTGAATTATATGATATCGTAATAATTAGTATGTTTAATTGAAAATGTTTTACTATTATTCTTGTGTAAACTTATAGGATTATTTTTACATTAGCATTTACTATTGCGGATATATATACTTCTGAAGGCCATGAAAATGCGCTGACAGCAAAAATTCAGTTCTTAAAGAACAATGCTATAAAAAAATGAGCAAAATTTAAAAACAATGCAAATTAATGTACATAGTTCATGAAATGGAATTTTCCATCAAAATGTCTTGAAATTGAGCTATCTCTTTTATAAAAGTTTTTTGTAAGAAGTAAACAATATTTCAGATCAGAAATTTTCAAAGTTTTACTTCCTATTCATTCTGAGTGTAGAGATCGAGAATTTGTTTTCCTTATCGTTTCATATTTATTCATCATGAATATTTGTTCAATTTTTCGGCAAAATCGAAAAATTACAATGCAATTTTTATTTTCTTAACTATCTCAAATTAATCCTATTTTAAAAGTATACAATTTCATTCGTTCATGAAGAAGTATGCAGCGGATTTTCATGACCACAAATTTTACAAATAGCTTCATGTGATTGCGTGGCTGTTAATAAGAAATGGAGGATCAGAGTGGTGGGGGTAAAGATCAAAGGATTCCGATTATAGAGGTAGAGGTAAAAATACAGGTAAGGTGGAGGCAGAAAATTTACCTTATGCTACGGTAATTAGTATGCCGGACTTTGATTTTCGATCTGCGAGGTGAATCGACAGGACTAGGGGTGTCACCATCGTTGAGTGAGATCCTAGAACTAATAGAGTGTTCGCTAAAGGTGATAATTTGTCTAACTAATAAAGGTGATTTTTCCTACTAAAATGATGATTACAGGTGTATATCACTACTAATAATCAAATCCGTGTATCTTAGCAGGAGCGCTATACTACGATATGCAAAACATAGGTAATCACAGATTACGAAGCTCACCTCGTGACAGCAAAATTCAATTCAAACATATTTCTTAGTACATGTATATTGGCTTTTAAAGGCAAAACCACTCAAGCAGAAAAAGTAGGTCAAGGTTATTTTATGAAAGTTTGATCAAAGATACATCCAATATGCAAGTTTGGTACATATAGCAGTTATACTTTGCTCAATATTGGCTTTATAGAGCAAAATCACTCAAGCGGAAAAAGTAGGTCAAGGTCATTTTATGAAAGATTGATCAAAGATACATCTAATATGAAAGTTTGGTACATGTATCACTTATACTTTGCTCAATATTGGCTTTTAAAGGCAAAATCACTCAAGCGGAAAAAGTAGGTCGAGGTAATTTTATGAAAGTTTGATCAAAGATACATCCAATATGCAAGTTTGGTACATGTAGCACTTATACTTTGCTCAATATTGGCTTTTAAAGGCAAAATCACTCAAGCGGAAAAAGTAGGTCAAGGTCATTTTATGAAAGTTTGATCAAAGATACATCCAATATGCAAGTTTGGTACATGTAGCACTTATACTTTGCTCAATATTGGCTTTTAAAAGCGAAATCACTGAAGTGGAAAAAGTAGGTCAGATGCTGCATCCGATGCATGGGTCCATCTCGGCATCCAAAGATGAATCACTTTTGCCAGTTTGGTTACTGTAGCATCAGTACTTTGTCAGATACTGAGCTACCCCAAACTTCTTAACCAAGTCACTCAAGCGGAAAATGTAGGTCAGATGCTGCATACGATGCATGGGTTCACCTCAGCATCCAAAGATGAATCGTTTGTGCAAGTTTGGTTACTGTAGCATTAGTACTTTGTCAGATACTGAGCTACCCCAAACTTCTTAACCAAGTCACTCAAGCGGAAAATATAGGTCAGATGCTGCATACGATGCATGGGTTCACCTCAGCATCCAAAGATGAATCACTTGTGCCAGTTTGGTTACTGTAGCATTAGTACTTTGTCAGATACTGAGCTACCCCAAACTTCTTAACCAAGTCACTCAAGCGGAAAATGTAGGTCAGATGCTGCATCCCATGCATGGGTTCACCTCTGCATCCAAAGATGAATCACTTGTGCGAGTTTGGTTACTGTAGCATCAGTACTTTGTCAAATACTGAGCTACCCCAAACTTCTTAACCGAGTCACTCAAGCGGAAAATGTAGGTCAGATGCTGCATCTGATGCATGGGTTCACCTCAGCATCCAAAGATGAATCACTTGTGCCAGTTTGGTTACTGTAGCATCAGTACTTTGTCAGATACTGAGCTACCCCAAACTTCTTAACCGGACGCGGACGCGGACACGGACGCGGACACGGACGCGGACGCGGACGCGTGGGGGTATAGCATAAGCTCACTCAACTTCGTCGAGGTGAGCTAAAAACTGTATCAATGTAAAAGTAACCTAATAATTTGAGAAAAAAAAATGTTTGAATCTATATACCGGTAATTTCTAGCAGGAGGCTGGGAACATTCGACGAATAATTCGTTTAGGAATATGGTCAATGTGAACAATCCAAAGTTTTAGTGATTTAAAAATTGTAACTGTAGATAGAGATCTAATTGATAGTTGTTAAGAGTAAATTTCAAAGAAACGTTTCCAGGTTGTTCTTTGTGAATCTACATGGACACTTCACGCATCACTACCATCAATGAAAATCTACACCAACTCTACAATTTCTGACCAAACAAAAACTCCAGTCAAATGAATACATCTACAAAACTCATGGTTTCAGTTTTCGTATTTTCTTTTCAAAGGCGGTAAAATATCTGCTTTTTAGGATTAAAGAGGCATGTATTATTTGAACCATGTACATGCATTTATTAAATATATATCCATGGCTCTTTTACAGTTGCACATCATTTTAAGAGGAAGGTCTAGAGAAAGTATCTTTAGGCATGCGAAATCCGTCACGGTGTTCCCTTCACATAGTGAGTCGTGGTGTTATTATTAAGCCCATCTTTTTAAGATCTTTTAAGAAATAAACCTTTTTTCCGTCGCAGGCGTGGCCAAATGAGGACTCCATTGGACTCGTTTGTTTGACCCTTGAGAAGACGTAGATGAATGCGCGCTAAGAATAGATCTCAACGAGCCATCGCCCATTGCGCTTGCATCGCTCATCGTTTGTCTTGAGCTTGAAAATCATGACAATGTCTTCACATCAAAATAATAAAGACCTATTGAATATATCTCTTGAATCATTCGAAACATTCCAGAAAGTAAGATTTCATCTTCATCTCTTCCATGTTATGCTAGTGTAATTGGCAACTACCATGAATGAAATCGCAGTAACTTTCAATTCGGGAAATTTCAACCAAATTAATACATCACCTCAGCAAATTGTCAAAATAAGCCTTTCACAACACATGTCATTCAGTGTTAATGACGAAACGTTTACATACACAAAAGCTTACATCCAGATAAGCGACAAATACATGTAGCTTCCCAATCAAAACTATTTTAATGTTGCAAACCAAGGTTAGCTCAGACAACCTTGACCTTTTGCAGAAGGATTCAATACCTTTGCTTTGGAGGAGGCTTCCTGTGTCAACATTTTAAAATGTAAAGAAATCGTTTGCATGCAAAATACTTTATACAACGTAAAATAATAAAAACTTTCAACACCTTTCAACTTTCAATTGAGAACCTGTTTCAATATTAGACGCACTTCTCCAAACAATTTGTTCATAAAAGCGAAACTTTGGCTTTCAGCTTTATGGTATATATATATCTTGAAAGTGAAAAAGGAAGATAGAAATATTTATGGGACATATTTGATGTTCAGCTCAACTTTTTTCTTATAAAATCAATGAGGGAAATTCTTTATATCTGGTGTTCTTCTTTGATTTATCTTTTTAAAAATATCCTTTCAAAGCCAAAGTTTCCTACGCTGAGCTTAAAAAGAGATATGTTGAATGTTGCAGAAGTAATAGTTTATAAATCTTGTGGTGTTTACTTAAATCAAAAGCAATCTAGAATCAAATGAAACTGAATGTGATAAAAAATAAAATAAAACGTGATTTCATGCATTTGTCATAATTATAATTATATCATCATAGTGATTGGATATTACTACGCAAACTAAATACTTCCATGCTAGGAGGAACTAAGGGAAAATAAATCTCAAATCAAATAAGCAACAAATCTACAAAACTATTAATTTTACCCCATGGCTCTTGGAGTCCGTGATCCGGGGATAGTCTCAAGATGCTCTCGGCTACTGGACATCTTCTGCTTTGTGACGAGCTCACTGATGACCCCTTTGGTCGTGTTGATTTCAAGTGCATATGATTTGCGCTCATCATTCGCTTTGTGATATGCCTAAAGAAATGTTTAGAAAAAAAATGATAAGATATTGACTGACTATTAAAAACATTTCAATGGTGAAAGAAATTTCTTAAATAGAATGGATTTTTAGATTTTATATCAAGTTAAGAAAGAAAAATGACTAACTCTGCTTATCGTCCAATTAAGTTAATTTCCATTGAAGTTTTAAAGACTTACAGATTACATTTTACAAAATATAGAATTTGAATTTCATAATTCATATTTATGACATAATCGATTTTGCAAGATAAATTCACCGTTGTAATAAATTCATTATAAATGGCATGCAAATCCATATATATTAAAATTTTAATACACATGTACACATGCTAGGTTAAAATAACTAAGTTGCATCACAAATACATAAGGCGGTGAGCATAAACGCATGCAACATATCTGCAAACAGAAGTCAATTCCATTTCAACAGAACATATATCATGTCATTGAAGTCATTTACATTGTTTGGTAAACATGGGAACTTAATATAACTCGGCAAAATGAGGAAAGTCTGAACCCGGATAAATTGGTTAACAGGGATTTTCATCAGGGGATCCAGAGCACAAAAAGACATTTTAAAGACATGTAAAAAAAAAAAGGACTTCATGTTTAATGGAAAAAAATGCAAAGCTGTGAAATAAATATTGGCTTTTAAAAGATCTTCAATTTCACAAATTAAACTTTAAGGCAATTGCATTCGAGTGATATCTTACAGCATGCATTGAGAAATATTGGAGAAAACATGAAAAATCATTATGTGAATAAAACCAATGTAATTCACTTCAAATCCTATGTAATTCACTTCAAATCTTAAATTCTCTGGATCCACTTCTGCAACATGTTAATTTCCATAAGAAAGGATAAAACAGGTATGATAAACAGTATTTGCTCCGGAAATTACTAAGTTTAAATTCGGTGCATTTGAAACGAGTATAGAAATTACAGTTGTATTGTTCTTATTTGTTTCAATTTTTTGGCTTCCTTGAAACTTCTATACTAAGTCTTCCTGATCATGAATGCCTTACACTAAAGTGAGCTTAAGTCTTCAGACTACGTTTAGAAAACGCTTGGAAAATTATTACGAATTGATCAGTTACAACGAAAATTGTAAATCGAAAACGTTATCAAATAAATGTTTGCTGCAAATTCAAAATTATTGCCATCTCAGAACAATCTTAACGAAGTGAACCGAACACAACAACTGCAAAAGTATCTTTTAAAATAATCAAAGTGTTTCCTTGTTTTCCCATTTCCCTTTTATGATAATATTTCAATAAAGGCAATATTAAAGTATTTTGCAGCAAAACAATATGTATTAATTCACAAAAGGCGAGCGGTCAGACAATTTCACGCTTTAACCTTGGATTCCTGATCGATTCGCCACTCAATGTCCCTCAGTTGGTTTTGCAACATATTCTTACGTTTTTCTAAGCTCTGGACAACTCGTAAATTAGGCTAAAAGACATGCATAAAAGAGGCATATAGATATATAGAGAGCAATCTAGATACAAATATGAGCCATCAGATAGGCAGCTACAAAACACTTTGGGTTGTGAGCCTGGCCATGTGCCCAGGGAGTGGGCTGACCAGGCCGCTACCTTTGACTCTTGGTCAAGTCTCCATTCCAGATCTCTAAGCTGTCCTTGGAGGATATGCTTCTCTCTTTCAAGCATTTGTACCATGTGTGCATTGGCCTATAATTATTCAAAGTGCAAATTTGTTAAAAAGGAAAGAAATGAATGAAAAAAATGTCTCAGGCTACAATATACCTTGGACTCTTGATCAAGTCGCCACTCCATATCTCGTAACTGGTTGTGAAGGACATTTTTTTCTTTATCCAACATGCGAATCATGTGAGGATTAGCCTATAATGCAGTGTTAAGTGTATCACAATTGTTAAATGTGCAAGGGAGATACGGAAGTAGGGATTAAAACTTCAGGAGTATTAGTCAAATGTCGTCATATACAGTACATCATCTGTCTAGTGTCTAAAATCCGTATGATGCTGGTTTGTAATGAAGAGCACTTCTATGCTGATCAATAAATTGTACATTAGAAAGAATGCAGGGTATTAGAAGGTCTTATGTAAAATACATTGCTCATTCGGCCACTACCTATGTTTGAGTAGCTTTCCCTTGATTCTGCTGAATGCACAAATAATCTAATGTATTGCGAAATCATAACTCAGTCTAAATTAAATAATCTAGGTCATGGCACCATAATTTTTCCCTGATCGTCGATTAAGTCAACGGGTCAAATTAATGTACATGCAAGGTGAAGGTAACAAAACAATATTCATGATTAGTGACGGTAAGTCCTGCAAGGGATAATGTCATCTTGCCCCTATACCTGAGACTCATGATCAAGTCTGTCTTGGAGTTCTTTCAGTTGATTTCCTAATACAATTTTCTGTTTCTCTAACATTCGGACGTGATAACCAGTTGGCTAAAACAAAACATAAACTCTTTACATTGGCACTATTTATGAAATAGTTCATTTGAAGACGAAGTTGTGCGGACACTATTGCCTCCATTGCTTTCCTTCATATAAATTGGAAATTGACTCTCCTAATATCATTCTGATGAAGAAGAACAGAGTACTGTGTTAGCGAAAATAATAAAAAGTTGAAGTCTTTAACCATACAAAACACACTATTTGAAATTGCATAACAATTAAACGCCAGCATTCAACCAAGTATCAACATCTTTTTAAATGTAAAGGATGTATTTTTCTACTTTTTAAAAGCAGAAATATATTATTAAAGACCCATCAAGATGTAGATTAATCTCCTGCTGTAAAAGAATTCATAATCTAAAAGAGAATCATACCAAACATATAAAATGATCATACACAGTATAAAACTAGACATTAACTTTAGAATAATAACATTCCAAATACCTACAATACAATACCGTATAACCACAAATTTTCGCGAGATATTAATTTTCGCTATATTCGCGAGTGATTTGGAATCGCGAAAAATTATCCTCGCGAAAAATTGTGTTTGACAAGGTATAACATCAATTGGTATATTAGTGCCATTTTGGTGTCATTCTTCACATATCCCGAAGTAAATGGAGTATAGAAATAGCTGAAACTTCAATAATGGAAGGTACAAAACAGTGAGGTCATATTTATTTGTAATTTCGGAATCGCGAAAAATTTTACGCGCGAAAATAAAGATACCCCATTTAACCATGAAATCGCGAAATTTGATACTCGCGAAAATTTCTGGTTATACGGTATCTCATTGATAACAATATTTAGTACTTGAATGACTCTTTCCTTTATTCAATCAATAAACAATGATTATTTACATGATGTCAATTCTTTCTTCGATATTACATAGCAGAAATTCATGAAAAATTGAACAAGAACTATACGTACGTCTGACAAGTCATCGAAATTCTTTAGGTCACGTGGTGTCTTTCCGGCTGAAGAACAATAAGGTTTCCAAATTAAAGAAGAAGGAAGTCCTATTAGATTATAAGGAACAAAAGGTTTTCAATCATTTATAAATATACTACATCATGAACATAACAATTCTAAAAAATATATTCGAGTTTCAAAAGGGAAAACAACATGTACAAATGAAATCCATAATCAAAATCAATTCTTGGTAATTTCAAACAATCTAGCAACTCATCTTAATCTAAATGCAGAAATGAACGACTAAAACATTGCAAGGAATATTGATGTGTACCCAAATCGCCAGATAATAGATAATCCTAAAGTGTACAGATAAAGCAAAACTCAATCAACTGCACGCAATGTCTCAAAAAGTTTTTTTTTTTACAAACAATAAATCGTCGCCAATAAAATGCATTCATATTTCCTTTGTATGTAACTTAATTGCTCATTGCATAATTCAAGCAAATAAAGGAAATTATTTTCCAAGAAAAATTTAAAAATAGATCGTTCGTATATCTATATATATATGAGTGTGCCAGTTCTTATAATTGTGCATGTATCATCATTGTAACATTACAATAAAACCAAATACCAAAGTAAAGGTGTGACCTGAGAGAAACTATATTCCAGAGGTTTTATGCTTCCTGACGTAAGGGAACTCAAATTCGTCTGAATATATATTACATTTTGATAAATCAGCGAGGAAACGGTAAAAAGAGAGGAAAATTGTAAGGACAGAAGAAAATCAGTTATGACAAAAACTTGGAAATAATTTTTTTTTCAAAAAAGGAATTCGAATTCCCCGCCATATGACGTCAGAAAAGAAACCTCAGTGTGTTCTCAACTAAATGCGTACACGACCAAAACCATCTAATTTGACTGGGTGATGAATAATAGTATTATACCGCCTCTTGGGCTTATAGCAATGTTTATCGAAATTCCAGTAGATTTAGTCATAGCGGTTCCCGGTTTAGACCACTCTTCCGGCAAAAATTTGGACAAATCTTCTGGCGAGTATTCTGATTGGTTGGTTTTACTACCTCTGGAAGCCAAGTCGCGAGCGGCGACATAGGCCTTAGCTGTAAAATGGTGATTCGTTCAATAAATTCAACTTGAAATACAAGGAGCATTTACTTTAGTATTCGTAACGTTCCCTACATCTATCTTGTCATGCTAATACCATGCAATATATTATGATCTAGCGGTTATTATAGCTAACGTTTTACCTTCCAAGTACACTCTAGCTGTAATCATGACACACAGAAACAACCTGAATATACGTCACATTTAATCCGATCGCATGTTAAAAGTTGTCTTCACTTATCGATGAAAAAATCGTAAATATAATCTAATTATGCAGAAACTTTTACAACCAATTCTGATTCAGGAACTTATTCGTGTTCATTATGTTCTTTAATGCGCTCTTATAAATTGATCAGCTTGATATTTGGTTAGACAAACTTTAGCTGAAATGTTGAAGTGAATACTCTCATAGCAGGTAAAAACTTCAGAATCAGAAAATTCCTTTGACGTTTTATATGCTAAACATACAATAAAGAACACAAGTAAACTTTTGCTATTGCATTATGTAGCAGTCCTAGATTTACATTTTGATTACCTTTTGCAGCTTTCCTAGCTATAATATAGAACAAGGCAAATTTAAAGACTTTTAATGCTTAAAATTTACGGATCACTGCAATGCTTTTGGCGTTTGTAATAGCATGCATCCTCCAGTAAATCTCCAACGACATGCTGTTAGATGAAACACAATGTATCATACCTCAAAAATATTACATTTGTTATAAATCTTTCAGCACTTTACATTTTATCATATTCCCTTTAATCATGCAAAAACTTCACTATTAATTTGATCAATTGTCATAACTAATTATAAGTGACAAAGAGACAAAATCAAGAAGGATTTCCTGAATTGTAAAGTGATATGATACAGGTATAATGTATAGAAATCAACGCCGCAAGGACAAGGAATGCAAGTATTAGGAAATATTAGGAAAGAAACTCAAAGAATACATTTAAGAGAAGATATCACTGCGCATCAACTCGACCAATAGAAATGAAGGAAAAATATAAAAGGAAAAGTAGAAGAACGTATTTTACAAGTGTACATGTACAATCAAAATCATTCTTCAGGTGCCTAACCTTCGATTTATTTAAAGAAAAGGTACTTTTATGGATTCAGATACATGTCAAAGTCTGCAATCCGCTACAAGTATCGTAAGGAAGATAGAAACACTGCATAATTGTACAATTATGGAACAAATACCAATCTCTTTTTTTATCTACTTTCCATGCTCCTTGCGCATGTATTTGGTCATGTGTAAATAAAAATATTAAATGAGTTGAACATAAAAGGAGAAGAATAAGTAGTTAGTACATGTTCGCTCTCTCAGTAGGTTTAAATCAAATTTTCCTCAGTTCAGACACATTTCAAACAAGGAACAAAACAGGTCACTTTTCATAGAGATAATGATTCTGTCTCTCCGGTAGCATGTGCTTACAATTGGATTATCTGCCTTTAGGCATTGACTATGCTTCTATGGTCGCAGATTTGTCCCTTCATATATTTTCAAGGAGATATAAAAATTTAAAACTTACTCATATGGGAAGAAAATATTATAAAAACGTCATGGACAAGATGTATACACTTTTTAAAGACTAATCTGAATTATCTCTCGTATGAAACTGAAAATAAAAATATGAAATATTCTGTTTCCTAGGAGGTCGAAAATGTTTGAAGATTAGGCACCTGCTTTGGAAAATTCCGAAAATATCTTTAAATTTAGAAAATGGATAGGTAAAAAGATGTCATTCATTAAATTACATAGAAATTTTTCCTTTCTTGCATATTTTTTTTATTTTCTTTAGTTCGATTTTTAAAAATAAGTTATCAAGGAGGTTTTTTTCAGCGACATTTAGCAAGTATATTCACCACAAAACGCAGGCTTTTTGACAAGGCTACACATATTCTTCTGCAGGAAAGTTCCCTTACTCTATACATCAACTCAACACATTAAAATAAAGTTTATTTCTTAAATGTTCTTGCAACTTATTTAATAAAAAAGTTTTCAACATGCTCTTTATTTCATTCAGTGTGATAAATTCCTGTTTTTCTTATTGATTATATTTCAGGAAATGTATTTGTAGTCATTAAACATTCTGTAAGATACATAAATTTATCTTTTTCCTACAAAAGACCATAAATTTAATCATAATGTAGTAAAGGAACAAATCTGCTTATATAGAGAAGCACATAGTTAATGCCAAAAAGATATACGAACATCAAATTGCTTGTATGCACATAAATCGGACAGTATTAATGACATCATCACCCCAATACAGCATGCTTCTTGTCATACCTCTTAAGTAACTACCAGGTTTAGTTCTAATCTTGATCGTCCGTGGGAATTTCGATGTCGGTTTAATGTCATCTACTTCATTCTCTTGAAGTGTGTCCTGAGGATCATTGGCTGGGATTTCGATAGCAACACTTGATTCTGACGACTTTTTCACATCAGGTGTTTTTGTTGATTTTTCATTTCTTTTGACCTGTATTATTTCTGATTTAGCTTTCCTAACATTTTCCTCTAGGTCTGTCTTCTCTGCCCTTTTCATTATAACTTTTCCATCGGAAACACTCCGAACTAAAGCAGAATTTTCGGCTTTCGATGACATTTTGTTCGAGATTTCAGTGGGAGGCTTGCCAGAAGTCTGTTCTTTTACCGGTGTTTTCCGAGAATGTTTTTCCAAGGAAGAGTTTTTCTGAGTCCGCGCCTCAACGTCGTCGTCTTGTTGCCTTTCGGCCATGAACTCCTTCACAGTTTTCTTTCTGTTGGACTCTTCTTTGCTATCAAATTGCTGTAATGGTTCTTCCATTGCTCCGACTTTCTGAGATGCGCCATTTCTTGCATATTTTTTCGACCTACGGTTTTTACGTAATGTGTCCGAGTTTCTGAAAGTTAAATCGCCACGGATATTGCTTGTTTTGTCCCCTGATTCTAGATTTTGTTGCATCATAGACCGCTGTTGTTTCGACTGAATGAATTTTTCCTTGTAACTTATATTTTTAAGTCTTGTGCTTCCAAAAATCCTGACTTTCTCATCTTTATCGATTTTGTTCTCAGTTTCTATGGGCGCACTACTCTCCCATGCTTGCCTTCTAGCTGGAGGTCTAACTGTATAATGAACATACATAAACATTCAGAAATGTTCTTTTTTTCAAAATAAAGAACCCTTATCCTTGAAAAATGAGAACAAATAAAAAAAAAATCAATAATCTCTTGAACATATACATCATATTCAAGCAGCAGTAAAGACGACTTTCTAAAAAATAAACCAAACAAACAAATTAGAATAAGACATATCAGCTGGCATCATCATGCAGCCCATGTTAATGCATACCTTCGTGGGAAAGATATACTTTCGGATCAATTTTTATGAACCTTTTCGGTGTTCTGTCTGTTAAAATGATAACTTTGGTCCCTTGTTTCTCCAAATGTCCTGATGACACCGGCCTCTTGTTCCTATTCTTAACCTTACTTTGAATGGCAGGAGTTTCTGATTTAATACCGGATGCATCAACTTGGATCCCTTTGTTTTTTAGAATCCCTCGTATGACTGTGCTTTCATTGCTAGGTTTCTCGCGTGTCTTTTCTTTTTCCATCTTTACTTTTTCTTTCTTTGCTTGTTCCTCTTTCTTTGCTTGCATCTCTTTCTTCGATTGTACCTCTTTCTTTGGTTGCATCTCTTTCTTTGATTGTACCTCATTTTTTATTTGTACCCCTTTCTTTGCTTCTACCTCTTTCGTTGCTTGTTCTTTGTTGTCTGTGTTGTTATCTGACGAAATACATCGTCTGAGTACAAGAACTCTAATCATCTTTCAAGATATACATGTAATATCTCATTTTTGCAATATCAAGCACGTTTAAAAGGTTAGCTGTTGGTCTATGTATATTTCATTCATGCAGTTCTTTATGTACAATTGTTATAATATATAATTTTTTTTCCAATCAGGTTCAATAGTAGTTTTGTGAGTTGTATGGTCCCGGCATGCAATTACCTGAGAATGGGGTGTCATCATTCCCGGTTACTATGGTAACACGGCTTTTACTTTTGTTTGAATTACTTGCTGGGGAAGACTGACTCTGCTTTTCCTCAGCATGTTCATTCTCATCAGTTATTCCTTTCTTTTCCTTCTCTGCTTCCTCATCTACGTTACGAAATTGAAATCTCCCGCATTTAGCAACTAATCCATTGTATCTTTAGTCTATTAGATGAGGCTTCAGTCTTTTTAAATCCAATACTTGCAGCTATTAGCGTTGTTAATGTTTTTATTTCCATGCTTTAGGTGTAGAAATCCCATTTATGAATGCACAAAATTCAGCATTTTTAGTTGATTTTACCCATGATACGTTGCAATGACATCTCTCTGTTGTTAGAAGTAAGTTACTTTAAAATTACGTTATACGATATTTGGTTGGAATGAGACATTTTACCATCACACGCTATGAGATTAAATAAGGTATGTTCACCATCCATGCAATGTCTTGTGACCTCAATAGAAGCTTTCTTGGCTCATAAGATTTAGTATGACATGCTGCATAACAAAATATATGTACACAACTTGCACTTCCTCCGGGAATTACAGCACCCACAATTAAACTTTATTTGATGAGATTATACTTGTCTGATACAGAATACAACTGACCAACAACTTTGAAGAGAAAGAGACACAGATACAGACACTACCAAGCAATACCATGCAGGTAAACAAAGTAATGTCTAGGAATCATACTTCCATTGCAAGTACCTGCATAGTTTTAAGATGGAATAAGGAATGGTGATAAACAGCACTTATAATAGCCGACACACATCCACAAGCCGTTGCTAATAGGAAGACACCTCGCAAAACAACCAAACAAGTAAGAGACTGTCAGCAAAGAGAAGGAGACAGAAGAAGCATTCTTACAAAAATGGACCATAGGGGTAATAATCAAACCAAGCAAATGCATCCTTGAAAAGTAAGAAGAAAACATTGGTCAAAACATGGATGGAAAGAAGATACACATGCACTGAGAGAAAACTTTGGAACATTGATGTTCATCTGCTATACAAAAAAAAAACAAACGAAGCATTAATTCGTTTTACATGTGAATGACATAAACTTGTATATGTACATACATTTTTCTAATAATCAAATGAATTTTTAATACTTCATAAGGAGTGTAATGAATTAGTATGTATGACACAGAGAACAGCAAAAAAGATCTCAAGCAAGACCAACCTGCACTGACCAAGTGGAAAGTATAAAACAAGGTACACCATATACAAAGCTAAAACAAACAACTTGGAACAACAGAGGACAATGAGAGGAGGGAATCTCAACAGGAATTGGTAACAGCAAATTAAACACTGAGACACTCCTTTGTAAAATAAACAACAGAGTAGACAGACACAACAAGAGATACAAGAGGGACAAGGAACACCAAACACCCCAGACATTGTCAAAATAACATCACAAAAGACAACACTGAAACTAATGGAATCAATAAGCAATCGATGTATTAAAGATATATCATACGTTGAAACTTTTGTCAAGTTCCCATTAAGAATTGTTTACACTAATACTGACGAGAAAAAACATGTCTAAAATGAACTGAATGTTCATTACTGTAAGAAGACTTCAAAAGTAGAAAAAAACAACCATACAATGCTTGAAAACATCTCCACATCGCGATTAACAAAATGATTTTATTGATAATCAATTAAAGCTTCTGTATTTTGTTATAAAGTGTACTTAGAAATTACATGGTCAAATATATACCATCTAAAATGATGCAGGCTAACTTTTTTAATGCTTCTGTTAAATCCTTTGAATAACATGCAGTTTTATTGAATAAGTCATTCAAAACTAGAGTTGTAAAATTCTTCCAGATCTCTTCATGTGGATCATCTCTAGACCCTAAGCCACACGAGCAAGTCATGAAAAAACGCTATCAGATAGAAATTTCAACATTCACATTACATCTACTGAATCATTGACCAATGATTTCATCAGATACTGTAACACTTATTGAATTATTTATGACAGTAACACAGTATTTGCTGATTTTTCTAGCATTTGAAAAACAATAACTGCACTGTGATTTATAGGAAGATGACTATTTCTGACATCTTAATTTTAATATAACATCACAATGCCCATCACATGTTCAAAGTTCAATACATCTGATGGTTAACAATTTCTCAATGTAAACAGACCTGCATTACATCACAAAGCTGACTTTATCTCCATGTTTATCTCATCTCAATGTTGATTTTACCTCAATTTTGCTATACAACTGTCAACTTTTTCACATTGTTCAAAAATGGAAATGGCATTACATGTGGAGAAAACTAGCTCCTCCATATTAGAACAATAAATTGTCCAAACAACTGATGGTTTTAAATTGAGATTTATCAAGGGATTACAATCAAAAGATTTGAATGAAGAAATTGATTTCTAATTTAAAGTAGGAAGAACCATCTTTACATTATGCATTACTTCCTAACAAAAGATTGAAATCACATTCTAATTTCCTTAATATATCTTTTTACTGAAATTCAGATGTTATTATACATTGGAAAAGTGAAAAAATAGTGTCATTAGTGATGACAGAGCTCACCTCAATGACAAAATTGTCACATGACCAGCATCTGTACCTACATTGCACAAAGTATTTCATGATGCATCACCACCACCAGTTTGGTTGATAAAGAATTTAAAGAAGGCTGGGAATAAAGATTCTAATTTTACCTTACCTGGTCACTCAAGCGTGAAATATAGGTCAAACACAGCACCTGTACAGTGCAATGCAGTAAGCACCCTCAGATGTGTCACCCACACTTAGTCTAGTTTTTTTTTATTGATCTAGGAATTAAAATAGACCAAAAATGGAACTGTCCCATTGCTCAAGCTTGAAATGTGTATCAGGTGCAGCATATGTACCATACTTTGCTGTAAGCATCCTCAGATGCATCATCCACACAAGTTTGGTTGATGTAGGACTTATAGTAAGGTGGGAATAGACTTGTCCCATTTTACCTAACCTGAACAATCAAGCGTGAAATGCGAGTCAGATGCAGCCTCCGTACCATGCACTTTAGTACATGTACTAAGCATCCTTGGAATTTCATTATCAATGCGAGTTTGGTTAATGTAGGACTTATAGTAAGGCGGGAATGGACCTGTCCCATTTTACCTAACCTGCTCACTCAAGCATGAAATGTGGGTCAGATGCATCATCCTTACCATGCATATTGTAGTGAGCATTTCTTAGATGCATCATCCATGCATGTTTGGTTGATGTAGGACTTAAAGTAAGGCGGGAATGGACCTGTCCTGTTTTGCTTAACCTACAGTGCAGATGCAGACACCGACAACAGGGCGATAGCAGAAGATTCCCTCTACTTTTATGAGGTGAGCTTAAAAGGAAGCCAATCCAGAATTTCTTCACTTATGCATCAAACTATAAAAATGCAATGATCGCTGTGCGATATAAGTCCCCTACCGGCGGCATAAATTTATGACTTGCATCTCTGTTCACCAGTTCATCTTCTGCAACAACAGCCAAGAAAAGTCTGGGAAACTGAATTCACGAAATTTGCTAAGTCCAAGGGCCATAACTCTTGTGAAAATTAGTCAATCTAAATTAAACTCAAATCTGCATCACACTATAATGTATTCACATACAAAAAATCAGCTCATTATCTGCAATAACAGGCATGAAAAAGTCCGGGAAACTAAAAATTTCATGAAATTTGCCAAGTCCAAGGGCCACAACTCTTGTTAAAATAGGCCAATGGAAACCAAACTCAAACTTGGTCTGTATCACACTGAGATGTATTCATTTACCAAAAATCAGTGCATTAATTGCAATAGAACCAAAGGAAAGTCCGAAAACTGAAATTTTCATAAAATTTGCTAAGTCCAAGGGCCATAACTCTTGTAAAATTAGGTCAATCGAAAGCAAACTCAAACTTGATCTGTATCACATTGAGATATATCCACATACCAAAAATGAGTTCAATATATGCAACAACAGCGAAAAAAAGTCCGGAAAACTGAAAATGGGACAGACGGACAGATGGACGGACAGACAGACAGACCGAGAGGAAACTAAGAGTCCCCTTCGGCGTTGCCGGTAAGGGAATTAAAAGGAGGAAATATCCACCTCAAAACCTGACACACATTTTTTTCTCTATTTAGCATGTTCAGAAGTCTGAAAGTTACAAGAGATTCCCCTTAAATTGAAAATTAATCTGGGTGTCTGCCTAACCACTGCTCAGTATGATTTTTGCATCAATTTGAATATAGTAAGAACTTGTGTTGATCTAAAGTACGGATATATAAGACCTGGTCTCAAATTTTGCCATACTTCTAGAGCTTTAACTTCCTTGGGTCAGGCAGTTTATTTTGTTCATATGAATAGTGCTGTATCAGATTTTAAAAATACTGATAATATATAACATAGAATCTTGTCTGAGTTGAATCTTTACTTGCACACTCTTTGTAGTTCAAAGTCAGTGTTAAAAAACCTGCAATTCCCTATATATCTTCTTCGAAATTTTAAGGCTACCATATATTACATGATTGATGCTTAAAGCATTTTTTTGTAAAGAGCGATAGATGATTTTAATAGGTATTTTCTTAGCATATTTTAGAGTACTAATTTGCAAATGACATGCATACATTTATTATGATTACATGCAATAAAGTAATTTAAGGGCATGCAATAGAGTAGTAATTCATCTGATACAAATATAACACTAATTATTTTGTATCATGTATATTGCATCCTCTCATTATTGTTGTCAATTTGCATAAACAAATGAATATTAAAAAAAAAAACGCATACAAAATGATTTTTTTTTAAATGTTTCTTCGCACTTTGTGTATCTTTCAGTGCTTGTATCAGGTTATCAATAATACAAAATAAACTCCATTTTAACTTACACGTAGAACAAAAAAAAAACTAAACTAAATATTGAAAACCAAAGAAAGTGCCCTTTTGACCTCTGGTGCATATTTAAATCTCTGTATCCTTTTAAAATTGCATTGTTGATCAATAAATAATTCATATCAAATTGATGCTCAACACTCAATAATAATCATTAAAGATATTTTGTAGAATTTTGATCTGAATTCATTTCTATTGATAAACCTTGACCTCAGAGAAAGCTTCTTTACCACCTTATACTGAAAACTGATTGTGGAGATGCTTGCGGTAAGCAAAATACCATTTCTAATAAACTTTTATTTTCAAATTAAATGTGATATATTTTTTTTCAAAATGACCCGTTTGTTGAGGTAGTGTTGAATTCATTTAAGTGACCTTGACAACTCCTTGACTTCTTAATGTTCACATCCTCTGGTTGTATGTACAGTACTATGACACGGCATGCAATAGCAATGCCATCCTAGTTCATTTTTATTAGTTCTTGAACTCAAACTTTGAACTCTCAATGACTTCACTAAATGACCTTGAAATAGAATTTAGTATTCAAATGAATCTGTCCTTCAATAGCTTTAAAGAAAATGTATCAGAGTGTACTTCATTTATTCACAAGTGGTACACTTGGAATATCAATCTAATATAAAATACGAAAGTCAGAGAAATACACATCAGAAAGAATTTTCTATTCAGAAAAAAAATACATAGACACATACCATCTTTAAGGTTGGTCTTTGCTTCCTGCACTTTATTCTGTAACATAAGAATTTGTCTTTCTAACTGCTCATTCATTTCTTGCTGTGTCTCAAATCGGGTCTTCCACTCATTCCCTGAAATAGTGAAATTCGGGCATGATTATCACTGATGCAGAAAACAATGCATGGAGATTAAACATTAATGTATTGAATAAATACTATTGTTAAACTGTACCAGACTAATTGCAAACTGCAGAATGAATTGAAAATAAGATTACAAATTATGATGCATAAATTAAAGTACTAGATTAAGGCAAATGAAAATAATAGGAGACATACATTGTTTCTATTTTTCAATCCCAAGGTTTTTATGAACATTGAAATTCAAGGTCATAAGACAATTATGTTCAAAATGATGTTTAGTTCTTCTGTAGACATAAAGATAGCTATAACTAAGGCATCATACTTAACCTTTATTATTACATTATTAAGATGCTAAAATAGATTTTAGCTAGCATATAGTCAAAATATACTTCATTTGTATATCATAGCGTATCACATCATACATCTAGCTTTTCCTTCAAATATGTCAAAAACATTCAGCAATTAATTTTGTTGTATAAGCATAACAGAAGAAGTGCATAACTTTTTTTCCTAATTTTCCTGATTTTTATTTTTTCATTTCAAAAGATATTTCACCATATTGCAATTTGTTGACGGTTTCCAACTTTAGTACATTGTGTATTGGCTTTATGCAATTTACAAACAGTCCGAGAGGACTTGTTTGAAAATGAAATTACCAGTTTTAGAAAGCATTTCATTATCTGTCACTGTTTACACTTGATTTTATATGGCAGTAAAAATTTCCTAAAGCTTCATTCTAGCATATATAACAGTCAAAATATGTCTAATTTTACTACATTGTACAGATTATCTAAACACTACACACAAATTACATTGGTGAGATGCTGAAACATAAAGTAGAATAAATTTCAAATCTTTTAAATTATCATGTATATTAGGATTCTACACTTTGTATAAAGCAGACAAATTAAGATACTGAATCTGATTTGAAATCAAAAAAAATAAAGCCTGTGTTTGTGAAACACGAATGCCCCCGTTGGCATCTTTGTTAGTATGAACACTATTTTCATGTATGTGAGGTCACTGGGTTAAAAGGTCAAAGGTCAAGGTCACGAGGTCAAAAATTTTGGTATCAATGGAAAGGTCTTGTCACAAGGAATACACATATGAAATATGAAAGCCCTATCACTTACCATTCAAAAGTTATGCAAAATGTTAAAGTTTTTGAAAAGTAGGTCAAAGGTCAAGGTCAAGGTCATGAGGTCAAAAATTTTGGTATTAATGGAAAGGTCTTGTCACAAGGAATACACATGTGAAATATGAAAGCCCTATCACTTCCCATTCAAAAGTTATGCCCAATGTTAAAGTTTTTGAAAAGTAGGTCAAAGGTCAAGGTCACGAGGTCAAAAATTTTGGTATCAATGGAAAGGTCTTGTCACAAGGAATACACATGTGAAATATGAAAGCCCTATCACTTCCCATTGAAAAGTTATGTCCAATGTTAAAGTTTTTCGGACAAACAGACAGACAAACAGACAAACAGATAAACAGACAAACAGACAAACAGATAAACAGACAAACAGACGGACAGGCCAAAAACTATATGCCCCGGAATCTTTGATTCCGGGGGCATAAAAAACATAGGGTAATCAAAGATAACATAGCTCGCCTATACAGGTTTTTGTCAGAAACCAGGTTAAAGTTTTTGAAAAGTAGGTCAAAGTCCAAGGTCAAGGTCACTAGGTCAAAGGTCATGGTCTCAAATGAAAGGTCTTCTCAAAAGGTATCTACATGTACATGTGAAATATCAAAGCCCTACCCCTTATAGTTCAAGAGATATAGCCCAGGTTAAAGTTTTGTCTACAGACGACGGCGACGACGACGAAGACAGCGACGCCGAGGGTATGGCGTTAGCTCTCCGAACTTTTTTGCCCCGGCGAGCTAAAAAAATAATTCCTGTAGTTTCACCTGATCATGTAAAGTTGACATAGTTCACATAAAGAGAGATTCACAGTTATACAAATGAAGACTCATAGTTCAGTTCTCATAAGAATTGACAGATTTTCATTTCATTTGAAAAAAAAATTATTTTTTTAATCATGAAGATTAGCCACCAATGCCCAAAACGTGAAAAATTATAAAATTGTATTGAAACCTACAAAAATACATACATCATGTACATGACATAAGACAAAGCATAAAAAAAAAACATAGGGTAATCAAAGATTACATAGCTCGCCTATACAGGTTTTTGTCAGAAAACAGGTTAAAGTTTTTGAAAAGTAGGTCAAAGTCCAAGGTCAAGGTCACTAGGTCAAAGGTCATAGTCTCAAATGAAAGCTCTCGTCACAAGGTATCTACACGTAAAATATCAAAGCCCTACCCCTTATAGTTCAAAAGATATAGCCCAGGTTAAAGTTTTGTCTACAGACGACGACAATGACGACGCCGAGGGTATGGCATTAGTTCTCCGGACTTTTTCGTCCCGGCGAGTTAAAAAAGACTGTTTTCAGGCCTAATTTTTTTCAAATCATACGCGGCAGGCAATTTTTTTTTTCAATAAACATAATAACATTTTCAGAGCAATTACAAATTGGCTTCTACAAATGACAGTTAGATTAGTCTTTTTTTTATTTCTTGTTTTTTTCTTGAAATACATTTTGTTTCCACTTATATGGGGTGGTTTTGTCAGCCTAGTTCTCTTTGTGTTAATTGTGATGATGATCCTTCTATTGCGAATAAGTACAAATAAACACTTGATGATGCAGTTTATACATGATAAAGTTTAGAATAAAAATGGACAGAAAATTCTGCAATTTTTTTTATGTTTTTTGGTTGAAAAAAAAATTGAATTCAGGGGCAAAACAAATATGCGGCGGGGCCTGAGAATTAAATGTTTTTTCCTTGGCCTAAGTCATCAGAACTTAATTATCTCCAGTATTAAAGTTAATTTTACAGTCTTTATTCCTTTAAAACTAATAATTTAAAGTTAATAATATTACCAAATTTCATCTCAATCCTTCATAATGATTATATTCCAGATAAAATGACAGACAGTAAATGCCCTTTTGCTAATACCGGCTGAAGAATACGCGAACATTTCTCGATAAGATTAACATATCTTCTATTATAATAAGTCAGATTTCTATCTCAATGCCAATACATACATTTGTTTTTACAAAATGTGCAAATCATGTACATCTGTACATATGTACAATATCAATTTATCTCGACATTTTTCATTTTGTTATGTAATCTTTAATACTTTGTTTTCTTATATTTACCTTCATTGTCAATTGTATCATATCTTTTCTCCAATTCTTCGACCGTGGCTCTTAGCTCGGCTGCAGACTGCTCCAACATTTCCCTGTGGAAGTAAAACAAAGACATTAAATTTGTTAAAAAAAAATAATAAAAAACATGTGTTTTACGAAACACGAATGCCCCCACCAGCCTCTTCATCAGTGACACTTTTATAATGGTCAAACTCTAAGGTCACAAGGTCAAATATTTTTGTATCCATGGAAAGGCTTTGTCACAATGAATATACATGTGAAATATCAAAGCCCTATCCCTTACCATTCAAAAATTATGCCCAATGTTAAAGTTTTTTAAAAGTAGGTCAAACTCCAAGTTCAAGGTAAAACATAGGTAATCACAGATTACGAAGCTCACCTCGTGACAGCAAAATTCAATTCAAACATATTTCTTAGTACATGTATATTGGCTTTTAAAGGCAAAACCACTCAAGCAGAAAAAGTAGGTCAAGGTCATTTTATGAAAGTTTGATCAAAGATACATCCAATATGCAAGTTTGGTACATCTAGCAGTTATACTTTGCTCAATATTGGCTTTATAGAGCAAAATCACTCAAGCGGAAAAAGTAGGTCAAGGTCATTTTATGAAAGATTGATCAAAGATACATCCAATATGCAAGTTTGGTACAAGTATCACTTATACTTTGCTCAATATTGGCTTTTAAAGGCAAAATCATTCAAGCGGAAAAAGTAGGTCGAGGTCATTTTATGAAAGTTTGATCAAAGATACATCCAATATGCAAGTTTGGTACATGTAGCAGTTATACTTTGCTCAATATTGGCTTTATAGAGCAAAATCACTCAAGCGGAAAAAGTAGGTCTAGGTCATTTTATGAAAGATCGATTAAAGATACATCCAATATGCAAGTTTGGTACATGTATCACTTATACTTTGCTCAATATTGGCTTTTAAAGGCAAAATCACTCAAGCGGAAAAAGTAGGTCGAGGTCATTTTATGAAAGTTTGATCAAAGATACATCTAATATGCAAGTTTGGAACATCTAGCACTTATACTTTGCTCAATATTGGCTTTTAAAGGCAAAATCACTCAAGCAGAAAAAGTAGGTCAAGGTCATTTTATGAAAGTTTGATCAAAGATACATCCAATATGCAAGTTTGGTACATGTATCACTTATACTTTGCTCAATATTGGCTTTTAAAAGCGAAATCACTCAAGTGGAAAAAGTAGGTCAGATGCTGCATCCGATGCATGGGTCCATCTTGGCATCCAAAGATGAATCTCTTGTGCAAGTTTGGTTACTGTAGCATTACTACTTGGTCAGATACTGAGCTACCCCAAACTTCTTATCCAAATCACTCAAGCGGAAAATGTAGGTCAGATGCTGCATCCAATGCATGGGTTCACCTCAGCATCCAAAGATGAATCACTTGTGCAAGTTTGGTTACTGTAGCATCAGTACTTTGTCAGATACTGAGCTACCCCAAACTTCTTAACCAAGTCACTCAAGCGGAAAATGTAGGTCAGATGCAGCATACGATGCATGGGTTCACCTCAGCATCCAAAGATGAATCACTTGTGCAAGTTTGGTAACTGTAGCATTAGCACTTTGTCAGATACTGAGCTACCCCAAACTTCTTAACCAAGTCACTCAAGCGGAAAATGTAGGTCAGATGCTGCATCCGATGCATGGGTTCACCTCAGCATCCAAAGATGAATCACTTGTGCAAGTTTGGTAACTGTAGCATTAGCACTTTGTCAGATACTGAGCTACCCCAAACTTCTTAACCAAGTCACTCAAGCGGAAAATGTAGGTCAGATGCTGCATACAATGCATGGGTTCACCTCAGCATCCAAAGATGAATCACTTGTGCAAGTTTGGTTACTGTAGCATTAGTACTTTGTCAGATACTGAGCTACCCCAAACTTCTTAACCGGACGCGGACGCGGACACGGACACGGACGCGGACGCGGACGCGGACGCGTGGGGTTATAGCATAAGCTCACTCAACTTCGTCGAGGTGAGCTAAAAATGTTGGTATTCATTATTGTCACGAGGAATGCAAATGTGAAATGTCAAAGCCCTATCCCTTACCATTTAAGAGTTATGGCCATGTTTAAAGTTTTTGCGGACAAACAGACAAACAGACAAATGGAAAGGACAAAAACTATATGCCCCCGAATCTTCGATTACAGGGGTATTAAAATATACCCCATACTCAGAATTTGTGCTGAGAATTAGTACAAATAGAAAAGTAACAAACATTTTGGAATATAATTTATATCAAATAATTAATAAATCAAAATATATATAAAATAGTTCCTTCTGAAAGACTTGCTAGCTAAGGTAATCTGGCTATGCACAAGGTGTTAGCCCACAACATCTTGTGAGTCTCTTACTTTGTTCCACACTCGTTCAGACTCGAGCTCAGGGCAATGACACATGTCATTGTCCATGAATCAACTGATGGAACGCTTTACCAACTGAGCTACATCACCCTCCAGGGCATTAGGCTCGCTGTGGATTGCAAATTAGTTACACATGGCTGAGATCTCCTGTCTCAGTCGCAAAGTCATGATTAGTCGATATCAAGATATTGACTAATTCTAGATTTGTACAGGTTTGTCAAGTCTCGATTTGATTCATCAGATTCAACATTGCAATAGGGGCAATTGTCCGATAGAAAGAAACATTCTTGTGACTAGTGAAAAACACGTGACCAGAGCTATCCACTTCACAAAAGTAGGACATGTCGTCATGACAACGCTTTGGCATCGCAATTCTGAATTGAAATATTGCACATTAGCGTAATATCTACAATGATATTTTTTCTTGAACAATTTTTACTTTTAGACCAATTAGTGTGTGATACAGTAAACCCTATGCCTTCAAAATCCCTTATGACATTTCTGGATCCTCGGATCCATTGCATCAAAGAAAGAATGCGAGGCTGCCAGTGGGCTAATTAAAAAGTTTCTCACCATCCAGCCGACTAAGCTTTTTCATTAATACTCCATTTTGTTTGTATATTTTCTTTCCAAAGACAAATTGATAAATGCAACAAAGAAATTAATGAGCGATATAAAAATCGATAAGACTGTGCGTAGTCACATAATTCAATAGGAATTTTTTTTTAGAAGTTTCCCCTTATTTCCCCCAAATTCTCTCTGCTTTTCCCGCGAATATATACTGAAAGGCTTTTGATTGGTTAATTTTCGTTATAATGGAATTTTCCTACCGTACAGGTCAAGCAATTTATGACTGACTGTGACTTGAGTTGTCTAGTGCAAATGCACTATTTTCTAACTTTTCAGAATTATCAACACATATTAGTTTCTATTGTGTAACCAGTTTTTTTTTGTGTGAATTTCATGCATAGCTTTACTAATACTACTCTTTACTCTTTATTCTAAGAGTCAAAATTTTAAACCTATTTTGAACCAAAATTTTTTTTTTCGCTTTTAAATAAATGTTGATATCAACCAAGCTTTTTTGGAAAGCTAATACTTGTAGATTCTATTAGTCTAGTAGGTATATCTGACCATGTGGATGCAATAGCTGATTTGAAAGGAGCATGTTTGGTAACTTGGAAAATAGGCCCTAATTTGAGAATGTTTTAGATCTTCTTGATTGTATTTCGTATCAAGGAAGTTAAATGTATGGTTGATTGAAATATTAGATAAATATTTTAATTTGCGTGCAATACACTGAAAGATATGACTTCAAAATCGGCTTAAATTCGTAAAATGCTGAAAAATCGTAAGAAATTGGCATAATTCTGGTCAAAACTTATTAAAATAGGTAGGGGGCCATCCCTCACCCAAAATAATTTCCATATAAAAAGTTAAATTTGTAATTTATCTTTTGATCTACATAAAATTTATGTTGGGTGAGGGTTAGCACCTATACTAATTTTAAAGATTTATGTCAAAAATATGGCGAATTTCCTTCATTTTCCGTCATGCAGAGCAAATGACGTCAAAATGTGACGTCATAACTAACGCACGTGACATTTTGACAATGAAAAATATTGACTTTCAAGAGATGTTGAATCATCATTTTCAAGCAATTATTTTTTGCAAAAATTTAGGGCAAATTTTGGGAGTTAGTGAACCTACCCCTATCCAATAAACTCGTGAGACAGTCATACACCAGACATCACAAAATTTTGCGATATTTTCATTGTGATGTCAAATAAAAGGCATGATAACTCATTACGGTGCTTCAAGACAGTGTGCTCAGATGTGATGTCACAATGGAAAATTTTGCCAAATAATGTGATGTCGGGTGTCTGTGCATGTGTATGAAATCAAGGTTAGAAAAGGTCATATCTTTTATCTAGAAAATGGTCTATTAGGCTAAAATCAATCAACCAGACATATAATTGCAGAAAGAATATATCATCAGTCTATATCATGTATATGAAACCTTTTTTGCAATGAATTGATTCAATAAGTGAATCGAATTGTTTGTAATTTTGCCGGACAGGTCCAACGGGCCAATGTGTTTTGCATACACCGATATATCTTTTATGTGTAATCATTATAAGGTTTAAACCAATAAGACTTACATTGCAACACGAATATAATTTCTTGATTAATCATGGGTAGTCATTTCGACAACCCCTCCGCTCTTAAACTTTGATTAAAAAGTACATATTCTTTGGAATGAATAACTACAACACACAAACACTTAACTGAAATATGTCCGAGGTATCCAAGGGTTTATGGACCAATTGGACCCATGACGCAGAGTGAACAACAATAGTAATTTTCCACAGTCCAAGCTCAATCTTAAGAGCTTGTTCACAAGCTTTACCCAACTTCTAGCTTAAATAAATCATAAATAAGGCACTCATTTCTCGTGTAATGCAGTGCCCATGGTAAGAGGAAATTCGAAAATAGGTCAACAGGTGCTACGATTAAAACACATATAAATTGGGGTTTTCAATATTACTGATAGGGAGAAAAATGTAATACTTCATCTGTTTCTCTTGTTGTATTTCATTTCGAAGCTTTTCTAGTTCAAAATCGTCCATATTCATCTTTCTTTTTACGCTCCAAATACTTTGTTTCCAATGCAAACTATTGACGTCACGAGAGCTACTCTTCCAGTCATATCGACACGAAATTACTTCGGTCCATATGACATGAATAATGAAGATATACGTCGATGACATTAAAAAAAAATCAGTGTGCTTTGTTGTTGTTGTTGTTTAATTGTTTGTTTATATATGTTTGCTTCTGTTATACTCTAATATGTCTAAGAAGTCTTTTGCTGAAAACTAACTGGCATGGACCCACTTCCCTTTGTTTTTTATCCGGTTATAACTATTTAAAAAAATTGTATATTTTATGAATTCTTACACTTTACAGCAAAAAAGTGTATATATGTATGAATAAAAAAAAGAAAAGTTTAAACAAAACAACAACGAAGCAAAACCAACCCCCCACAAAAAAAACCCCCAAAACCACCCCCCCCCCAAATGAAATCTATTGTCACGGTTGATCTAAGGATCAATGATACCCCCGCCCAGCAGATTTTACATATAAGCAATGTATAAGAAGTTAGAAGGTGCACAATTCAACACAAAATTGAGGAACATGACCCTTTATTTGAATTTGACCTGTATTTCTCAATGTAAAGCTATATATCTAAGAAATAAATATATTCCCTGTTACAGTTTTCATTTAAATGTCAGGCAAGCATAAAATATTGATTTTTTTCCAAGTTTGAAGAGGCGCAACTCTGCATGAAATTGAGCCATATTCAAACCTAATCAGTAATTTTTGGTATAATAGCTACATTCAAGAAATGAATTTATTATCTGTAACAGTTGTCCTTGTAATGTCTAGAAACCACAAAATTTTGAATTTGTGTAAGTTTGAAGGGATATAACTCTGCACAAAATTGAGGGACATGACCCATATTCAAACTTGACCTGTATTTCTTGGTGTAATAGCTATATGCAAGAAATGAATTGATTATCTGTAACGGTTTTCCTTTAAACGTCCGGACACCACAAAATTTTGAATTATTCTAAGTTTCAAGGGGCATAACTCTGCACATAATTGAGGGACATCACCCATATTCGAACTTGACCTGTATTTCTTGGTGTAATAGCTATATGCAAGAATTGTATTGATTACATGTATCTGTTACGGTTTTCCTTTAAACATCTGGAAACCAGAAACTTTTGAATTTTTCTAAGTTTCAAGGGGCATAACTCTGCACAATTTTTCTAAGAAATTTTTAGATATAACTCTGCACAATTTTTCTAAGTTTCAAGGGGCATAACTCTGCACAAAATTGAGGGACATGACCCATATTCGAACTTGGGCTGTATTTCTTGGTGCAAAAGCTATATGCAAGAAATAAATTGATTATCTGTTACGGTTTTCCTTTAAATGTCTGGAAACCATAGGTGGGACGGACGGACGCACGCACGCACGCACACACGCACGGAAGGACGGACGGACAAGTGCATCACTATATATAAAAAAAGGAGAAGAAGAAGAAGAAGAAGAAGAAGAAGAAGAAGAAGAAGAAGAAGGAAAAAGAATACGAAACAAAGGTGTTTAGAGATGTCGGGAAATACAAATTTTAATAGCCACATATCATCATTATGTAAGAAAGCCTCTAAACAACTAAACTGCCTTAAGAGATTAGGAAAATACCTGACACGTTTAGGAAAATTGACCATAAACCACTCTTTCATAATATCCAATTTTAATTACTGTCCCCTAGCCTGGCATTTTTGTAGCGAAAGTAACACTAAAAAAATGGAGAGAATTCAAGAAAGAACATTTCATTTATGATGACTTTTCAACATCTTATGATAATCTTTTGGAAAAATCACAAATCCCATCACTGAAACTCAGAAGACAAAGAACAATTGCTTTAGAGGCTTTCAAAATTGTGAACAAACAATGTCCATCCATCCTTGATGATATGTTACTAGTCAAACAAAACCATTACAATTTTAGATACCAGAAAACAGTTCATGTACCACCTGCTAGAGCCACCAGGTATGGTTTACAAAGTTTTAGACATAAGGCAGTCACAGTATGGAACTCCCTCCCAGAAAATGTAAGAAATATGACATCTCTTAATCAATTCAAAAACTACATCAGCACTTGGGACGGCCCAGAATGCAAATGCAGCTCCTGCAGGAGATAGACCATCACAAAATAACTTCATTAATTTCCTGGGCTTTAGAACATCTTCCAAACCAGTAGTAAACCAAAAGTAGTTACATAAAGGCACACTAGCTGTGCCTGACCTTAATAGTGGCTTCGAGTTGTTTCATCTCTTAGTTTTCGGCTTGTTCGCATGGTTTCTCCCCCCTATCCAACGCCTCTTTGGCGATAATTTGCCTACTAGGCTGACTATGGGGAGCTTCTGCGAGTTTCCCCTGTTTATTTTTCTTTTCGTTGTTGTCCGCCTCTGAGACCCATGTGTCCATGATGTATTCACCTGAAATTGCTTCGCTTTTTTATTGCTTCTTGTAAACTTAACTGCATTAATTAATGCTACCACCTGATGCAGTGCACCACACATTCCTGGAGTAACATCCTATGATGGCAGTCATGGGTAGAGCCTCTGTTCCAGGTCCCTTTTCTCCTCTCTCTTGACCAGCTGTCCCTTTCCTTATCTTGACCTCCTTCTGTAACGGACTCCACACACTTCTGAAATAACATCCTATGATGGCAGTTGTGGAATGGAGTCTGTTCAGATCTCTCTCTCTCTCTTTGGCAGTTTCGTCCTTTCTAAATTTTTGCTAGTTTCTCATCCTGCCCAAGGCCTCTCTAGATGACCGACCCTCCCGAGAGAGGCTGCGGGTGTGTAACATGAGATTCATTTAGTTTTGATCATTTATCTTCTTGCCTTCTTAATTTATCTTATCTCTCTCTCTCCTATTCTGGGTTTTCTGGGTTGTTAGAATATATACTAAACAGTATATACTGTTTGTATACATTACAAAGTATTGTTTGTATCATGCATGTATGTGATATAAAGACCCTGTGATATTGACATTAATATATGAACTCCTTTATTTAGAATTTAGTCAACAAAAGTCTTAAATTATAATAAACCAACTCATGCAGACCTGTGATAATCATAATTATAATCTGCATATTTATCTTAAATTTTAGTGTTTATAACTGGCTACTTGTAGTGCCAGTGTCTTAACTACGCCAATTATCTTAATCAGCTGGTGCGACCGTCTTTTTAAGGGGTATGGACAAAACTTTATCGGCCATATTGGATTTGACGTGAAGCATACTTGAAAATCTGTCGTTCTGCAGAATCAAGACTCCAATTTTAACCATTATAATACTTAGTTTTCTTTTACTCAACATCGTCATTTTCCTATCTATTTTAGCAAAAACTGCTTCAATATTTTTTCATAACAACCGTTTGAACTTAGTGCACCGAACTGCGCAGCTACAGGTTTGCAGGATTCATGATTAATACTACAACCTACCTTAAACGTTACTATCATCATATGTCTACAAACATTTGTCCTCCAATTTTGAACATACTTTTTCAAAATACCGGGTATCTTCATTATACACGCGGGGGTTTGTAGCCATATCAACATAGAAAGGAATCCAGGGGCGGATCCCTGGAATGTTGCACATTTGTAATTTGTCACCAATAATTCACAAGGCTATCCCACTTTTCAAATATATATCATGTAAATAATTAATTTATGAATAGCAAACAGTCAAAATTCTAGTGAATTACCCAAGGAACTTTAAAATCGTTCATTTTTCTACCTATGTTGGGGCGGATCGGCACGGGAAAATGGCTACCTGTAAGATCTCGTGTTCGAAAAGACCACGTGTTGTATTAACAAGAGATTTATGGGATTATGAGACCTTGTACTCAAAATCGAAGGACAAATGTTTGTAGATATAGTATCAATATAATGTTTGATGTAGTTATAGTATCATTCATAAATTCTTCTGAGGTGCAGCTGTGCAGTTCGGTGCATGATTTAAAAAAGTTTCTAATGTTAAAATCTTAATGTAATTTTCCGTAGAAAATATGGGAAAATGTAGCTATTGAGGTTGAGAATACTTGGGGTTAAAATAGTTGAAGTTGGAGCCTTGACTCGGTTTAAGCAAAGATTTTCAGTAACACACTACATCAAATCCAATATGGCGAATAGCAGTTTGTCCATACCCCTTAAACTATATACACACATGTATATCATTCAGTATCTTATATGTACATGTTGCCAGCTTGTATATTTTTATGTTTTGCTTTAGCTTTTGTTTGCATGCTTGTGTTTTCATATAGTTTGTGTTACCTACATATATGAACAGCCTGCATAATAATCTGAACGAACTGGTACCTGATATGTTACTTTGGTTGACAGGAAACAGTGGGCAAATACTGTCTGAAAATACTCATAGAACGAACAACTTCGATCTCTACGTGAAGGTGATATCGCGGGCGTCATTACCTTCACAACTTTCACAATAATAGCACAGGTTAAATGTATACATACATTAAGATAACTGTAAGAAATTCCAAAAGAAAAAAAAGAAGAGACCAAATGGGGCAGCATCGCTCACCTGATCAACTGAGCGATGTCCCTTCAGTAGTATGATGTTGTCCCTTCATTTGAGCTATGTTGAACCTTCAGTAGTGCGATTAGAACTGTCCCTTCAAGTGAGCGATGTTGTCCCTTCAGCTATGCGATTTTGTCCCTTCAGGTGTGCGATGTTGTACCTTCAGGTGTGCGATGTTGTACCTTCAGTAGTGCGATGTTGTACCTCGTCCCATGAACCCATCAAATGATCACCTCACCGCTTCGCGGCTCGGTGATAATTTGATTGGTTCATGGGACTCGTGGAATTACTGGACAATAAACCACGGCTAGCAGGTTGTTATTTCTTAAGCAAATCCAATCAACGGCTGTCTAGTTATTGTTTACAAATATACCTTCGTTATACATGCATGTTATTTTATTGGTCTTTTACTTTTGAGAGGTGAGTCTGTCGTTTCAGACTGAAACTATGTGCCTTCTGTTTTAGTTACATATATTTCAATATATCATTCAAGGAAATATTTAAGATAATAAATGCACATCGTATGACAAAGAAAAAAGTTTAATTGTAGATAAAAATGAATAGAATATAATTTTCATTTTCTTAATATATGTATCAGCCAAATTAAGCCAAAAGTTTTATACTTCTGGGATCACTTCTACTGTTTTACCAAAGATGGGAGAGGGCATGTATAAACATGTAGATAAATGAAATCAGACACGTATCGTCAATGAGAAGAAAATTGACAGTTGACAGGAAAAAATAAGAAATAAGTAACTATATTGATTCAACAGTTTTTCAATACTTAAACACAAAATGTGAAACCCAAAAAATGTAAACATTAAAGAAATAAGTATATATACTATATTTGATGCTAATTATCATCAAAATATTATAATTATAAAAGCTATAAAGATTCATAAGTATGAAACTAATTTGGCCCTATAAGAAAAGTTGTATTGAATTCACACACGACGGAGGTCCGCTTAAGAAAAATTTTGGCACAATCACAAAAGGACTGTAAATTTGAATATGCTTCGTGTTTATGGTACAGTACATGTCTCTTCATTTACTCATCCGAAATGGTGAATATGCTTACCTATAATAAACATTTCACAGTATGTATAAAGCCTACTCCGTTTATCCTAAATATAATATTTGGTTCATGGATAAATAAATTCTTCTTTCGGAACATGAGGGATGAATGTTCCCACATAGTTTAATTCTTGAAATTTCTAAAACATGGTACCTGTAGCATCATATCTAACCCAACCTGCTACGTCTTTCGGTAGAATTTTTTCACATACTTTGGCCATATATTGTTTACATTGAGGATTCACCAGAAACGTGCATATCTGGTCTATGCTGCAAATTTATCTGTTCTTAAATGATGCTATTGAATTTGAAGACGATTATTAAACATTTATACCACTTGGTGGGTGTCACTGCTGGTAGACCAGTAAGGAGTCCCCGAGGGTACATTTAGCCAAGTTCGATCAACTTTGGTTGATCGTTCCTTCAACGCATTCGAAATGTTCTGTTATCAAAGTTTCTCGAAATTTCTAAAACGTGGGTCTGTAGCATCATATCCCATCCCATCCTGCTACGTCTTTCGGTACGCTTTTTGACAAAACTTTCATACTCTTTGACCATATTACATGGTATAGATTGGGGATCACTGACGAGGTTTAAGTACCCGAAACGTGCATGTCTGGTCCCTTTAAATAATGCTATTGAATTTGAAGACGTTTAAAACGCCTGATTATAGACGTCAAAATTAAATCCTTCCTGATGTTTCGAATTCTAAAGTTCTTTTCGTCCTTGTGGCAGAGTAACAGAGCTTAAAACCTGAAATCAGAGAACATATCATTAATAAGTAAAAGAAAGGAGGAGATCTCCAACCAGACTCGTTTGCAGCTAAGCTGCGAAAACACATAGTACTTAGTCAAGTACAGCAAAGGACGTAAACAGACATACGACATAGAAACATTAAACATACTCGAAACAATACGTAAACAAACGAGACCAATGGACAATCTGTGCCGACTTAATAGCAGTTCTCTGTAAGGACCAAAATAATTTCAATAGCACGTGGAAACAGCATGTCTCCAATTTTGGAGATTTTTGGTGTGGAAGGTGTATGTGATGTACTGAGACAAAAATAAACTTTCTTTTGACAAATTAAGTTTTCGTTACCATGGAAACCATGTTTGAAATTTTACGCATCAGTAGAATACTTGTAACATGGCATTTTCACAAGGCTCGTTTCCATGGTAACAGCTATTGTAGTCAAATGAAATTTCCTTAATTTTTCTCTTTATATCTTTAATAATATAAATATTACAAAAGAAGTATATTTCTGCAAGCTATTCTCTTAGTCAATATGCTCAAAATGTAGGCAAATACCTGTTTTGAAGAGGCCCTTTTTAAGACCGAAAAAGCTCCTAATTTAACATGATTTTGCTCAAATTTAAGGGCAAATATTCAGGCTAACTTGATTTCTTCTGCCAATTATCTTTAAAGTTTAATCCTCGATCTTTAAGAAAATGTTAAAATTTGAGTGGGATATCTTCACAATTTTATTCAAAAGGGTATAAAATAAATGGTTACCATGGGGACATTCTGTTCAGTGCTTTTACACATAGAGTAATTTACTGGTAAATTTCCAGCTGTCCGTTATACATTTTTAATCATTTTTTATCAGTGCATATAAAAGAGCATTATTGATTAAAAAATCACCTTAAAAGTTTTCAAGGTCACAGGACCCAATGTCAAGGTCACCTTGAATGCAATTCACAAAATTTGGCAAAATTCCGTGATTTTTCAAAAATATGAGAGGCAGTTACTCATATATCATGCGGTATTGAGTAAAACAAACACATAATTAGTGATTTTGGATATATCCCCTATTTATTGACCAAAATTGCAAAAAATCTCAAAATCAATGACATCCTTGATTTTTAGCTAGTAATTCAAACATACATACATGTATAACAAAATGTGAGATTATCATGAGTTTTGTCTGGGGCTTATTTTTTTTTTAGTAGAAATGTTCTTAACTAAAAATTGTAATGTTTTTCCATCTATCGGTCCTAATTTTAGAAAGAAGTATTTTTGATACAAATATATGACAGTCAAGCCTAAATTTAGTAACAATAGATAACAACAAAACGAAATTTTATTGAAATTGGAACCTATATTTTGAATTGACCTTGAACTTAGTGTCAATGACCTTGATAATCTTGGAAGTGCTCAAACAAAGAATAATTTCTTCTGATGTCCCTACATAAACTAAAGCAATATAAGTTAATAAACCATGCTAAAATCAATTTGAAAACATATAGTCATCATGTGTCAAATGAAAAGATGCCAATTTTTGACCTCAAAATGTAGGAAAAGAAAACAAGGTCCCACTTTTTTAAAGTGATTGTAGTTGTCACATGAAATCTATTTTGTTCTGACAAAAGTGATGGTGTTATCAGCCTGACATTTTGTGTGAACTTATTTTTGCTTAAAAATTGTAAAAATTGGACAAAATGGACCTTAATTGATCTTATTTGATGGCAATTTTTGACTGATTTTGATTTGATAGGATTCGGCTAATTGAAAGAACTTTTGAAAAATTGTTAATTTTTAAAGAAATACAGGTTTTAAAGATTATAAGTAGTTAATACCAATAAGCTCTACCAATGGTTTCCAGGGCAACATAATAACCAAAGATGACTTATTTGACCATTTTTTAGTGCTCGAAATAGACAGACCTCGTTTCCATAGCAACCGGGATATTTATCTTTAAAAAAGTATTGTTTTTGTATGCAGGTTATTAGACATACCATATATAGAGAAAATCATAAAAATCCATAGATATATTGGTCCTTACAGAGAATTGATATTAAGGTCGCGGACATAAGTAAGGTAACTAGTCTTCGGCCTTTTACTATGCAACATCTTACATAGCTTACTGAATATTTGATATTGATTTATATTCAAGAGTTGAGGAATCTCGCGGCTATCGCGAATATAAAGCGCTCGCGAATAAAAGACGGACGGTTTACAGTAGATTCCAATACTTACTTCATCTAATTGGTGTTTTCTTTACTTGAATTTAAAATCAAAGTATTTATTTCTTGCTCAACTTTGATACGGAAAATAGGATGACCTTTTGTATCAACTCTTACATCATCTACGTATTTCATTTGTTTAGATCTTGTTTTGACTCTCCATATTATTAACTCATTTTTATCAGATTCATTTTATAGTATGGGTTATAGTTTTACAGCTTCGTTGTAAACTTACATAAACTTATACTGCCTGCAACCGAGACATTCAATTCAAGTTCAAAACTGTATATGTATACTTGCATGCACGGCAGATATGATACGTAAATACATGTATCGCTTTCTAATAAAAAAGGCAATCGTTAACCTCGGAATGAAGGCAGGGCTAGGTGACGGAAACAAATTTCAATGTCAACTAAAATTCAATGGACCTCTCACGATTTTGCAGGAAATCTGACCTATTAACTAATGTCTCTAAAATATAAGAATAATGTATTCCACGACATCAGTTTTTAATTTATTTAAACACTTTCATACATCCAAATTCAAAATGATTAATTGTTATGATGTTGATGCATCCTTCAAAATGATTAATTGTTATGATGTTGATGCAAGGTACTTGTCTAGCTCCCCAGCCATACATTTTATACAGTTTTGGTCGCCTTGATGACATCGTTTCTGCTACACTATTTTACGTACCATGCTAAAACTCTTACTGATAGAAAGTTTCAATGTGATATCGGTTACAGTACCCACACCAAAACAACTTACATAAAAAATCACCCGGAAACACAGAAAAGACAAGCACATAAAGGTGTACAGTAGGGACAGAAGACGACACCATAAAACTAAACACAAAACAATTATTATTTCAATTACAATTACATATAATTACAATACACCTTGATGTTCCACTGTCCAGAATGGTGAATGATATTCTGCCTTAAATCATGTGAACCACCCAACCACAGGCGGTACTTGTATCTTCCGAAATGGAAGTAACCGGGATGTGACAATTCTATTTAATTGAAGCAATGGGTGTTGCATGTAAGAAGGAGATGCAACCACTGTACAAAACCGAAGATTCAGAAAATCAGAATCCGAAGGCATACAAAATCAGGATAAAACAGGAACCAAAGCAAACAAACAAAAACCTCCACCACATGAAAAGAAGCGAACTCCCGATATGGATGTGAGACCAGGTGCCCAGGAAGAGTAAGCATCTCCTGCTTGCATGCAACACCCGCCGCTTCTATTCGATAGAACTGTCACATCCGGTTACTTCCATTTCGGAAGGCGTTTGATGTTTTGATGTGTATGTCTACTATGAGTCACAAAGGATCACAAAGGGATGTTTATGTATTTTACTGTGGATGCTGTAACTGAGAATTGTTATAGATCTTATACTATTTTTGGCATGATTGGTTATTGTCCGTTTTTGGAGTTGTGTTATGACAAAGGACAGTGAAAAAATATGAAGACGAAACATGAGATTCATTATCGCCAATATTTACTCATACATCATGTATGGTACTAGTAATGTTAAAGATGTATACCTTGTATCTTCAAGAAAATGGAGTATAATATCTAATTTTATCATGTTGGTTTAATGACTAAAGAAACATAAAAACCCGTTTACTTGTTCAATGTACATATAATTATAGCATCGTTTATTCATGTTTTTAGCCAATATTTATAAACTCATGTCGTAAAACGGGAGCTGTATCTAAAGAGGATTTCTACTCATTAATCTGGAAAGGTTTGCTGGCTACCTACTAAGCAATCTGTGAAAATCTACCCTTATTACCCTATATTAAGTTGAATTTTATATGTCGTTATTTTTTCAAATTTGTAATCATGGTAATGCACATGTGTAACTTCGGGATTTTCCATTTTCGTTGTAATTATTGTGAGCAAAAACGAAAGATTTACAATAAATTATCTTTATATTTTGATATTTTGGAGGGTTTTGGTGGTAAATTACTGTAATTAACTGAAAGTTCATAACTTTGGCAATGCTAGAAAAATACAGTTTGTGTTATACAAGTAAATTTTTATCCACTTTTTGACGATTACAGGTTCTTCAACTTTAAGCATTAACGTAGTTCACAAACAGCTTTTGTTTCGTTATATATGTACCTGCATTGACTGAATTTGTTTTTAAGATAATATGATAAAAATATTTCATGCTCTTTTTGACAAAAGGCATTTAAAGTGTCAAAGATTCTTAGTCATGAATGAATGAATATACATACATACGTAGAAAGAATGTAAAGACTTTCTGTATTGCACAATAGATTTCATCAGAGTTATTTATTATTTGAAAGACTGATATCAGGGGTTATCTCAAATCTTGTAAGGTATACTGAAAGTATTTTCTATTCCATTCCAGTTTAAAAACGTCAAGGACAGCTGGTTTAAATTTAATGTGCATTCGTGCATTCTGTATATTTCTAAAGATTTTATTTTCTGGCATAAGATGATTAAAACAAAGCTTTGAATAGCATACGAATAATTGTTGTGTTTTTCTAAGTTTGCATCTGATCTTGCTTATCTATGAAAGTTATAGTCTGCACGAAGTTAAAATTGCAAAATTTATTGAAGTACACAATAACACACCACACAACGGTACATGTATGCCATTGACAAAGATACATCACAAGATAATTATATTAGAAAAAATTGTGGCAGATATACATGTAAATCCAGTCAGCTCATAAATGCAGAAGTTATGACGTAAGCAAAGCGTATTATCATCATACGTCCCTTTCATGTATATAGTTATCCTTTAACAACAGGGATATATCGAGCTTCCCGGTCTCTTGATGTACTAACATGGGTTATATAAAGCGATCTTACTCGGCGTCGTACGAAAAATGGACAAATTATCATTTCAGTCTTCTGAAATAGACTTATCAATGTCAAAACGAATATTTTCTAACATACCGCTATATTAATTCATAATGAATCTTTAATAACTTTCAACAGATTAGATTTTAATCTCTCCGATCCGACGCCTGTATTTTTATCTTAAGTTTATTGTTAAAATGTCTTATTTGGAATTGTACCTAGCATATACCTTGCATATATGAAGGGCTATCAAACGTATTGAAAATTATTTGAGATATTCACATTTTAAAATGACCAAGAAGGGAGGGGATTGTTTTTCCTGAGTTGTGCCTAAAATTGGTCTTAAGTCACGGGCAGGGACACGTTACATGACCATACAGTACCGTTGTCAGAGGTATTTAAAGTTCTGCACTTAAAACCGTCCGTTGACATTATGACAGGTGAGGATATGTCGGAAACCATCTGTATTCCTGACAATAAGCATGAATGGAAAGTATGATTTTCTTATAAACGTTGAAATTTTAGAAGTAATCCACCCGAAAATTCAATGGGGGTAGTCGTCAACATAAGCTATTGGTTTTATGCTTTTCAGGTAGTAATATACAGTTTGAAAAGAGGAGATCGAGTTGCCGTCCTTCGATAACCTCGTCCTTCACATGTGTTACCGTATAACCAGAAATTTTCGCGAGATATTAATTTTCGCTATATTCGCGAGTGATTTGGAATCGCGAAAAATTATCCTCGTGAAAAATTGTGTTTGACAAGGTATAACATCAATTGGTATATTAGTGCCATTTTGGAGTCATTCTTCACATATCCCGAAGGAAATGGAGTATAGAAATAGCTGAAACTTCAATAATGGAAGGTACAAAACAGTGAGTTCATATTTACATATTTATTTGTAATTTCGGAATCGCGAAAAATTTTACGAGCGAAAATAAAGATACCCCATTTAACCATGAAATCGCGAAATTTGATACTCGCGAAAATTTCTGGTTATACGGTATCCTTAATTATACCCCCCGCAAACGCAGTTTAGGGGGGGGGGTTACAAATGTACCGGTATATAGGAAACACCCTGTCCGTCTGTCCGTCGATCCATCCGTCCGGTTAAGAAGTTCTTAAAGCAGATAACTCTTTAAGTGTTTTGAATATTTTACCCTGACATTGTCGCCATAGCACTTTCTATATAGACATAACCTCGGACATTACAGTGCATGTTTTATATGTTCCTTTTATTTTCGTGCATGAACATTGACGGCGGGTGCGGCTAGCCAACAGGGGATGCTTACTCCTGCCGGGCACCTGGTCTCACCTCTAGCTTCCCAGGGGTCCTTCCATGCTCAATTTGGTGCTCTATTGTGGGTGCTGTTGAGATTATCGTCAGGATCTTCTTTAACTCATTTAAGTATAAGTGATAGGGCTTTCATATTTCATACATGCATTCACCATAATAAGTACTACATTTTGATACCAAGACATTTGACCTAGTGACCTTGACCTTGAACTTTGACCTACTTTTGGCTATGATGTTAAACATATAGATTCCTATGTCATATATGAATCCGTGTAGAGAAAAAACGTCCCGCGGGGGGTATAATTCGTCTCTTTAGGGCAGTTCTAGTTTTTCTTGAAATCTATGAATATTGCAATAATTTAAAAGGTGTTCATATACTATTTTACACCACCCTATTTTTTTTTCAAACAATCAATTAGAAGATTTTATTTATATCTAAAAATGGAAAGAGGTTTTTTAAGATACTTCCTTTCAGGAAGTCTCTTACTATTACCGTAACTGATTCAATTGAGATATTGCCGCTTTGCAACCCACCTCAAAAATAGTGCTTTTTCTAATTTTAGAATTTGCTGGATGACACATGCAAAATTCAAGAATAAGAATATTGTCCTCCTTGAAAAAAAAATTCAATTTCATATAAAGTAAATGCATCACAAAAAATCAGCGGTACATTTCTTGCTTTCACAACACGTAAATGGCGTAATGATATATTACTTCTGATAAGAGTTGTCTTCCTTGTAATATTAAGACGAAACGATGAGAAACAAAAGTAGAAACAAAGCACGATCTTGTTGAAAGAAATAGGAAATTCTGGTTATTGAAATGAGAATCATGTCCATGATTTGCATGATTTGTAATCTGTGGCGGAAAAGAAACACTTCGATTCAGATGTACGAATATAAGTTTTCTCCTCTCGATCAAAACACCATTTAATGGGTTTGGACAGTCGATCATTTATTTTGTCGTGGGGAAGCGTGGTGTACATATTAGAAAAGTCGTATGCAGATATCGTATTTGCTTCAAAATTGCTTGATTTCATTTTGTCAATCACATCCCCTGAATTTTTAATAGACCAAATGAAGTTCACACCATTCCTGTTCATGACAGTTTCACAGTATTTTGCCACGAATTCCTTTATAGCCGTGAGTGCTAACGTCAGATTTCTAAACAAAATTGTTGTTGAGCAGTTGCTAGAATTAGCAATGTATCGAAACTTGTAAGGAGACTTGTGAAGTTTTGGTATACATTATATTGTAGGGAGATCCAATTTAGAAATAGGGATGTTAAAAGAAGAAATTTCACTGTTATGTATGTTCAAGATATTGGGAACACTTTCATTTCTTTCGATATAAGTATTAGTAGAGGAAAGTTCCGAAACTAAAGTTGATATGTAGTAGCGTTTTCAAATAATTATGGTTTTGTTAGCTGCTTTGTCTGCAGGCGCGAAGAAATATTTTTCATGTAAAGTACGTAACTTGAATTTGAAATATCTTTCAGACTTATAAATTGGATTTTCAAAACGATGAGGATTTTTGTGGTAGTCATCTATTCGAATATCGGTAATATCCAAAACGAGGTTTTTACAGTCATTCAGTGCATGCGATTCGCCTCCTTCCTATTTACACCATCGTTTGGTATAGTTATCTAAAGCTTCCTTTAGCACTTTTCGACATTTAATAAAATCTATATTGAATGGGATTCTATGCTTAGGTCCTTTTTTGAGAATACCACGGAGCTGCCTGTCTTTGATAATTGAAAAGTCACCTGTAATAATATGACCAGCTGGTTTATATAGATATTCAGACGTTGCACATTCTCAAGAAAGCAGGACATGATTCAAGTATTTTAGGATCTTGTGTAACTTTGCTGTAGTTTAAAACGAAATTCCGAATAGGTCTCTTATATTTGTAACAAATAAGAGGAGGTTCTAAATTTTCAAAATATTGAGGAATGGTACTTTGTACGCGATGATCCCGAAAAATATTAGTGATATTCAGAAGATCAAATCCTTTGTTAATAAATGGAATTTTTATGAATCGTCTTTTAGGGGAGGTGTTTTAAACCATAGGATATAGTTTATTTTGTGCGAATGCAACAATGATGTTTAGCCTGAATCAATCAGTGCTTCGTAGTCTGGGATGTATCACTGGGTTGGGTGCACCCCCCCCCCTTGATCCTCTAGAACCGGCCTAACTTTTTAGCATTTTATGCGCTCTTTCCGATAAAAATTTGTCTCATGGAAATTTCCATTGCAAAAGTGGTGTTTTTAGGGAAAAACATGTTTTTTAGTCAAAAATCACTGAAAATAGGAAAAAAATTATAACTTTTATATGGTTAGTGTTTTTAAAAATTGAAAAGTGTGAATATATAGTATTTTTAATGCTCTTTCTGATGAAATAAGTTGCAAGTTCCAATTCCTATTTTTACTGTGTGTTTTGGGGTAAAAAAGTCGAATTTTTGCCAAAATTCACAGAAATTTGAGGAAGTTTTAATTTATTTCTGCTTCTCAGCTCCTCAATATTGCAAATGATCGTTCAATGATGATTTAAAAAACATCTTTAAAGTTTCCTCTTTCAAATGATATATATTTTATATTCTTATTTTTTGCAAAATCCTCGAAATTAATTATTTTATACAGGAACCTGTATTTTCAATAAGAAATCTCAGATTTCTGTATATTTATTTAAAGAACCCTTATTTGTTATGAAAGCAATGATTGAAAGCTATTTTCTAGTGTAACTTTTCACATTCTATCAGATTATATATGTTTTACTAACATTTCACTCAAAATGAACGTGTTTTTGGGAAAATCGTATTTTTTCATTTAAAAATAGCTGATTTCTGGAGAATATTTATTGAATCTATAGAAGTTCTTGAAATGATAGCATGAATGTATTTAGAACTGTAATTATTTAGGTTCACTCATAAATTACATATATGAAACATAAAAGGTATATTTTCTACTTAATTTTGGGGCAAAATATCTGTTTTTTGTCTAAAAATTACAGATTTCTGGAAAAATTTTATTAATTCATTTTCTTTGCTAAAACTATACTGTAACATTTAAAGCTATTATCATTACAGAAAGTAATCATCTTGTCAGATGATTGTGAAATTAAATGTAATAATTAATTAAAACCATCATTTTTGGGTAAGATATGCATTTTTTATGCAAAAACCACTTATTTTGAGATAATAAGTACTGGCTCTTTTAATTTGCCTAAATTGATATGTTTTAGCTTAGACATTATGCTGTTTTTCATTATAAATGGATAGAAATGTTATTTGATAACTGAAATTTAATTTGTATCTTATTTTGGGGCAAAAAACCTTATTTATGTGAAAAATTCACTTATTTCTGTTAATGTTTTTTAAAATTTATATTTCTTATTTAATTTAAACACTGGAGAGGTTTCATATAATTGGATGGCATAAATGTGATCAAGTTTAATGAGTTAGAAGATAATTCTTAGATTATCTTGCTATTTTGGGTGGGAAATCTCGATTTTTATTGAAAAATCGCTAATTTCTGGAAAATCTTTATTACAATGAAATCAGACGTTATTATTTATATTCAAAAGAGTTCCTGGGTATATCATAGCTTGTTCTTGTAAGTCATATGCATGTTAAATATCCTCTGTTAATTCAATTGATATTTTGGGGCAAAAAACCTAATTAATGTGCAAAATTCACTTATTTCTGTGAAAATTGTTTCAAATCTATATTTTTTTATTCAATCAAAGCTGGAGAGGTTTCATATGATTAGATGGCATAAAAGTGATCAAGTTTAAAGAGTTAGAAGAGATTTCTTTGATAATCTTGCTTTTTTGAGTGGAAAATCTCAATTTTTATTTAAAAACCGCTGATTTCTGGAAAATCCTGATTACTATGAAATGTGTCGTTATTATTTATATTCTAAAGTGTTCCTAGGTATATCATAGTTTGTCCTTGTAGGTCATATGTTTTTGAAGTATCCTCTGTTAATGACAAATATGGATAATGACCATATCCCTGTTTACAGAACAAAATCGATAACCCAGAAAATCAGAAATCGAAGGCACACAAAACCAGGACAAAACAGGAACCAAAGCAAACAAACAAAAACCTCCACCATATGAAAAGAAGCGAACTCCCGACATGAGAGTGAGACCAGGTGCCCAAGAAGAGCAAGCATTTTAAATGGTATTTTTTGGGGCAAAAAATATGTTTTATATGAATATATAGCCTATATCAAGAAACTTACTATAGAAAGTCTCATATTTCAAGCTATGATTTTTATCCTCTGTATTTCCTATTCAACTTAAATATAAGACTTTCAATAGTAAGTCTCTTGATATAGGCTATATATTCACATAAATGAGTTACAACTGATAACACGTGGGACGAAAATGAATCGACAATCGGTGTTATCAAAATCTGAAAAGAGAAATGTAATGAACAAATAGTATTGACTTGGTATTGGAACGTTATAGAGATCAAGCTTAGAGGACGACCGTGAAATTAAAACTCTGACAAGTCTGAGGGAAAATTAGCTTAAGGGATCTACAATGTACATGTTCTCGTATATTTGAAGTATATGTATAAGGTTGACGTGTATATATTTCCAAAGTAATTTTGATATGTGTATATATAATATATGTATTGACAGTCTAATCAAATATTAAGAAATAGTTGCCAGAGTCACCTAATGCTCGACTGCATAGCATAATGACTTTAATGACAGACAATTTCTGAAGCTTACTTTTTTCTCCATTTGATATAATTATACATTGTATACTCATGTAGCACCTATACTTTGCTCAATATTGGCTTCTAAAGGCAAAATCACTCAAGCGGGAAAAAGTAGGTCAAGGTCATTCTATGAATGTTTGATAAGAGATATATCCACCATGTAAGTTTGAAACACGAAGCACTTATTCTTTGCTCAATATTGGCTTTTACAGACAAAATCAATCAAGCGCAAAAAGTAGGTCAAAGTCATTTTATTGCAGTTTGATTAAAGATACATCAACCATGTAAGTTTGGAACATGTTGCACTTATACTTTGCTCAATATTGGCTTCTAAAGGCAAAAATATCACTCAAGCGGAAAAAGTAGGTCAAGGTCATTTTATGAAAGTTTGATCCAAGATACATCCACCATTTAAGTTTGAAACATGTAGCACTTATTCTTTGCTCAATATTGGCTTTTAAAGGCAAAATCACTCAAGCGGAAAAAGTAGATCAAGGTCATTTTATGAAAGTTTGATCCAAGATACATCCACCATTTCAGTTTGAAAGATGTAGCACTTTTACTTTGCTCAATATTGGCTATTAAAGGCAAAATCACTTATGCAGAAAAAGTAGGTCAAGGTCATTTTATGAAAGTTTGATCAAAGATACATCCACCATGTAAGTTTGGAACATGTAGCACTTATACTTTGATCAATATTGACTTTTAAAGGCAAAATCACTCAAGCAGAAAAAGTAGGTCAAGGTCATTTTATGAAAGATTGATCAAAGATACATTCACCATGTTAGTTTGGAACATGTAGCACTTATACTTTGCTCAATATTGGCTTTTAAAGGTAAAATCACTCAAGCAGAAAAAGTAGTTCAAGGTCATTTTATGAAAGTTTGATCCAAGATATATCCACCATGTAAACATGTAGCACTAATACTTTGCTCAATATTGGCTTTTAAATGCAAAATCACATAAGCGGAAAAAGTAGGTCACGGTCATTTTATTAAGTTTGAACAAAGATACATCCACCGTATAAGTTTGGAACATGTAGCACTTATATTTTACATAATATTTGCCATTAAAGGCAATATTACTGTCTTAAGATTTACCTTATCATCTTAACATTTGCCTTATCATCTGTAATGATTTAAAAAATCCCCACCCCAGGGGCTACATCCACATCTGGTCATATCAAACAAAGTATAATTGAACATTAACAACAAAAAGAACCATCAAAACATGAATATAGGAGGGGAAATTAGAAATATTGCTATCTTAACATTCTAGAGTTTTCTCCAAAAAAAAACTCTATCCATTTTAGTTCCTTTATAAAAAAATAAGTATCAATATGTGTACATAATATCTACATCTATAACTCCAAAGCAAAAAAATGAGTAAGCAGTGTTTTTGGCAAGATTATCCTGTTCATGCCTTTTTGACATTTTTAAACGTAAATCGAAGAAATCTTCGATGCATCAGTCATGTGTATGTCCGGTTTGATAGGATGAAAGAAACACAATAGTTTGAATGTCGTTTGGTTATGTTTTCTGCCAGAAAAATACAAATAACTTACATTCAGGCGACACTTTTTTACGGGTAAAGCGACTGTTTTCTATGGTGAGAGAATTGAACGGTAATTAGACATTTGTTCTACAGGCGAAATATCATTTATCTGACAGAGATCTCATTCGAAGGACAGTTACTTCTGACAAGTCCCTATGCTCACAAACAGTAAAAAATATACAACATCATACTTCTTCAAGGGTATAAAACAAAGGGATAAATGGTTTGACTACATTATACAATTATTGATTTTTGATGAGGTCTACTCGTGACTATACAGACCTGGTCAGGTATTGGTTGACCAAGGCCGAAGGCCGAGGTTAACCAATGCCTGACCAGGTCTGTATAGTCACGAGTAGACCGAAATCAAAAGTCAATAACTACTTTATCAAATTATCAGGATTTTATTATTCTATTAAAGTATCTAAATTTTCTAAAAAAAATTAACATTTGCATTGTAATGATACGCGAAGTCAAAGATCTAACACTATACAAAAATCAACGCACGCGCTGGTCCCGCACGCGCTAATCCCGAATAGACCGCCTTGGGGCGTTGGCGGTCAACTCACCCTGAGGTACACCCTACCAAACAACGTCTCCACCAATCAGAAATAAGCAAAATCGGCAATAATTCCTGATCATTTAATAAAATGATAAGTTAACCTGCATAGAATCCAAGTTTGAAAATAGGATTATACGAAGCAAATTATCATAAAGAAATGACATTAACCATCTATATATAAAAGAAGACATGTTCCTGCTTCATATCCTTGTTTGAAAGACTTGAGTGTTAATAAACGTACTATTACGTACGGTACGCCCTTTTTTATATCGATTTACATATTCATCTATGTTGCTTTGGCCCCTGCGTTTTGCTGTCTTGTTTGTGTGTGGTCATCTGACAGTGAGGAGGTTGTTTACACCACAATTGTACGTTCTTCGAAACCTCTGGGGAATCGGAAAATTGGGAGGGTTGTGCGCACGTACTCCAGGATAACCACATTGTCTGCTACATGTACTGACGTGCCAGATGGCCGTCCCAAGTCGGCACCGATTGCCCATTGGTCTCGTTGGTTTATGTGTAGTCATTTGTGTTTTATGTTTCTCTGTAATCTGACGTTCCTTGTACCATTAAGTCTCTTTCTGTGCGTGTCTTCTTTGTTATTTTACAATGGGTGTTTTGCTGTTGGTGCTGCAGCTAGGTGTTGTTGGAGATCCCCTCCTTTCTTAAAGAACATTTAATCTATATCGTTTTCATAAAGCGTATGATACATAGTCTAGTAATTTCAAGTTCTCGTATAATCTGCTCGTTGATTTGAAATCTACGAAAACGTATTACACAAAGGTTTGGGTACAGGTTAATATTCTTGGGGGGAGATTAAACAAAAATAAATGTCCCGGTTTTGCATAAAAATGGCGGAAATGTACAACTATAATGCTGTAAATGTGATTTTTACTTAATATTTCATAATATGAATAATCTTAGGACGTTACAAAAATGTACGTAAACAGCAAGATTGGGGAGGTCTGAGCTAAGCAAGGGTAAATCGTAGCTCAGTCGAGGTTCATCGGGAACAGACTTTGCAACTGAGCTACGATTAACCAAGACTTAGCCACGATTCACCAAGACTAAGCCCCGACTTTACCAAAAAAGGTTCCAAAAGGACTGATACTATAAAGAATCGAATATCAATTTGCAACACAAGTCGTACTTATGTCGGCAGAAGTCGTTGTTTAATCGTGATAGGTCGTAATCGAACCGGAGCACTGTCTACTCAAGTCGTGGTGAGTCGGGGCAGGTTGTAGCTAAATCGGAAAGGTAGACCGGTGCTAAGTCGGCGTGAAGTCGTAGGTAGATTGTGGTAGGCAAGTCGTATTGTAATCGGGATAGAGTCAATGTTACAGTCAATTAGGATCTTACAGCGCCAACCCCCTTCCCCCTTCCCAATGTCATCAAAATATTAAGTCGGGGCAAATCGGGGAGCAAGACCGCAAAACTGATTCAGTACCTGGATATATTAAAAGCATACATGTCTCTGTGTCTATTCACATATCTCATATACCGTATACCATGTATTTCAAGTGCTAAGTAAAAATGTTTACACGTTTCATGGACGATATTATATGAACAGAAAGTATGTTTTCATACAATATCTATATTTTTCTTCCCTTAAAAAACAGTCGCATATACCGTAAAAAACTATCGCGATTACAATAAAAAAGTGTCGCCTAATACGGTTTTATACCGTAAAAAAGTGTCGCAACACGGGACAAGTAAACTTATTCTAAAGAAGACTAAAAAATGAAATAAAGACTTATATATATTCTATTCTGGTATATATCTTACATGAAAACATATCTTTGTCTGATAACATCATTATTTTCATTTTGATACTGAGTTTTGGGGACATAAACACTAAAAATCGCTAGAATTTCATGTTTCTGGCGGTTTTTGTCATTAGAAACGCTATTTAGATTGCTTAATTTCTTAAATATATAGGCATTTGATGGTCATAGAAGAAAATACGAAATGATTTTACAAAATAAACTTAAGAAAAGGTCGGAATCTGTATTTTATCACCCGATTTCTCAATTAAATGAAAGATTTACCGTAAAAAAGTGCCGCGATTACCGTAGAAAATGAATTCCCGCAGTCGCATGTTACATAGAGTGGATTATCCACGTTCATAATGGCGATGACTGGAAAATGATATCTATACATGATATCAACCTTGTACTTGCAATAAATGAAATATTACTTAGTTTTTCTTCGAGAGAGAATTTCAAAAAGACTGTATACGTGGCTAACTACATGTGTAATGAATATAAAAAAGAATATTCGGGTGTGTTGTACATATATTTAACCACATTGAAAGAAGTCATGTGACAAATGTACCACGTGATAATCGGGTATAAAAGGAAGCGAGAGAGCAGATTTTGATGATTCCAGCCTCAGACGTCGTACAGATAAGACGATCATAGAAAGGTAAAAGTTATTTATAGTTCCTGAATAAGGATCTAAATATAGTTCCTGTAAAAGGAATTAATATATTCTGAGTAAAGATATATTATAAGAGCTGGATAGATTGTTGATACGCCGTGCGCACTGACAAGTGCGCCCTTGTAACTTACCTCGGCGTTGTTACCATTGCGCCGTGACTATCAATGTGCATAAGTACCCCTTGTTATCATATTGTAAATATCTCTAGTAACGTTATTTTCCCATTCCCAATCACTTAATCATTTCTGTATATATTCTGTAATTCAATCTAAATTGAGAAAGCACTGCGCAAGTAGCCTCTGCGTTGACAGATTCCTTGATCGTTTGTTTACATTTGCTCGTAACTTTATTTTGTTGTCGCGGCGTACCGAGCGTGAGCTTGGTAAGGAACCTTTGTAATAAATAATACCGCTCGGACCGTTACATAAATTGGTGGCAAGCTTGTGGGTACGCCATGACTTCCGCCCAAAGCATCACTGATGAGAATTTAATATTCGAAACACGTGTCTGGTGCATGTAAATTGATTTGGAATTTTCTTCAAGAAGGTAGAGAGTTGGAACCCTTCGACATTATTCTGATCACAGTTTGCACGATTTAAACGCGGAAATAAGTCGTATAGAAGACGATCTTGAAGAGATGAGACAGCGCACGATTTTAAATCAAAGCATCCTTCAACAGTCAACGCCGATGACACAAGGCAGGAGTGATGACAGGGATTCTGGATTTGCAAGTGCACGTGTACGGATAAATGCGCCAAGCGCAGATGCTAGAGCACAAAGGAATGATGCCAGTGCGCAGTACACCGACATCTCAAAGAAGTCAAAGATGGGGAGGTGCACGTCCGAAAGTGAGCAGTGCACATAACGATGATAAGAATAGATATGTTTTATCCGATAATGTTACGAGGCGCAGGAGGGACCATTCCGATCAGCATGTGCAAAACGCCACGAACAATGATAATGGCAATAACATGCAAACAAGGAGAAAAACAGATATAAAGCCTGCGACTTTCGATGGATCAGGTTCATGGAAAGACTACAAATCGCACTTCGAGGCATGTGCGAAAATAAATGCATGGACCATCGAAGAAAAAGGACTTTACCTGGCCGTTTGTCTTAGAGGACAAGCGCAAGGCGTTCTTGGAGATTTACCTGAGGATACGAAAAGACATTTCAACTTGTTAGTTCGAGCCCTTGAGGAACGCTTTGCCCCTCCTAACCAGACAGAACTCTATCGCGTTCAATTGCGCGAAAGGCGTCAAAAAGCCTCAGAAACATTACCAGAGCTTGGACAGGCCATTAGACGACTTGTGAATCAAGCATACCCTACAGCACCTGGAGACGTCAGAGAAACCTTGGCGACAGATCAGTTCATAGATGCTCTTAAAGACCAAGAAATGCTCATAAAGATTAAACAGTCAAGACCTGCTAACCTAAACAATGCAGTGCAATTAGCAGTAGAGCTTGAAAGTTACTACCGCTCCGAGCAACGATTCAAAGAAAGTGAAGGTCAAAATAGAGCTTTAGACACTCACCAAGAGTCACAAGCCGCTGTTGTAGACCGTAGTATTGAACTGATGCAAATGTTCAGTTCGCTGAACGATGAGATAAGAAGCATAAAGAATGACATAAAGAATATCAAAAGCTCTCAGCGCAAAGACAAAGCGCCAAAGACTGAAAATGGTAGAAATAAAAACTAGTGGTCTGATCTCACATGTTTCAAATGCGGAAAGAAAGGACATATCGCCAAAAAATGTTACTCTCGCAAAAACAACAAAGACGACAAAAAGGACAAGAACCAACAGAAAGGCTTTTCTAGATCGAGGCGCCTACTGATGCGAGCTGAGCGCAGGAAACAACAGAAATGTCAACTTGGCATCGGATCTGAAAACTTAGAAGCAGGAATTTATGTCCGAGTACTTGTAAATGGTAAGTCAGCTACATTCCTAGTTGATACAGATGCATCCCTGTCCTTGGTGTCTTCCAAATTGTATGACAATCTGCCACATCTTAAGAGACCTGAACTTCAAGAAGTAAAATCAAAGGTACTTACTGCTGCGTCTACAGAACTACCATTGAAAGGGAAATGCTCGCTTGATATACAAGTAGATGACATAACAACTGCCTGGAAATTTACCGTTGCTGAATTAAGCATCGATGGAGTTTTTGGTATGGACTTTCTAAAGCATCATGATGGTATGATTGATGTAAAAAGAGAATGTCTAACGCTTCAAGGTATTGAAATACCTTTAGTTTTCCAGGGACCAGTGGGTTGTTTTCGGATAGTGGCAAATGAGACAGTTACAATTCCATTAGAAGTGAGCTAGTATTTCATGGGAGAACTGTAAATCTATCTGAGGATGACATATCAAAATATGATCTTGGATTGATCGAGCCATCAGCAAAGTTTATAGGCTCTCAACGAGGACTAGTATCACGCGCCGTAGTACAAGTAAATACAACCGTACCAGTACGTATGGTAAACGTATCAGATGACCCTCAGCGAATTTATTCAGGCACTGAAATTGCAGAACTAAATGGAGTAAGCAGAATTATTTCTGATGATCAAAAAGTGATGTCATCAACTCAACACATGACACCAGAGCTCCAAGCGCTACTCAGTGATACATCCAAGAACCTAAACAAAGAACAGCAGACTGAAGTAACAAACTTACTCGGAGAGTATAGCAGTTTATTTGCGTCAAAGAATAATGACCTAGGCAGGACAAGTGTTATTAAGTACAAAATCAACACAGGGGATGCGCACCCAATCAAGCAACCGTTGCGTAGAATTCCGGCGAACATAACTGAAGAAGTCAGCACTCAAATAGATGAAATGCTGCAGAAAGGAGTGATATAGCCTTCTACAAGCCCATGGGCATCCAATATAGTTTTGGTGAAAAAGAAGGACGGAGCAACACGCATTTGCATCGACTACAGGCGACTTCATACAGTCACGGTCAAAGATGCGTATCCATTGCCTCGCATAGACGAATTTCTAGATCAATTAGCAGGCAATGCATGGTTTTCTACCCTAGATCTTTTTACTGGATATTGGCAAGTAGAAGTCGAGGAAAATGACAGACCAAAGACAGCGTTTACAACAAGGAAAGGATTGTTCCAATTCTGCCAGATGCCTTTTGGCCTTTGTTCAGCACCAGCTACGTTCCAACGCTTGATGGAGACAGATCTAGCTGAAGAACAATGGGAAATATGTCTTGTATACCTTGACGATGTTATTGTTTATGGTAAATCGTTTTCGCAAATGCTTGAAAACCTAAGAACTGTGTTCAATTGTGTGCTGAAAGCTGGACTCAAGCTCAAGCCGAAAAAATGCACCTTGTTTTCAACAGAAGTCCGATACCTTGGCCATGTCGTGTCTGAACAGGGTATATCTACAGACCCAGATAAGATATCTGCAGTAAAGAACTGGCCTGTACCAGTGAATGTTAAACGTCTTTAAATTCAATAGCATCATTTAAAACCTGATAAATTTTCAGCATGGACCAGACATGCACGTTTCGGGTACTAAACCCTCGTCAGTGATCCTTAATCTAAACAATGTAATATGACCAAAAAGTATGAAAAGAATGTCCAAAAATGTACCAAAAGACGTAGAAGAATGGGTGGGATATGATGCTACAGGACCCACGTTTTAGAAATTTCAAGAAATTTTGTAACAGAAAATTTCAAATGCGTTGAAGAGACCGACGATCAACCGAAGTTGATCGAACTTGGCTACATGTGCCCTCGGGGACTCTTGGTCCACCAGCAGTGACACTCACCAAGTAGTTCAAATGTTAAACGTCTTTAAATTCAATAGCATCATTTAAAACCTGATAAATTTTCAGCATGGACCAGACATGCACGTTTCGGGTACTAAACCCTCGTCAGTGATCCTTAATCTAAACAATGTAATATGACCAAAAAGTATGAAAAGTATGTCCAAAAATGTACCAAAAGACGTAGAAGAATGGGTGGGATATGATGCTACAGGACCCACGTTTTAGAAATTTCAAGAAATTTTGTAACAGAAAATTTCAAATGCGTTGAAGAGACCGACGATCAACCGAAGTTGATCGAACTTGGCTACATGTGCCCTCGGGGACTCTTGGTCCACCAGCAGTGACACTCACCAAGTAGTTCAAATGTCGGAGTTATATTCAAGATTTTGTCGCAAAAGCTAAATGCCCTCACAAGTTGACAGAAAAAGGAAGAACATTCATATGAAGCGAGGAATGCCAAATCGCCTTTGAAAAACTGAAAAAGAGATTGATTGAGGCGCCGATCCTTGCTCACCCAGATTTTATTAAACCATTTATCCTAGACACCGATGCAAGTCTCGATTCTATTGGTGGTGTTCTCTCCCAAGAAGTAGATGGACACGAACGAGTTATTGCGTATGGTAGCCGTTTTCTAACCAAATCGGAAAGGAGATATTTTGTAACAAGAAGAGAGCTTCTTGCAATAGTCTTCTTCGTAACACAGTTTCTTCATTACCTCTACGGAAGGAAATTCAAAATACGCACAGATCATGGATCATTGTATTGGCTCCTTCGTTTAAAAAACCCAGAAGGACAACTTGCGAGATGGTTAGAGGTACTAAGAACCTATGATATGGACATTGAACATCGTCCAGGACAACAGCACCGTAATGCTGATGCGCTTAGTAGGATCCCATGTAGACAATGTGGATATGATCCAGCGTGGGAAAAATCTGCCAACGTCAATATGACAACAGTAACGTCAACTGTCAGCAATGATGTTAAAGAGGACAATACATCACAGTCACTTCAAAAATTGCAAACAGAGGACAGTGACATACAAGAAATTTTGAAATGGGTGAAGGAAGGTAGCAAACCTCCATTTAGCAAAATCAGAGGACTTGACAGATACATAAAATCACTTTGGTCTCAGTTTGATAATCTAGTTGTCCATGACGCCATTCTTGGTCATATGCAAACGCTTATACCGAAATCAGAAAGACACTTTGTATTGGAAATATCGCATGATAGCAAAACTTTAGGACATCTTGGGATTTAGAAAACTCATGACAAAATCTCACAGCGTTTCTATTGGCCAGGACTTAAAGCCGACGTCAAAGACTACATCAGAGGATGTGAAATATGTGCCAAAAGAAAGGGTCCTCCTAAAGAGAAGCGTGCTCCTATGAAAGTTGTTGAAGCTGGATTTCCAATAGAAAGAATAGCACTCGATATTCTTGGAGAACTTCCTAAGACAGACAGTGGAAATAAGTATATTGTGGTCATTAGCGATTACTATACTAAATGGACAGAGAGTTTTGCCATGCCCAATATGGAGGCTAGAACAGTCGCTAAGATTCTAGTGGAGGAAGTTATTTCAAGATATGGCGTTCCAACCTATATACACTCTGATCAAGGCAAGCAGTTTGAGAGTTCATTATTCCAGGAAATGTGTAGTCTGCTTGGTATACATAAAACAAGAACAACGCCATACCACCCACAATCAGATGGCATGGTTGAACGTTTCAACAGGACATTAGCGACTATGCTCAGCGCCTATGTTAATGAACGCCAATCTGACTGGGACACTTTTATTCCATACGTCATGATGGCGTATAGGTCTGTCAGACATGAAACAACAGGTTTCATACCAAACAGACTTATACTAGGTCGAGAAACATCGACACCCCTAGACCTACAGTATGAAATGCCACAATCAATTAAAAGATGCCATCAGAATACATGGGTCTGGGATTTACAGGACAAGATGGAGGAGGCACATAAAATAGTCAGACGATATGCACGAAGTCAAATGGTACGACAGAAAAGATACCACGACCAAAAGCTGAGTTGGGAAGCCTTTAGTGATGGAGATTCTGTGAGCTTTTGGAGAGGTCCGTACAAGGTATTAAAGAAGATGTCGAATCTTACATACGAGATTGACTGTGGTCCAAGAGGAAAGCCACAAGTAATCCATGTGGACCGTATGCGCAAACGGCATGAGCGATGCTTAGTCAATGACAATCCGACATCTTCACACCACTTAGAAGATCGTGCGGATGAACCATCTGTCTCTCACGATAAGCAATCAGTCTCTCGCGATGAACCGTCCGAATCACGTGACGAACCATCAGATTCACGCGGTCCTAATGAACGCGATTTAGAAAATGACGAAAATCTGTCAGCGTTCGGGCGAAAGCGCAAGGCTCCTAGCTATCTTTCTGACTTTGTATGCCATTTAAAATAAACATTTACGCATACGCAATCATTCTTCTTTTATGTTTCAGATGCCTAAGACTAAGCTGACACCCATCAAGAAGTACAGATGTCCAATTGCAGTATTGGATTTGTAGAAGAGAAGGCATGGCCAGATCATTTGATAATTTGCGGTCGCGAGAAGATGGAGAAACAAAGTTTTGTTTGCACTGAAGATGGATGTGGATATGCTACGTCTAAGAAATCGGACCTAAATCGGCACACAAAGCGCAAACATGCAGCCATCGAGGTCGCTCATGATAATAGCGAATCTAACTGGGAAGAACAGGATCCTGGTGAACTGTCAGGCATTGTTGGTAGAAAACCAGTCAAACCAGTACCAGCTTTTGACCTTATCCCGCTTGGACGAGTAATAAGGAAACCAACGACACCTTCACCTGTTTTTGCGCCACCTAGAAGCCGAGATGACCGGGATGACTTTGCTAAACCAAATGCACAGAGCAGTGGTATTGCCACAGTTACATCCGTCCAACCTTCAGTCGCACCTGCTGATGACCGAGAGTCAGATATCAATAACACCATTGATTCATCAGCTTCCATTGTATCGGATAAAGTTACACAGGAACCCTGTGTACCGTTAGGTAATCCGATTGAGATTACTTTTCCATTCATGAGATCTTTCTGTCAGGATGCTGCCACACAAACAGACCTTCCTCAGAAGCGTCACAAACGCAAAAGAGTGGTTCGTTCGGAAGATAATGGAAGAGTGGAAGAGGTTATTTCAGAAGAGGAATGGTGTGACTACTAAATATGCAAGTAGCATTGTGTCGTGATTTCTATGTTTTAAATGAATATTGAAAGTGAACATTATCCGTCCAAAGGAATTGGACTTTTGTTTTGTGTAACCAAAGACTGTACTTTATTATTATTGTTTTTTACATCTAATGTTGTTCATATCATGTACATTTTTATACTTTACTTAAAAAAAGGAAAACTGAAAAAAGTTACATGTTTATTGTTATGCGAGGACGCATAATCTTTGTGGCAGGGGGTAATGTAAACGTCTTCAAATTGAATAGCATCATTTAAGAACAGATAAATTGGCAACGTGGACCAGACATGCACGTTTCGGGTACATAACCCTCATCAGTGATCCTAAATCTAAACAATGTAATATGCCAAAAAAGTGTGAAAGTTACTATGTCGAAAAAGTGTACCGAAAGACGTAGCAGGATGGGTGGGATATGTAATGAATATGAAAAAAAGAATATTCGGGTTTGTTGTACATTTATTTAACCACATTGAAAGAAGTCATGTGACAAATGTACCACGTGATAATCGGGTATAAAAGGAAGCGAGAGAGCAGATTTTGATGATTCCAGCCTCAGACGTCGTACAGATAAGACGATCATAGAAAGGTAAAAGTTATTTATAGTTCCTGAATAAGGATCTAAATATAGTTCCTGTAAAAGGAATTAATATATTCTGAGTAAAGATATATTATAAGAGCTGGATAGATTGTTGATACGCCGTGCCCACTGACAAGTGCGCCCTTGTAACTTACCTCGGCGTTGTTACCATTGCGCCGTGACTATCAATGTGCATAAGTACCCCTTGTTATCATATTGTAAATATCTCTAGTAACGTTATTTTCCCATTCCCAATCACTTAATCATTTCTGTATATATTCTGTAAATCAATCTAAATTGAGAAAGCACTGCGAAAGTAGCCTCTGCGTTGACAGATTCCTTGATCGTTTGTTTACATTTGCTCGTAACTTTATCTTGTTGTCGCGGCGTACCGAGCGTGAGCTTGGTAAGGAACCTTTGTAATAAATAATACCGCTCGGACCGTTACACATGTTTCGTAGTAATCCAACGATGTGAAGTCCATTTAAGCGATTGCCTGATCGTGGTAGCGTGTTCACTTTGACCTTGGTAAACGTGACATATTTCTTCATACTGTATATGCAAAAATCAATTTCCGAAGTTTACTGAAATCGTGTGTACCAGAGATTAAAAACGTCTATACAACAAAATGTGAGAGATATTTTATGTAAGTAATATATAGATGTTCAAATGGTAGAACTTAAAAGCTGTTTACTGTAAAACTTCATTATTGACAGTTTAATCCCTGTTAGACTATTTGTACCTTTAAGTAAACAAACGCACATGTGTATAACATACTACACCTGCCTTCAATTCAAGCCGTCATACACGCTGTTAGTCACTTAGAAGTGTTCGATTGTCCACGTTCAGCATGATTACATGAACGCAACGTAATATCTATACATGAGATCAACCTTGTATTTGAAGTTGTGGTAGTACGACCTTTAGTAGATTAGTTGTTAATTTTGTTCTTTTTGTGAAAATTTAAAAAAGACAGTGAATAAGCAAATGTATGAACGTGGTATTCTACATGTTTCGTAATTATCCCACGAAGAAAAAGTTCATTCAAGCGATTGGTACATCGCTCCAAATTGAGCATCGACGGACCCCCAGCAAGCTAGAGTTGTGCCCAGGTTCCCCGGAGGAGTAAGCATCCCCTGTTGGCTAGCCGCACCCGGCGTCGATGTTCAAGAACGAAAATGAAAAAAAGCATGCACTGCACTGTCTGAGGTTATGTTAATAAAGAAAGTGCTATGTCGACCATGTCGGGGAAAATATTTAAAACACTTACTGTTAAACCCCTCTCCACATGGCAAAGACTTGTTAGAGATTTAAATTCTTTACTTCTTTCGAATGACGGACGTATAAAGATAAAGCAAATCGTTCTTGATAAAAAAAGACGGTTTTGATTTAATATGAAGTCGATTTGTATCCTATTCTAGTATAGAAGAAGTGTTTTTGTCGAGGTAATTATATCAAATTAAATCGATCAAAAACGTATGTGAAACATAAACGCAATGACTGACTTAATCCGTGCCTTACCTGTTCGAAATCTGATATTCTTTATTATCTTCCTCACATGTAAAACTATTGCAAAGATTTAAAGCTGTTCATATGCTATTTTACACCAGCCTGATTTTTTTTCAAACAACCAGTAAGAAGATTTTAGTTATATTTAAAAAAGAGGTTTTTTTGTCACAGTCTACTTCTTTATAATTTCAATCTGCAAAGATACAACTAGGGAAAAATGAATACATTGATATAGAAAAAATACGTATGCAGTCTGCCAGAAGTTATGTCTGAAATTTAAGCTCATTCTTGAAACCCCATGACGTACATGCAAAGTCCCCCTTCTCTCAATGCTAATACCCACAAGTATATAGACATTATAATTGAGGATGCATATCATTTTATTTTAGTTTGCCCTTTGTATAATGATTTAAGACGACAATTTATTAAGCCTTACTTTCCAATTCGTCCCTCCATGTACAAACTAGTTC